>CM026175.1:5700735-6300735 GCA_014825975.1 Bombus haemorrhoidalis | reverse complement strand
TTAAATTGAAATAGACAATCGTTAAATGAATCAATAAAATCAAACAGGACTTATTTTTTTATTTTTCTCTCTTTATAAATTGAAATCATAGTATATAGTGAAACAAACCGTTATCTCATTGCCCATCTAATTTGTTATAGAATTTTGTCCGTAATTAGGCCAGGTAGAATTATAGAATATAGATCGAACATCCTTACTATATAACTTGGCCGATCCAAAGACAATAACTTGGGGAAAGAGTTTCGTGAATCCATAGGATATACTATGAATTCAAGGCATGATATCGATCTGGCTCGTGATACTATCCTGGCAGGATTTCACCTAGTCACCGAGAAATCCTTTTGTTTCACGCGATAGAGAAAGACCGGTGATGTCGTTCCGTTTGGTATCGTTTGGTACGGTGTCGATGGAAGCGAAAACGAACGGACGATTCATCCAGGTGTCCCGATTAAATCGCGCCGCTTGCCTCGGATATCGTGCTCGAGCGATCCGAGTTCGCTATCATCGAAAGTCGCAGGTGTTAATTTCATCCGGGAGCCAGCAAGTCAGGTCGACCACAATACGGTCGACTTTGTTCTCGAATCGAGCGCTACTGATCAGCCAACCATTAACCATTTCGCTCTAGTTTCAAGCTTCGTTCTTTGCCAGACGATACGGAACAAATTAACACGACAATATACAAATTATTTTATATAAATTATATTGTTGCATCTTCATCGTTTAATACGTATTGGCTCACGAAATTATTTGGCCACTTACCATAGAAAATTGTTATCTTCGTATCGTACCTATGTGTTGTATAAAATATTTTTTGAAACTTTATCGTTACTTCAACGATACACGACTAAACCGTTCGTTTAGCAGATGTACATACCATACGTACGTACGTAGTTCATAGATATATTAATTTGCATAAACGTCCACAGCTTATTTGTCAGAGTGATTGAAATAGAGACGCATAATGGGTAGTATGAGTTCGCAAAAAATTCTCTCTGGGGTTTCCATCGACCCCTTTCTCTCTTCTACTTATTATATTATTTCTGTTGCGGTTCGGAAGAGGCCGTTAAACCATTTCATCGTCACGGTCGCTGGACCACAAAAGATTTGTCCTCTATATCTCCGAGATAATACTTGTAGTATTTGACCCAAAATCGGCAGATCGAACACGAATTCGCGAAACGTCGGTCGTTTAACGCGGCTAATTCGCACGGGCGCTTTCTCGCGTCTCGATTAGCGTTCGGTCGTTAACGTGGTCCGGCTAATTAGCCTTCGAGGAACGACCGACGGCGCGTGAAAAACGCCTGGAATTGTATCGACGAACATGATAAAGCACTTGTTGTGCCGCGGAGAGTAGCTCTAAAAGGTATCCAGTTGGCTGGTAATCTTTGAAAGACTGCTTCAAATTGAAAACTTGTTTACGTTATATGTAGTTTCTACTTCGTTGACCCAAAAATTAAGATTTTGAAATGCACGGAGATATTATTTATCGCGATTTATTCGATACGTCTCAATTACGAGAAAAAGAGGTAATTCTTTTAACATATATCAGTGTGCTGTATCGCTAATTAGTAATCTCTACTTTAAAATAAAAGATGTTCAACGTGTATATTGGGCTTGACGCGTTGGAAATACGATGCATTGGATTATAAAATCCACTTAATTCATTATGAAATAGATTATACAGTTACAATAAATATGATAATTGAATGTAACAAAATCTAGGTCTCGTGTTTTTTGTACAGCTCGTAATATGAATGATGCGGCGATGACGTGCAGAAAATACAGCGCGATGCTTCTTCATTAATTATAGTTTTTATTCTTGCACAAATACTGACACGCTGAATTTCAAGAGCTTCCTATATTTTCTAAATGCTACGTCGCTAAAGTTGAAATCTGAAATTTCATTTTAAGTTACGATATTAATCGCCACGATTTACTCGCTATATACAGCCATATAAATGCATGCATGTAGATATATCGCAAGAAAAGTAGGTAGCTACGTAGCAAGTGACAGTGATTAATTAATCAACAATAGGTTCTACGAAGGAAAGAAATCTCGATTCGCTGTGCACCATTGTTAAGCCTGAAACCCACCGATTAACCTATCACGAAGGTAAACAAAGTTGAAACGCGTGACGAGGAAAGGGTGGACGCGCGACACGAATGAAGAGAAGTTCGTCACGTATCGGTGGAATTCTCGTGGGATACATAGTGGCATGGTCGTCAATTACGACAAACAGCGAAACGATCCACGGGGAATCGAGTGATATTACAGGCGGCGATAGTTCGATTGCCTGATCGGAAATGACAGGGACATGGGTTCTTGTGAAAACATCCGGCGATGGATTGAGACCGCTGTTACGAGCTGTGACGGAAGCTTGCATTCCACTGTTCGTTTCCGTGTTCCATTTAACTCCTTCTTTTTGTGGTATACAGATGGTTGACGGCGTCTTCCTTCAAATTTTATTGCAACAGAAAAACTAATAACGTTGGAGAAGTAAACTTTTTTTTGTCGCTTATAATATTGAATTAGTTGAACTTTGTGAATTTGTAGAATAGAAAGCTGCATTCTCGGATGAAATTTTATCGTTGACAGCTTTGTTGTCAAGCGTAAAATTCTTTCGCTATTATTAACACATCCTTAACAGATCGTTAAAAAATTAGATTCTCGTTACTTTTCGCGTCTCTTAATCGCACAATAGGGCTATAATCTACTTCAGAAAATTCTCAAATGGTTGCTCTTATTTGAAATGATAGTAACCGCGTCTAATACACACCCTCGTCACGTGCGTCGCGAAATCTCGATGCAAATCGCGAGGCACGGACATCACGATTGCTGATTATCAGAGGCACGCAGCTCGCCGGGAAATTTCGAGTTGAAATACGCTAATTAGAACGCGTAGACGAGCGGTCGTTCGCTTGTGGCCGCAGCTCCGCCCTTAAATCTGTATTCCATTCACAGGTATCGACTTTTCTGTCAACATCGGATTGGAAATAAGCGATCTCCGATACGGCCATTAGCGATCGTGACCCTATTTCCCGTGGCAATCGGAGGCCGCGTTGAAATTTATCGAACCGTTCGCTTGCAAAACTACCAGCGGTGCCTCGACGGTTCATGATAAATGGGATCGAGGATGATATTGTCGGATCGAATCCAAATGGCGTGCCACGATGTCCTGCCAGCTTGTTCCGCTCGTAAAATATGAAAAGTAGACGATACAGATACGTATACCAAATGGAAGCTAGTTTTTCCTATTTCTTCTTCGTTTCATTTTAATAGACGTACGAGTCATTTTGCTCGTTTCATTTCACCGATTTGAGAGATTTGTTTCCAAATATCTGTGATATATATATATATATATGTATGTATGTATTTTTCTCGTCTTTGTTACAAATTATGAATTTCGTATCGTGCTCCGTTATTTTTTAATTAAAAACGTGATAATAATTGGGAAACACAGAAGAATAAGGAAAGTTAAAGTTTCTCAACTCGTTCGATATCGGTGTAATTACTTTGGAAGGTAATCTACGACATCGATGCTACACTTTAACCGTTTCGTTCTTTACAAAAAAAAAATCACTTAAACCATTCCATGTTTTATCTGCTTAACTCGCATTAATCCTCTCCTCTCGCAATATCAACGATATCTGAGATTAATGAGCCGTAGCACAGGGGATCGTTTTAAGCGAATCCAATTAGTGGGCACGATTCACGAAACGATCCGGTCGCAAACGGTACACGGGCCAAATGGGAGCTTTAAAAGATACGACGCAACGCGGTGCGACGGAAACGAAGACACACGCGCGTGTGCACGCCAATGTTGCATACGACTTTAGTAACCCTGTTTTACGGTACACGCGGCACCAGCCACCGGACTGGCTTTTATTTACAGTGCAACCAACCGGTGGCCTGGCAAGGGACCGCAAAGGGTCAATGGTTGCAGCCCGTTAAAACCCGGTGTGGCAATAAATTTAGCCCGCGGATTTCGTTGCGTTCGCCTCTTGAAATGCCCACGGTTCCGCTGACGGGCATTGTGCGTAACATGTTCACTCTGTGCCCCCTTGCAGGAATCGATTTCAATTACTTCGAGCGAGATATTCGCCGCACAACATTAAAAAAGAACATTGAAACATTAAAAAAGAATAAGAGAGAGGAGTGGCTGAATTGTTTCTTCTTATGTATATCCTCTTAAAAATCGGTAATTTCTCTTCCATAAAAATAACACCAGAATTCAAGGAATAATAAAGAATGTCGACTGTCGTATAAACTTTTGTGCCTCCAGCAATAATTTTAGTTAACGCTTGCTGAATACATTCGTAATTAAAGATACATCATGTACATCATACGGTAACTACCGAATTTCGTTGACGATGTACAGCGTGTATCGTACGGAAGAATTCCTATTAACACGATGGAAACTCGAAGAATCTCAAATATATTAATCGGTTAGAATATTCATAATATTTAAATGTAGCAAGTATAAATATAATAATAATCTATATAAATAATGATCGTATTCTTCGCGTAATGTCGGATTAGAAAATACGAAAGATTAGGTAAATGGGCGTCTGTCGCCGGGACGCATGGGTTGCTGCCGTGTCTGGAGAGTCTCGAAAAGACGCGGAGCGAGGAAATGGGTCGTTTCCCATAAAACGGACATAATGCGAGGTCCGAGACCGGCAGGCCCGTTCCGCTGCAAGGCTAATAATACATACATCATCGTGAATAATTAACATCTCGTCTAGCAGGGCTGCCACGACGAAGCTATCGACCGTGCCAAGTGAAACGGGAGACATCGCGCTCGTGGGAAGGCACGGCCGAACGAGCTTCGCATTTTCATCTGCTCTCTTCTGTCCCTTCGCGATCGTGAATCGAACTCGAATCAAACGCGTGATCGTTGATCGATCGTTGATTGGCATTTCCTCGAAACCTGACCCCAACTGTCGCGTAGGTGCGCCTCGCTGAATGCTGAGAGCAACGACTTTCCAATACCGTTTCCCTACACGCGATTCTAGTCTAGAGCGAATCGTGTAATGCAGCTTCGGGGAAAAATAGATTCAACATATTCGCCATCATCAACGTTGCTTCCGTGTAATTATCTAAAAATTTCTGATCTTATCTAAAGATTGTTTGATCGTACATAACGCTGACGACGCAACTGGTGCGCTTTTGTTTTACGATTTCATAAAGTGAATTAGAAAGATATAGAAAACAGTGAACGATGATGCGTAGACCGCTGATTTTTATGTATTCACGAAAAATGTATGAAATATTGAAAATAGAGTGCTTAGCAAAATATTTAGCAAATGGGACAAACTTCTGCTTAGATTCTATTTCCTCAGCTGTACTTATAAAAATGTGAATTTGCGGCAGCACAGTCATATTATCTGTCACAAAGTATTGGACATTTTATAGTATGCTGGCGAAGATATGAAATTTTTACTGTTTCTCCAGTACAACAATCTGCATCCATGAAACTCACGGATTGCACACGGGGGACAACGGAAAAGCATAAAATGATGGCGCCAGGTAGCGAACGAGCCGGTTAATTAGACTAGCGAGCCGCGATGTTCGAGCAAGAAAAAATCGATTCCGGCGAACCGGTTGAATCCTCCGGATCCGATCGCCTCGCCATGGCGTCGAATGTGTGCCAACAATTGTGCACGCACAGCCTCCGGTCAGTAAAGCGGTTTCGAGATGGTCCGCGGAGGAATATTCCCGCTTGCCGAAATCCTTCGGCCGATAAAGCACGCGAAATCGTACAGAAAAAGGGAGAAGTAAAAACGATTATCGGTGGCCACCGAGAAAAATCCAATCTCCTGGCTGTTAATTCGCCCATGTTTCGGGTAAAATATCAGCAATTAATCGGTAATGGCGCAGAATTTTTCGCGAACGGTTCTTTTTCGTATCCTGAAATCGCGAGAAGACAGCGTTTCAAATGGAGATCGGCCTTTCGAGATAATAACGTTTTTTTCATCGAGAAATCGACGATCTTACCGACTGACTACTTATGATATACAGATATACGGAAGTATTCGAAGTTTTGCAGGCACTTTTTATTTAATTGTTATGAGAGTTACACGAATCATTTTGAAATTTCATTAGCATTGACGTGATAATAGCGAAGTTCGGAAGTAATGTATGTATATATATATATACTATATCGTTGCTTAGCATTGATAATGGCACAATTGACAAAATTTCAGATTTACTTTTATTGAATAGAATTTTATAATTAGGACAAGTCTACGTTGTGTTCCTGTACTTTTATCGTGTAACGTAACGGCATGTTTACAATTCCATCAGTTTTGCGTCGGATAATCTTACCTTGGCTTTACGACAACACTGGCTTAAAAAGCTTCTCCTCTACGACTTACATTTTTTAATTTGTACCACTATCGATGTATCACTATCGATGCTACGGTATACACATTTTCAGATTGATTTCAAACTTTAGCGACATAATCATTGCAGCTGTGTCTCGTTACAGTGCTAAAGAAATACCGATATGTTTTCTATGATACACCCAACGTCGACATGAATGATTTCTATGGTAAGTGTTGAAATACTTTCGGGTACCAGTGTACATTGGTCGTCATCGAGGCAGAGAGTATAAATTTAAGAGGTAGACAGTTCGCGGAAAACAATTAGCAGGAACGTGGCCGATCGTCGAGTTGAACCATGGGCTCTTTGGTAGGCGAGCGAGCGGGCGAGAGAATGTGTGTCAATCGAAAGCCGGTTTCTAGGTGGCGTCGAGCATCAACGGCCGACGATTTTCAGCGTGGAATTAATGGCGATCATTAATATCGCGGTGTAATTACGTGTTTTACGCAGCCGGCCGCGGTGCGTATCGTCTGTTAATGCTCGTTATTAATACGAGCGCGTAATAACGGTGCGTCGTGCTTGGCTATTGATTCATTCGTGCGGTCGCCGATCTTGCCGGACTCCGCTCGTAATGTCGGTGAAAATCACGATTACCGCGGGGTTAAATTAATATTTACACTGTGGCAAATCGCGTAAGACGAATCACGGCGACATCCTCGTAAATAATCGACTACCTGCTCAGATCGTATCTATGATATATACGTTTTTGTACTTTTACTTTAGCCTCTTACGACGTTGACGAAAGTCAAGGAAAATTTTCTAACATCGTTTAAAAATAGATTTATATTTCCAACATGTATCTTAATGCGTTCGATGTCCTTCGATGTTCTTTGACCCTGAGCACAGGCGTTCGTTGAACCACGCAGGAGACAAACTCGTTGGAGATGAGAAATCCTATTACCAGATTGTGGACATTTACGTAAATTGTAAAATATTTCTATGAATACGACAAAAAAAGTGCAGGCTAAAGAAATGTTCGATTCGTTTACTAAATATCGTAGGTACTACGTTTCAAAGATTCCCTTTATTCTGTACGTTCTAGCATCTTTAGAGTTCTTATAAACGCCTGAACATCGATAGTTCACGTATTACTTTTGACTTACGCAAGAATTTTCAAACGCGTTCACGATCACCCTGTAAAACTGAATGCGTGTACGCTGGTACAGAGCTCTCGTGCACGAGCCGAAGTGGGTCACTTTTACCCCCTGTAGCAAGCTGGATCGCGAGATCGCGATCGAAGATCGAGCTGCACGACGCGAACGATCGCGATATTGCGTGGCATTGATCGCGTACCGCCTCGACGCGAGCGTTGCCACGTGCGAATACAGGTCGCTTCAGAAATATATTTTTACGACTCCGCCCATCCATACACAATCATCAATTATCTTTTATTAAGATGTTTGTCTTTCTCAATATAATATCTCACACGCGTCATAAGACATTTCAGTTTTGAATAAAATATCATTGAAATTGAACGATATATGGTAATTCTTGAATCGATCTATAAGTATTCATCGTCCTATGTTCGAGCATAGTTCGATTAGTTGGATGTATCGAGGTTGAGATTTATAGCGATGTAGCCGAGATAACACCAATTATTACCATCGTGCTACTTCATAAATTTACGATCTCGCGAGCGATGCATTTGTCGCGATCGATCGAAGATCCAACCACGATATTCTGTAGCGTATCGCTTGCGTTGTCGTAGACGTTTCTTACCGATCGAGATATCCGTTCGAAGAACGCGAAGCTCAGGAAATAGTGGAATATCTCCTCCTAATCGTCCTAAGCGTCGCACTCATGAACAGGGTTGTATATCTTATACCATGAGGAAAGTATCCGTTTAAAAAATCACAATCGTTGCAGAATATTTCATTTATTTTGTTTACACGTAATATGCAACTCTCCTGCGAGTAATAGCGGCTAGAAACGACCAGGAAGCAATCGTAGAATTTCTCCAGCGTTACCATCTTCGTGGACTAATACCTAGGGCAATTTCTATTCGAGAAACCCGTAGAAACTCGTCGTCGCATCTTGTAATCGTTTACCGAGTTAATCTGAGAGAAAGAATCCTGGGAGAGAGATTAATTCGAAAGAACAGAGAAAGACTCGTGTCGGACGAATCAGCTCGAGTGTGGACGATACGCGAGAAAACGTAGACGCTATACATCTCCGTGGCGCAATAGCCGGCCAACCGGCCCTGTCGTCATTAAAATGCATCGTCCGTCGTGGAAACACCCTTTCTAACAGTCATACACCGCCCGCCATAAATTTTACCGGTACCAGCAGCAGCAGCAGCTTGCTCTAAATGGTAACGCGAGATTTCTACCGGGACAAAACGGTCGCCACTTAGAATCTAACCTTGCCAATCATCGATTCAAATCCGAATATCTCCTCGTGGCTCTGGCATAGCTGCTCTTTTTTCTCGGTATTTCTCACTTGGAAAACCACCTACGAGACGATGTCCACGCCTTTAAGATCGTTCCGATCGATTCCTCAAACATCGGTTTTATCTGTTTCTCCGTGTCTGTGTTTTCTTCGTCTCTTCCTTCTCTGGCTTTGTCGCAGTTTTTCAGCTTCTCTGCAGGCAACGCCGACGCCCATGGCGTTCACCCGACGACCTTCTTAAGAGAGATCCGTCGACTTTTCCATCGTCCTCGATCTCCCAGTCTCTAAACCTAGGAACCAAGAAGATGGAAGATCGCCACGAAACTACGATAACAAATGACACGTTTAGAACAAAGAACGACATTCGAAAGTAGAAATACGTGCAAATACTTTTCGTACGTATTCCTATACGCTATACGTTATATAGACTTTTAGGGAAGAACGGTTAAGAATGCTTTAAATAGGCTGAAGAAAGACGTACGGTAGAAAGGAAACGATAAAACTTCAGCTTTCTTCAGTCCGCAAATGGTAAATGGGATATTTTAGCCGAGAAGGATAATACCTTGCCAATAATATTTACTCTTATCTTCTACCGTTTGCTTTCGAAGAACAAAACAGGAAATAAAGTACAGAAAATACCGAGAGGATCGTCGCTCGTTTTCCATTTCGTTTACAGCAAAGATTCAGTGAGACAACGAGCGCCTCTCCTTTATTTCCATGCATCCTCCGTCTGTACGTTAAATTCCGATTACCAGCCATTTGTATGCGAGCTTCACAAGTGTTCTCCCATAGGAGAACGATTTCTCTCAGCTAATCGGCGGTAATTATCTTGAAGCAACGTAAGAAGCGGTAGTAGGCGTGCGTGCTAAAACGCTGCTGGCTATTAGAAGCGAGCTTAGGGACGAGTTCGAATGAGCGATTCGCGATAAATGTCCACTCTCGAAGCTCGAGTCGAGGTCATAGGTGATGATCGAGGCGTTATCTCCGGGGCTCTCGAGCCAGAAAACGGGAGTGGCGTTACTCGGAACTCGTACGCGATTTTCTTTTTCCCTTATAGGCTCTCGGAGCCGGATCAAGGCGATCCATAAAAAGAGGCGCGCGAGGAATCGCGCGTTTTCACCCGACGCTCGGACTTCCGGTTGTAAAGGTTTCACATCGGTGTCGTTGAAATTCTCATAGAGCTCGGCCCATTTTCTCCGGACGAATTCGCCTCTGTTCCTCAAAACCAAATACACAGTCTGGTTGCTAGTTCTTCACCTCTTCTTTTCTCTCCTATTTCTTTTTCTTTCTCTTTTCTTCTTCCTCGTCTTTTTACTCACGGCGTGACGAATTAATACATTATTAATAAATAACGAGTATTATCGCGGTTTCTCATCGCGTCCCGGTATACCGTGCATGCGAAATATCATCGCATCAAGCAGAAAAATGTCTGACAGAGCAAACATGCGAGCTTTCACGTGGCTATGGAGCAAAAATCACTGGCTCGTGTCCGATCGGTAAACGCCGACAGGCATCCGTGGTAAAGGAGAAATCGCAAAGATCGTCGTACACGCGCGATCGACGCCTGCCTCCTACAATTAAATTAAAACATATTCAATTTGCATAACGATCGCGCGCCGGCGAGCTAATCCCTCGAACCAGGTAAAAAGATCAACGCAGACGCCGTCGCATGAATGACGCTGGATTATGTCATTAAAAAACGTAAACGATACGTGGACGTACGTTGACGATGAAGGAACATCACGCAAAGATGCCGGTAATTAGACGATGCTCCTGATACGTTAATTATTCCGCAGCATCCTCAAATTTTCACTCTGATTACATGGCGGTGAGAATTTTCTACGATCTTCCGTCTTTACTGTCAGTTTACTACGTTTATTATATTTATTGTCACTGCTCTTACGAGATTGCGAATTTCCAGATATTAGAGACGCGTGGAAAGATCGCGTGATCCAGATTAGAACACAAAAGAGAAGCGCTCTTCCTATCGAGAATTTTAAACGTTTAATCTCCCAGCATTTCTAACGTTAATCGTAATTCTCTCGTATGAAATTGTCTCGTATCGCTTACACATCCTCCCTACAATCGCATAACACAAATTCCTACGATAATATTCAAATAACAAACTCCTCGGGAATCTCTTGATTATCTCGCTTGAGTCTCGTTTGAGTCTCGCTTCTTCGTTTTCGTTGAAATTCCGGACCAGTTGGCACGGCTCGCTGTAATTAACATATGAAATAAGAAATGATCGAAACTGATGTAATCGCGGTGGACGGTGTCGCGCCGGAAACGGCGATACTTTCACTGAGGCCAAGAACACCTGAGCCACGCGGGTATATACGCGCGAACGCGCTTGTTCGAGGCGAGCACGCGTGGGCGGAAGTTACACATTAAAGTTACGTCGAAGCGGGACGGACAGGTGCACCGGTACACGCATTCTCTTTGCATTGTTCGTCGCGACCCGGTGCATCTCTCGAACGGCATCTTCGCGAAGCTGAAACGGGTATACCCACGCTTTATGCAAATCGAAGGACCATGTACCCGATCCTTGCCCCTGGATCGGTCTAACCGTGTGTACACTGTTACCGCTGGACACGACGTGTCCTCGGTAAGGATGTAAAACCAGCTGGAACATCGCGGATAGAGGAATATGCCAGGGGATGTTACTTCGAAATTGTTTCGTGGAAATGTTCTCGATTCTAATCGAGAATTTAGAGTCATCAGAGTTTATATCGTCATTTACTACACCGTGTTAATTAATTCGATATCTTTTTAATACTGGAACTATCTTCGCATCGATCAAAAATTTAGGTTGATCGTTTATTTATTTATTAGTTGTGTTAATTAATTCGGTGAATTTTTTGATATTAGAAATGTCTTGACTTTAATTGAAAATATACATTCATCACGTGTACTACAAACATTTATTATATGTGTTAATTAATTCGCTGGCTTTTTAATAATGGAATTACCGAGCTTTAATGCGTACCTTGATATAATATATGTTGTCTGCGTATGATTTATAATTAGAACGGTATGATACGAAGACAAATAAGTAGGTATACCTACCTGTATAAATTATCTAAAATATTTGTAAATTTAGCTTTCTTGAATTTAATTTGGCTGAAACTTTCGTAATAATAAAAATCAAATATACATTCCCATACGATTATAGCTAAAATACCGATTAAATAATCGTGAACGAATCAAATAATTTATTCTCGATATATTGGTTTCAAAGTATTCAGCTGCATAGCGGTTCAAGTATATATTAAATTTCGCGTCCTTCCTAACCTTTGCTGATGATTCGTTCATTCGGCGAATGGTCGACGAGTTTCAGGAAGGAATCGGCGAACGAGCATGAAATAACCGAGGTCGTGATCGTTCCCGTCCCTTGCGTTTACCAGTCGAGTCGGATTAAAATTATTAATCTCTAGCACGGCACCTAATTGTTTGGCCGACGAATTTATCATGGCACGGCGGGTAGGCAAGGCAGATTTAATTGCACCTACCTCGCAAGGACTAATTAAAGAAAGGCAAGGAGAATGCCCCTTCTCTCTATCTTTCTCTGTGGTATAACGTGTACGTCTACGTGTACGATAGCATCGTCTAAACGGAACTAACGAGCGAGTTGCTCTTAATACGCGCGCGAGCGAACACACTCCCTGCCATTTGGACGCGAAAGAGCGGGATAATATCCCTCGAGAGAGATCCACATAGAGACCAGTATTGTCGAGAGTACGCGTACAGATCCGCGAGTTGTCCATTCAACGCCGATAATCGCTGTTATGCTTCCAACTTTCTCCAAATTAGCGATGGAACGCCACACACCGTCTGGCTCCTCGCATTAGATAGGGTTGCTCCATCGTTTTCCTTTTACTTTCGTGCCTATTGTTGGATGGGAGGATCCATCTTAAAGGGAAATCGTAGCTCGCGTGTCTGCGAGCTTGTCAAGGGAAATTGCCTCGGAAAATTGTGCGTTTACAAGACGCACGCATGGAAAGTTCGCGTTAGTTTCGGAAGTGGAAGTTCAGAAACGTGAGAGTTTCTCAAACTCTTCGAATTTTTCTGTGCATTTTCGATGAACTTCAACATGTTGAGAGTCTTTAATACAGAAGTAAAAGAGATGAAAATAAGTCGAACAGAGAATAGATAAAATAAGTAGGACAGTACGTTTGTATTGGTTTACGTTTCTCTAAACTACATAAATATCCGTAACCTTATCGCATCTATTTTCATTAACATCATTGTGCTGTTATTGTCGATCTATCTCGCGTTTACCAAATCACGCTCACTTTTACACGCCATTCTCCCAAAAGCCACGACTAAATCAGCAAAATAACGCTCGCGCACAAAGAAGATAAATGTGGGAAAATAAATCTTCGAAGCGTAAGAACGTGCCAAACACAGTTCTCGTCTCGCCAACGCGTAACCGCCCAGCCAGCTTCCGCTTAATGGCAGCAATACCGTGTTATTACGCGTAATTTCGTGGCGAGAGGCCATCAACCGTCGAAGTCGGTCATGAACACGGTCCTACGCCACTTCGAATCATTTCACCGCGGTGGACCCTCGACAACTTTTGCCCAGAACTCTCGCCATCCGCATGTGAAACGATTTTCGGCCGTAAACCATCAGTTTTAAGCGATCGTATAATCGTCGAAGAAGAGACGGGGTCCCGACTCGAATTCGGGACAAAGCTGTATATTCGTTTCTCGTGTAATATAATTTCATCGCAGAGAGAGGCCAGCCTCTCCCGAAAGTCGTCTCGGACGATAATCGTATCGAGGGAAAGGGTCGTCATGGCGTTCAACTACCACGTTCGTAATTAAAAGCTCGCCGGAGAAACGACTTCCGTGAAATCTCGTCGAGAGAACTCTCTGCCTCGACGCTGATTATTTAGACTCGGGTCGTTACCTCGATATCGCGACATTTCCTCTCCAATTCAGAGGGTTAAACAGCCACGTTTTCGACATTCTCCGTACTTTGCTCTAAATGCGACGCTTCAGCTTCTGTATGGAACGTGGACGATTCGTTAGCTGCGATTTTAAGCCAAATTCCTCTGGTTTAGCTTCCTTTCGCCATGGAATAGACGAGAGGTGAAGCTGCTGCGTGACATTGGCGTTCGTTGAACTGCAAGTTTCTCGAGAATTTGTAGGAATTTTGTCGTTTTCTTCTCTATTACCGATAGTCTTATATCGTAAGGCATAGTTTACATTAATTCCGAGCTGGGAGAAGCATAAGTATAGAAATCATTTTTCCAATTACATTAGGTACGAATTGTAGAGTTCATCGAGCATCGTAAAACGATTATTCCGAACGAGTTTTCGTTTCTTAGATATCTGTGTTTAACTTTACGAAATTCGAAACTTGTGCCTACCGAAAGGATCGAAATGAAAAATTGCTTCGCAAGTGATCGATACTTGCATCAAATACGTCAGCAAAAACTTGGTGAACTAAGTAAAAAATAAACATGTATCTTGCTATCAAGCATGATAATATTCAGTTTTTTAAATACGATTCTAAGCTAACAAGGATCCGATCTAGGATCACAAAGAGTGATGATACATCGAGAAAAGGGGAAGCAGAATACCGTGGAAACGCTGGTGAAAAGCAATTAACGAACTGTTCTATGCAGAGGCTAGGCCGCCTCTTAAAACGTGAGTTATTAACTCGATGGCAAAGGACGAGAAGGGGATCCGGTAATTGCCCGCTCGGCTAAGAGTTTATCTACCTCGTGGTTCGTGCACGTCGTCGTGGACTTTCGTTGGGGGATTAGTAAGAGTAAAACGTAACGCTCGGAGACATCGATTAACGGTAACGGTAAGCGACTTACTCGTCCGGTATTCCTGCGGTGCACGCGCGTGCACGCTTTCGAAGGCTGTTCGCCTTGGGTATCGATTTTCAGCGACGCGCCCCGTCGAATGCGCGCGATTAATTATCGAAACGCGCAGCTATTCACCACTCGATTAATTAAAATCGAACCGAATCGGTGAATCGATCCGCACGACGAACTCTGATATGAATTTTAGCGATTGAATTTGTCGCCAAACTGTCGGATGAAAGCTGCATCGATCAACTTGAGAAATTGAAAATTGTAGAAGAGCGACGACGTTATAAATCTTCTTATTTTTGGTAATTTGATTTTACGACATCTACCTTCCTACGATAAATGACAATCAAACGTTTGATCTTTGATAATATCGAATGGAATATCGGTCGTGCACGTAAATAATGAAATAGATGAAGTTTATAGAAAGCGACGATCGTAGCGTACTTTTACGTGGGCGAAAAGGAAGTCGAAGCGATATTAATCGAGATCGATGATCGGAATGAGCAAACAAACATGAAAGTAAGAGTGGGAAAAGAATGAAATTCATCAGCAGAGAAATCACGCGGGATTAGCCTCGAGTGTAATGATTCAATAAGAAAGTTTTGCTTAATCTCGTGTAAAGAAAGAGAGTACCATAAATCGACGTTTTGTAAAATGAGGCATGCAGCTTGTAAGAATCTTTGAATATCTTTTTACCTCTTTTAACTTGTATACTATCTATCTAATAATTTCTGTACATACTAATCGTATACTGTACATTTCTAATCGCAACTCTGAATCTAATTGATTTTGCTGTATTCGACTGATAAAAATTTTCAAATGAATACCGATAGAACGTCTACGTCGAATCTCGTGGATGGTATTTCAATTTTAATACCATCGACGGTAATTCTAAACAGCAAACGATCGTTACAGAGGGTTTCGAGCACGGTATAAACGAAGATTGCCACACGATATATCATAGAAACGGTGATAAAGGTAGGTAACATGGTCTACAAAACGTGTATCACTTGTTCCGCAATTAAAGCTGCTACCCATTGGCGCGATAGTTGCACTGATAGCGCGTCGATAAGCATCGATACAAATTAAACGTTTACTCTGTAACGATGTTCCAATGCAACGTCGACTACCGATCGCGCGAATTTTCCCACGAAACTTATCATCATCCGTGAATTTTCTCTCTTATCTTGTCTTACGTTCAATCTCGTTGATCGAGGTATTTATCCTACATAAACTTTGCGAAATTCCCGAGGAAATCCAGCCTACGAACTGGCCTACTTTTCGTTTTCGTTGAAATCTTCGTTAATTAATTCACGCTGATCAGAACTTGCGACGTTTCGCGTTCCAGGATAAGGAAACATAATTTCTAAATTATAACGTTAACATTATCTAAATATCTAAGTACGGAATTGCTATATGCTCTCTAAAACTCAATGAATTTAAAAGAAAGCTAGGTTAGCATTCCGTTATTTCATATCTAAATTATGATATCAACGGCATATATCTGACGAGTGAAAAATTAATACAGAATAATATCATCATCGATATCGAACAGCATTAATTCCAAATTAATAACAAAATGAACAGAAGATTCGGTTCGGCAACTACAATTAAGAAAGTGATTCGAAATTTCTGATCGATAGCGTATATCGTTTAAAGCGAAGTTTCTAAATAAAAACACGTCGGTGTATAAAGAGAAAAAGAAAGCCGGTTTATTCGGTTCAGCAATCTCGCGATCGTTCACGAAGCTCGCCGCGTTCCGTCAAATCGAGTCCGACAGATTTACCGAGGAATCATGCAAATCATGCGTCTGCTCGGCACTATCATCATTTCAGGTATTTCCCTGTTCCCAGCCTGGCTGACTGGCTGCCACGAAAAAGTTAATCGAAAACTAATTTTCGACGCGATCTCTTTACCTCGCCACTTTCACTCGATTAGACGGCGTGGCCCTTTAAAAACGTCCATTCCGGAGATACCGTGCAAGAGGATGGAACACCAAGTGGCTGTGTATACACTTAGCAGGAAAAACAAGCCCCCCCAGATACTGGTCTACAGCCTTTACAGCCTGCTTGAGAATAAGATTTAATTCACGATAGGGCCAGCCTTTCGCTACCAGCACCGTAATCACTCGGACACGTTGATGTATCGCGCGTCCCAGGGCCCCAACTCGCGTACGTTGCTTTAATTACGGGCCTGCGAACCCAGACTCCCTATACCAACTCATTCAAATTTGGCCCGGATACCCTCTGTCCGCGTTCCGGCCTGGGTACCCGCTGTCGGAAAGTAAAATTGGAATTTCGTGCTGGTCGTGCCACCGGTTGACGCGATGCTCCCGTTTTTCTCCTGCACATCGGGGACAGACAGGAGAGGAGGTTTTCTTCTTTTATTCGTGCGTCAGCTTTTGGTTATGAATCGTGAGCAGATTGCAATATGTACGGGTTCCTTGAGTTCTTGGAATTTTGAAGAAGTTATATCGCGCGTTATTCTATACGTTTCTGCACCTTTGAATTTTCTATCAGTTCTTCCGCAGACTAAGCGTTTATAATTCTGATATAGTTTACAGTTTCAAGGTATAATTATTATAGCTTTATATTTTACGGTATTATTACAGTTTTAATTTTAATTTGGAGCCATACTATATCAAAGTTTAATAATATTCGTAATTGTCGGAAATAAATATTTGCACTTGTTAGTGTCTAAAAAATCTAAAATTTCACGACTATCGGTTCTATACTTTTATCTTTTTTTTTTTTTTTCTTAAACTATCCACAAGTTGGAAATATATGTTATAATGGGATGGATAACAGAAGCACATAGTTTGAATAAATCTGACGAGTGCAACAGTACGATTCGACATTAACATTCGCGTGAAAGTATACGAGACAAGAGGAGAATGCGGTCCGTGGTATTGTCAGTCGGCCGAGATCGATCCGTTCGCCGCGATATAATTGAATATATCGATGGCGGGACGCGGCCAAGTAACCTCGAAATTCGATGCTGTATCGGCTGGTCGATTCGAATATTCGCATCGGATGTCCGACGGGTAACAGATACGCGCTTTCAGACGCAGAATGTAAGCCGGCCGGCTAACCTAGAATATCTACTTGTTATGGCTTGACTAAGAGATTCTAGCAATTAGTCGTGAATCTTAACGATGCTCTCGGTACATCAACCACGCCTAAGTCTCGCATAGAGATTCTACTGCCTGATCTTGTCGGTGCTATCGCCCTCGATAGAGATCCATTTTAATTTATCCGGCATCGCGTAGCTAAGCTAGCCTGCTAAGCTGCTAGATCGTAATCGAGCGATCGTTGTCTTCGGATCTACAAGATTCGATAGTTAGCCTGGAATACGAGGAAAGAAGAAAAAAGGAAAGCTCTAACGACTGATTCGAGGAGAAACTCTATCGGCTCGAAGCTTGTTATCGATCACGTTTCCACTCGAACTATACGAGACTTGTAGCAACACGCTGATTAATAATTAATATACATGTATCGTTACGGAGATTTTAAAGCAGATTGGAAGGAGCCTACAATGTTACTCGTGATCTCCTCTTGTCAAGAATACTTCCAAATTCTCACTATCTCTCTTTTTTCTTCTTTTTTTTTTTTTGATACAATTCTACAAATAATCTCTTCGAAACGGTATATATTCAGTTAATTTTCATGATCATTATTACGTGGATTATCGAAGTGAAATTATCTGGTTTCTAAAAACACGAACATTAATCAGATATCGCGATACCGAAATTAAGAAATCTTCGAGAAATGTACTCGATGAGTTTCGCTTCTAATTGGCGCAATTAACGACGAGACAAAGAATAACAGACATTGATTCGATTCAAATCTGGCAGAAAATTCATTTCGTATGCCGCGGATGCGATATGTAGAGCGTTGATAGAGAAACAGAAGGTGGAACCGAATATCATGGATCGACCAAGGCCTCGAAAAGAGATCGAGGCAAGATAGGTGGCTGGATGAGGAGGATACGATGGACGGAAGCTCCAGACGAGTTAGCGGGGACGCGAGAAGGCGGAAAGATGGACGGTGCCGTGTCATTAGAGAGTGCTGGGTACGTGCCGGTCGATAGAGGAGGGATAACATTCCTGCTTCTGTCGATAGATCGATCATCGTATCGTTCTGCCCTCCTATCCTTCTACTCTCTTTCTCTGCCTTCCGCCACTTTTTCTATTCTGCCAGCTCATCTCTCGCGTGTTTCGTGGTATTTCTCTGGAGTAACGGCCGCCCGTTGCAGGCCTCTCGTCACTCAGCTCCGTTCAATTGGCTACAGCTCGATTCTCCTCCAAGTTTTTCACCATTTCTCAGCGGCAGATCGATTGTTCTATCCGCCGGTGATCGATTGGAAACCGAAGAAGAACGGATCGCAAACCACGAGTGTGAGAGATGGACCAACTTGGAGGAAATGACAGTTTTTGTTAAGGTCGAGTCTTCTGGGCATCCTCTACAGTTTCTTAGGAAAGAAGTAACGTTATGGCACTTTTCAATCCGCGAACATTACCGTGCAGATACCAATAAATTCCTCGAGAAACTATATTCTTTGCTGGAATCAGTTTCCGGAATATTTAAGCAATCGATCGTAAATATTGCGAACTTTTAGATTCATTAGGATCGATGAATATCGATCAGCTCGTCTATAACATTCTGGTTAAATTACATCTAGCCGAAGCTAACTATCCGGATAATTCGTATTTTTAACAGTATCGTTTTTGTATATTTTTTATACTTTAAACGGTGCCATATATATCTTCTGTTTATTCTAGTTTTAATTAAACCAAAATCACGTTTGCCAAATACCAGCGTGTAACTGAAGTTCGGTCAGCCATGCGCACGTGGTGGAAATTAAACGCCGTTGTCCATAATGAAACGTGTTCACGTGGCACGGACGATCGAGCAACAAACGGATTCTCTCGGTCGCTTTTCCCGTCGGTTTTCGTCCCGTTCCTTCAGATTGCTCCATTTTGATCGCGGCGTTTCGCCGTCACGCGTCGGTGCGCTTCGAATTAATTAATATAGGCTGGTATCATTGGAGCGGTAAGAAGCGAAATAGCTCTCTTTTTTCAGCAAAAAGGAAACAGCCCGACCATCAGGTTCAGAGCCGGTACTCTCATTATACGAGTCGTCTTATCGAACGATAACTTTCTCGATACCCGCCTCTGCCTTCTACTCCTCTTCCTCTTTCTTTCTTTACTTCGTTTCCATCTTTTCCTTCTTCCAGCTCTCGCGTCGTTTTTCTTCCGCTTTACCTCGTACCTTTTCCATCGTGGAACAAATAACAATGCACGATAGACTAGAAAGAAATATAACACGAATAATAGATATAGTAAATATGGTATTCCTGGATATAGTATGAATCATGTACTTCTATGTATCTTAATATTCTAATTAAAGATCCTTAAGCGCTTAGAAGGTTAAAATAGACAAAAATTAAGCGGTAGAAAATGAGTAAAATTATAAGCCGAATTTTTCTCGGCCAGACAGCTGTTTTAACACACTGCGAGACACGAAGGACAGAAGGAAGCTCACGTGCAAACTGGCCTTTACTTGAATGGGCCACGGCACTTCCTCCACGCCATGGGAGAGTTACCGCTAATCTGCACTCGCGCTCAGCTGGTGTTACCACCGCGTTTACATGAACCGCGTTACCACTGTCCGTGAACATGAATTAATTTCACCGTGTCGCCATTTTTGTAACAATTCATTTAGAGCAGGCGCCTGCTTCTGTTAGATAACAGAACGCTCGCGGAATGTTACACGTTTCGTGTAACGCAGGAGAGAAAAATTGCTGCAGTACGCGTGGGACATAGTGTATAAATTTACAGAGTGAGAAATTATGTGCACACTTGTGCATGAATTTTAGTGCAATTAAATTTTTACTCTTTACTCTAATTCTGTATAGTATAGAAACGAAGAGTATGCTTAAATCTCTATGTATACTATGAATTTGTTTTATTGCATATTTTTAGATTGTTCTCTTATTGGTTCAGATAATAACTTAGTAGTAAGTATGTAGTAAAGTATTAAGTGTTCCCTTCTTTCTTTTTTTTTTTTTTTTTTTTTATGAGACAGATATAAGAAAGAAGTGTATTTGTCTAGAGAGCTCTGAAATTTGTATAACAAATACGTATAATGGATATATATCTTAAGCCGAAGTGGTACAGTAATGGTCTTGACAGCAGAGTTATTGTTAGGAATTTGCTTGAAACAAACAATGAAAGTTAAGTTCTTGTTCCTGCTAAAATTAAACATTTTATATACCATGCTTTGTAGCATTCTCCCTTTAAACCTTTCAATTGCGAAATACCTATTCAAACAGCCCTTACAGAAAACGAAACAAAGTTCCAATTAACTGAAATTACATTTCAAACTACGTGTTACCGGTTGCTCGCCCTTTTATCCCAGGCTTTTCAAAAGCTTTCGTATATATACATATGTATACAATCTAAAACGATACACTTGGGTGCACGTATCCAGATTCCAGCTTGCATCGAGCTGCGCGCAAAAAATTTCGCATCGTACGGTTCGCAAAACGTGTTGAACAGGTGGGGAAGGGCCGGTGGCCGCGACGCCGCGGCCGATGCGCGAGTTGCCTCGCAATTAGTGGAAATAATTTCGTCGTTAATTGCGTCACGGGCTGGCGGCTGCATGTTTTCTCCGTTGCGCCGTTTCGTTTCTTCTCGCCTACCGCGTTCCGTGTCCCCTCGAGCCCAGCAATCCGCTTTCTTGCTTTCTGAACGCGTTTCGAGCCACCACATCCTATCGTTTCGCGAAGCGTACCGCTGCGAGCTGGCCTCGTTATCATCGTTCGATCCTCGAGGAAGCGAGGACTGACACGCGCTGGACGTGATTTTGATAGATGACCGCACGAATAATTCACGCGCGCGAAATGCAAATGCGATCCTTCGCTCCCCTCGAGAGATGAGCATCGAGCACAATGAGAAGCGTTCGGCCTAGTTCCGAGAGTAGAGTACGTTTACCAGGTAGACAGACGAGAGGCAAGTTTCGTGTGTACACGATCCATTCTTCGAGACACGGGTGGAATTCGTGTACGAATCAGGCGACCGTTTCGATACGTCACGCTGTCGGATGCTAGGACCAGCGTAACGCAACGACGAGTTTATCTGCTGGAACATCTGTTAAATTTCTACCGTTGCTTTTTGTCAAGCCGCAACGTCGCCCGTTTGTATATCGCTGGTGGCTAAATATGTGGACTACTTGTTGGAACCTCCTTTCGTCGAACTATTAATGAGAAAGAAAAACGAACGGGAGCCTGTATACAAATCGTCAGATCTGTCACGTTCTTAAAACCATATATCGTATCATCGCTACAAAAGCGATTATGCTCGATAAATTGTAGTTTAGTCTTTTATTGTCATTTTTTATTATGCGAGAATTCTCTAACACTTTTATTGCTATCAGTTTTATTCTTATCAGTCAAGCCTCTTTATCCTTATCAGCTCGTATCACCCCCGTTCGTTCTAATTTTAATTATCTTTGTTTTAAAAAAAACGTATGATTCGTCGCGCCAATCGGTAAACACCGTTTAACGAAAGAACAGCGAATTCACGTAACAACTCTGTCCAGACTAATTCTAGTTACCACTGACTATTCGTAATTCGAAAGTACCGTTTAAGATCACGTAGAGAAAATTCACATATCGGCTCTGTTCACCCTAATTTTAACTATCTTCGACTGTTAACGAGTGGAAAGTACCGTTCGTGGAACAATCGTATAGCCCAATTCACGAACACACGAAAGTGTATCGAGTCCAGCTGACTGGAGCGCCGAGTCGAACGGGAGCGCATGCCGGGTCGATTTTGACATATTTCCCCGGATGACCTTGAATAGCCGAAGACGCCGCGACGGCCTAAGAGGATCGGCGCTGGAAGAAGGACGAGTGACGGTGGCGATAGTAGTTAGCGGTAGAAAAGAAGAGGGTAAACGAAGAAGGGAGAAGGAGAAGGAGAAAAGAGGGCCGGTGGAACGAGAGAGAGGAACGAAGCAGCCAGGAGGAACGAGACGAGGAAGGCCGATGATGGCTACGATGGTGATGGTCAGTGGTTGTATACCGGTTAAGCCGTTCAGTGCCAGGCCGGCGTCCGTCACGGTTAAACCTCGACTACTCGGTCGTTCGATCTCTCGTAGACCAATCGAATCCTCCGGGATTCCTTCCTTCCATCTGGGGATCGTCGCCTGGACCAAATCGATGCACCAGGTCATCCAGCCGTCCTTTAAACTGGTGCACCAACTTGGCCAATTCCAATTTTTTTTCGAGAACCTATCTAGTTTCCTATCGAATTATATAGTGATACCTAGAGAATTCGATTCGTGAACCGTAACTGGATCAGTTTAATTGGTAAAAAAAGAGAGAGAACAGTAATAATCGTTGGAATTTTATATGGAAGATTCTTGACCCGCAGTTATACAATATTTGTGATAATATCGAACGACCGTTTTCGCGAAGGATTCCTCGAGGCAGCCGTCGGAACTCGATCTACTGCGATCTAACGAAGACAGAAACCGTTCTCGACCCCCCCGGAAATTAAATACAACGGTTCATCGGCGTGGATCTCGAATTCTATCCGCCTGAGTCATAGGCCTCTCCTTAGAGAGGAAGCGAATCTCGCATCAATCGTATCAGCGGTTCCTCTGATCCGATACACCTGAACCAAAACTTTCTACGTCACCAGTGATTCACCAGAAAGCAGATCCGAATGTGTACCAAATGTTCGACCTTCTAGGTCCGGCATTGTTCAGACAATTTCAACGATCCTTCAAAATGGACATGTGATCAGGACATGTGAACGTGTGAAAGGACTAAAGAGAGACTCATCTAGAAACGAAGGAAGGAATTGGTGAAAAATTCGGGGCGGTAGAGGTGTTTCAGAATGGCGAGTGACATGGCGATCCGCGGGTCATCGGGCAGCGGGAATCGAAGCAACCAGCCATCGGGATACCAGGATTCGGAGCGAGCGCGGATGAAGTAATTACGAGGACTGACCAGTCACGGACCAGTCTGATCCCACGGGAGATCCAGGTACTTCTTCCGCGTGTCTCTCATTCTTCCGTGCTTCCTTCAGAAAATCGTGTTCGTTCCTCGCGCTGCTGATCGAAGCTCAATACTCTCTCCCTCTCTTTCGCTCTTTCTCGCGCGCGCGCGCGCCAACGTGCCGATCCATCGTTTCTCGCCTTGGTACAACTTCATCCGCAGCAAAGACGGAACACAAGCTGCGAACCGGACGGAATTCGATGAATCGGCCGCGATTACCCTCGCCTTCGCCACTGTTCCCTCCTTTTCAGGTGTCGTTAACCTTCCCTTCTTTTGGTGCTATAATAGCCGAATGTGATAGATATGCTATTCCATTTTCAACAGGGCTAATTTGCGGTTGATACGTCTACCAGTGAAGATATAGATAGCTTTTAGACGTAGTTTCACAGTCTTACGTACAGCCTTAGGTACAATATTTGATTGCTCGTTGGTGGGTATAGCGATTCTTGTTTTCGATCGAAGCATGACTAGAAAATGTATGATATATTTAATTATAAAATCAACGGAAAGATAGAGTTTACGTGGTTCGAACGACGAGACATTTTCGGTGTGACGAGGATCTCTGGTTATAGCCTTAACAGCCTACATTCTTTCTCTCTCTTCAACTCGTTAACCGAAGAAAACTGGTTAACTTGAGCTATCGATCTCTTCAACATAATGATTTCTTTTGCTCGTTTCTTTATCTGTTTCCTATACCCACTGCTTTTCTTCTCTTTTCGCTTGTCGCTTAGCTTCTGTTAAAAATACGACACGCGAAGAGAGTCACAATGGAAAAGTAGCTATATAAATACTAAACTATTGGTCAGGTTAATAAAACGGAAGAGCGACGATGGTGTCTCGTAAAAGTAAAAGCAGAATAGAATGGGATACCGGAGGTATCGGCTAGACGTTTTGTCCTTTACGACGCAATCTTCTCGTTCTCTTATCTCGTAGCAGACAGGAGGGAAAAACATGGAAGATTATCAAGGAAAAAAGAGAGAAAGCGAAAGAGAGGACTGATTTTATCCGTGAAAGCAATTGCACGCGGCACACGGACGCGATAAAGCCCGGGCAATTCCGCTACCAGTTACGAGTCCTTGATGGCCGATGCTACTACGATTTCCACGTTACCCGTGGCCACTCGAATACCGTAACGACGCCGAACGTGACTTCGATCGAAAAGTCGTCGTGATACGTCCTGTATCGTCAGGCTGCTCGTTTCCAGTTATCTATTACCGTTGTCATACTTCCGTAATACTTCTTCATTGGCCGTTAATCGCGCGTCCTGCCCTTAGGCCTGGTCCATACTGACGTTCTTATATCCTCTTGTTTCCGAGATTCGTTAATTTTTTACAAATAGGCAACGAGTGTAGATACATTGATATTTGTCCATTTACCATATCGCGATATGCGATACACAAAATATTTCGAGGATCGGTCGTCCGAGTCTTGTGCTAGATTCGCAGTTACGTTTAAAGGAATTGTACTAGTAAGAGTACGGTGGCCAGTTTTTTTAAAATTCGTGTACGAATACAGGTAGAGTATAGATATGTATATAGCACGTGATAAATCGAAAAGCTTGGTCTGGAAGAGCGGCAGAGATCAAAGGCAGCAACATGTTGCTACGAGCTGCAATCTTCTCTGTCCTCATAGAACTCCACTTTCATCTTCCGATCGTACATTTATTTTATATGCTGCTCGGAAACACTCGTGACTCCATGCAGCATCTTATATGGATATATCAAAACTAAAGATAACATCCTGCGATAACGTCCGACTTTTGAAAGACTAGATTGAAATCGAAGATTAACATCGAAGATTATCTCGATCGATAAAACGTGGAAATTGTATTAAACCTCGATTTCGATGTCGAAGAAAGCAGAAAGCGTAGAAAAGTAACGCCTCGGGTGAACTCGGAAGATGATTGGCAGTGTCTGGCAAGCAAAAGAGGAAAGTTAAACGCGCTCGTTGTCGTTTGGTAAATTGTTCATCGACTTTCGAACTAATTACACAGGGACGAGAGTAAATTTATGTTCCCATCGGTGTGAAACCGGCATTAGATACGAAAGTCTAGCTCGGGGGAGTCGAAAGAAAAGTGGTAGACATGCACGTTTATAGATAATACTGGATGCACAGTAAATTTGCCTCTGTCTTGAAGCGAGCTATCAGTTTCAATTGGCGTGTCGTATCGTGACCCGGCGTTTCTCCTTGCTCGTTCCAGTAGCCGAGTATTGTCATTATCGACCCGTTCCGATGTACCGTAGCGTTGTTACGACGAATAAAATAAATGCTATTAGTATAATTGTGTATAATAAATTGCTGATTCGTCGTTGATCTATGCGTTTGGACGTCCGGTAGCGTGACACTCTACATTTCGCATTTCAAAGCCTTCGTCGAGTTCTATTTATACGGAAAGATATTCTAAATTTATACTTTATACGCTGCCGACCATAATTATTATGTAATTCCGTCGATAAGATTTGTTTCGTTATTTTTACATCCAGCAGTATCAAACGTGAAAGAATTTATTTTCTCTAATCTTTTTGTATCGTCCAGCGATAAAGCACATAAAAACTTTTCAACGTGAACATAGATATTTATAAAATTAAACTAGATAAATTCTGAAATTCTCCCAAAAATTCTCAGCCTATAAAATACATCTATCCATGTAAATTAGACGAACTCTGAAATTCCAGAAACTCGGCCTACGCGACAAAAGATGCACAAAAACAGGGAATGCTGTCGGTCCAACGAAGCGAGAGCTAGCAAATCAAGCGCGAACATTTCTGTGGACAGATTGATTCTCGTATTCGCCGATCGTCGTCCTCGATCGTTCCTGATCGATCGAATGACGTCGTCGGGGCGCGCGCCATCGATCGCCACCGTTTTATAGGAAGTTACCAGGGCGTTATCTCGCGGCGAACTCTGCGGCGCATTCTTCCTTTTTCCGTCGCGGTGCAACGGGATCCTGATGGCTTGATTTCGCGCCTATCGCGGCAAAAACGTCGAGTTATCGTGCGTTCCACCCGCAGAGGGGCCACCGTTTCACGAAGATCGTTGCGTAGCCGACTTGTTCGCTTCGTCTTCTATCATCTAGAAGAATTTATTGATCAATAAAACGTCTCCATTTAATGGGAGCCCCCGTTAATGAACGACATCCTGGTCAATCTTGAAATTTCACAGGTTCGACATACGTAAGATCCTTCGCGAGCTTATTGTGAACACGAGGGAACACGCGTGCCCGATTATTTTTCTCTTTTTCCGTTCGCGTTCGATAACTGGTTCTGTCTTGAGGTAATTATATTAGTGTACGCGTAACGGGAATTAAAGATCGTTGGGAGTACCTTTATTCTCGTTTTGCCAGGCTAGAGTAATAGAGACGCGTTTTAGGGAATGTGAAGAATGATTCATTGATAAAAGGAATGCAGATATTTGAGTATCCGATACTGCAATATCCGATAGCTGGTTATTTTTGTAAATGGAATCACAAAATGTACGTTTGAGCAAAGTTCCATGGCAATTAGAGATTCTCAGTTGAAAAGATTGCAAGGATTCCTCCTTAGGATTTTTTTCATTTTCGATCGTTTACTTTCCTAATTTCCTCTTTTACAATCTAAAGTCTATAATCTAAAACGTAAACTTGCATTGGTCACGGTCAATTCATAATGCAATTACTCGACTGCAAAAAATGTAAAACATCCCAATAGCTACCGTAAAACTAAAGCAATGTAACAAAAATAATGCAATTATAGTTTCTCTAATGGAATCTCCAAAAATCGTGGTAGTTGGAACGGGTCGTTTAACGGGCAAATGGCCTCGGTAGCCAGAGATCGTGAAACAGTTTATTAGCCGGGCGTGCTATCTGGTATCAGGCAGGCGAGCTCCGATACCTGGTCGTAGCGAGCTTAGTGCCCGCGTGGCAGATTCGTACGCGTTCAGGTCGCGTTCGGTGTACGGGAAACTGGTCTCCGCGGCTCTCTATGAATAGAATTAATGGACGGTGATTCCGCGCTTAATCGATGCGAAAGAGAGGAGGACTGCATGGATCGTGAATGACGAGCCGAGATGTTCGATATCGTTGGCTTCGCAAGAATTTTAATTATTGTCAGCAAACCGTCGTCCACCGCGACTCGAATTAGCAGCGGTGGCCTACGTGGTTCGCTGATAATCGACGATTTATCGTTCGATTCGCCGTCGATCGTCGGTGTCGTCGTCGTTGTCCTTGTATCCGAGATAACGCGTTGCCGAGTGTCGACGTCGTCGCCACCGCCGCCACCGCCACCGCCACCGCCGCCGCCGCCGTCGTCGTTTGGCGAACAGTGGCAAGCAAAACACGCATCGATGCCTCCTGTACGTGCCTCGAAGGCCGCTGGCTTCTTCTCTCTTTCCGCGATTGAGTAACTGTACATCATCGACAACGTCTACGCCGTGCTCGCGTCCCGAAACGAACCGGGGCAAAAAGCGGTCTCGCGCGCCTCGCAAATAACACGGTGGATTATGAATACGCGGGGCAGTTTATTAAGAGACATAAATCGCGCAAAAACCGCCGGCCAATTACGATTCGCTCCAATTCGCTCGGCATTCGCACCCTACGAGTCGATTAACAGTAGTTCGTACGATTTCTACGCGTTCAGCCCTAGACAAAAACTTTGTTTGGTCAACCAATTTACAACGTTGAATAAACGCGTCTTCGAATATCCTCGATAAATAGTCGAATATCCAAGTGTTCGATACCTGCCCCTGGTCAGGTGCCTTTTTCCTTATCAGTTCGCCTTTCGTCGAAAGGACTACTGTACTTTAATTTCGTTCTCGATTCAGGAATAAAGTACGAAGAGATAGAATAGTTATAGCGAAATGAGGAGGAAGGATTTGTTCGGATCAGCGTGAGAATGGACGATACGCGGGATAATAACGAGAAATCGTTAGTCGTGGCACACTCGAAAGCGAACAGCCTTTCCCATGGCAGCGGTAACAACCAAATTCCAGGCTGACGAACTCGCTTCTTCTTCTGCTCCCCTTAATCATCCTCCATTTCCTGCAAAGCTCTGCTACGCCCGCTTGTTAAAACTGCGCGAACGCCTGCAACTGAACAAGCCAGGAAAGACATAAATTAAATTACCGCGGAATCAAGCAGCGAGTCTATAGGTGGAAACATTCGTGAACTCGGAAGCCGATGATTTTCGCAAAGCATTACGGAAGAACGAACTTGAGAGTAAAGGACAAAGAAAGGGATACATGATCCCTATTGAATATAGACGAATTGACAAATAAGAGGAGAATCGAGGAACTGAAAAATTCCTTTTGCTGGCTTTCCGGACGGATTAAACCTTTTCGATATCAAATAATTCTCTTAAACGAATAAAATGGATAAAGATAAGATATCCTTCGCGCATGTTCGGACAGCATAAACACGTCGTATGGTCGTTTTAACCCTTGAGTGACATTAATCGTGAATTAACGTTAGAATTCTATCATCGAACAATCAAAAAAGTCAAACAAGTACAATGAAATATTTTAGTATCGTTTAATGTTAGATAACCGCGTATTAAATCTTCAAGCACATGACATAAATCATAACTGCGAAATAATAACACTCGATGAAATAAAAATAAGGAACGTGCATAAGGACTGGGTGTCCCGGTGAAATGAAATGCCACGGTGAAAACATGTTAGAACATCTCGTAATGGCTTTGGTTCGTAGACTCAACATCCTAAATCGTTTCATCACGGTTTGTTGCTCGCGATCTCTATCGAGATTCAACAAACCGACGAATAATACAGATGGATCAAAGGGATGAAGATATCTTCTTCACTTCTGAAAGAAATTAAGATATTTCGTAATGTTTTCGATTCATAACGTCGGGACACTGGAAACCATCATTCTATCTCGTTGTCTGCGAAAGGATTGTCGTAAAATCGGTTGCTTAATCAGGGGCTAATTAATTTGACGACCGTGTCACGAGACGCGTACGAGCCACGTACGGTATCAGATCGCTAATTGCAGTCCATCATGGATTATTAGCCAGCGTATAATGACGATGTATAGGGGCGCAACGACAGCTTCTCAAACGGCAATTTGATTCTCCGTCTTCGTATTGCGATTTACGTACCAATTATCGACGATCGTTCTTCTTCGTTTTACGGTCTCTTATAATCAGGCTATACACCGTGGTATAAAAGTAACTTTAAGAAAAACTATCGAGTACCGCGGTTAACGAGAAGAAAATTCTTAGCAGCGTTTTAAATTTTATGTTGGATCGCTCGTACATACATCGTTCTATAAAATTACACAATATGCTTCATTTTTGAAGAAGTATCAGGGAAAAAAGTATGTTGTGGTGATTCTTTATTTGTTGTCTTAAAACATACTAAATTGTTATTACATGCTAGCCACTTCGTAACTGCTATTCATAATCACTATTATGAATAAAACATGACAGAAAATAATGGTTATTTTAATCTTGGGTGTTTTGTAACACGGTAATCGAGTAAAATGTGACAAAACGCCTCTACATAAACAAATAGCTGCTATTATTTCTGAAGAAATATAAAATTAAATCGTCCATTTCTCGAACATACGTACGCGTTAATTTTTCATAAAAACAATACCGACTTCTTAAATTACTTTACTTACCGATTGTTCACGCTGTTCGGTCAGTGTCGAGTTTCAATCTTCTAGTCCAGTTTTAGCTTTTATCCTGCATACAGCAGGCTCGAATGTCTTAAACTAAATAGTAGCAAGTTGCCGTAATCTGATCGTAATTTCAATAGCTGACATTTTAGAAGCAATGGCCGTTTCTCAAACGCGTTTTCAATCCCCTTAGAAACTCGCACCAAATTACTCTTCTTTTTTATTTTCTCGTTTCATTTCCTCAGCGATGCGCCATCGAAAAATGTTGATTAAGTTCGTCGCGGGTCCTTGCACATCGACATTGTCCTCGTTAGGTCCGGGGGCCGTTTAATTGGTCGGTTAGTAGGTTAATTGACGCGTTCTTTTCTCTTAATCAGCAGTGTATCAGCGCGTGTGGATAACGAGGTTAAATTGTGGTTGGCTCCTTCTTCAAATCTGACCTCGCACTACCCCGGCACAATAGAAAGGCGCGTTTAACCTTTGCGGGCGACACCGGGTCTTCATGCGCGTTTCTGCGATTCGCGTAGAAATATTTCACGGTCGGGACGATTAACGTTGAAATGGGAACGAGTCGCTATGATAACCGCTACTCGTTACGGAACATTTCTTTGAGGAATGACGCGCCTCCGCGGGAACACGGTTATCGTGCAGGAACTCGCGGAAATTAGGATTAATGCTTTAGTAATGAATTATCAGGATGCACGTGAGCTGCCTTGAAAAGTGATGGAACATTCCACGTATGGATTCATCATACTTTATTAATTTGACATTAAATTTGAAATTCGATACTATAATTTATATCGGGATAGACTTTAATTAATATAGCCTGCAATAAAATGGATTTATTTACTTCCAACTGAAGTATAAATATATACATTCATTTATACGCAGTACATCGGCATTAGAATCAAATTGATCGTTAATCACAACACCAAACCAATCGAATTGATCAGAAACGAACTTTTTGTCCCGGCAATTATTAAAAATATTCAAGTCTTTTGGCACTATTCGTGTTTACGTTTATTCAGATAGAAACACGGTTACATATATTTATTTATTTTTTGTCATAACATTTTAGGTTTCATTAACTATGTACAATATAACATATTTAAGTATATATTAAAAACAAATAGTTCATTTATCGAAGAAAATATTATCATTGGTAGAGATGGTAGAGAAGCACACGTAAAAGTACGAGTTCCAGAGTATGACTACTGCTGAGAGTAACAAAAGAAAATTGTTATCGCAGGCTTATGGAAGATAAGGTCGCTCCTACCCTGGTTCTAGATTGAGGGCTCGAGTTTGAGGATCGTTTTATGGTATATCAACGACTTGTCCTATGAGACAGTACAATACAACGGAGTGTGGACTGTAATACAAGTTTTGTAGCATACGAGAAAATTCATAGCTGGCTGAGTTCGTATAGTAACGTTGCCGAGCAGCGGCCATGCAATGGCTCTGTGACGTTTGTGTAGGAATAGAACGACAAGAAAAATGATCATGCTTGAAAACAGAGCCTAAGGAACATAGAAAAATTGTAGCAATTTAACGGAAATATAACTGCGCAAGTACAATAATTCACAGAAACATCAGTTTATAGAATTACTCGCTTCGACTGTGTGTTACTTCTAGTATGAAACGATTAAGGGTAATCATATTTAATATTCGATTTTAAGCATTGTACGCGTATTTTCATCACAGATTTAAAAATTCTTTCGAAGAAGATTTCTGGAATGGTCAAGGTTTTCATTTCGTAATTACTTTTTAGTATTCAATGGCGAGCTCGCGATCGGGAATAGGACGATTGTACCCTATTTGCGTTTATTTACGCCTGGCGGACAGGCCGAAAACGTTTGAGTATAAATTTTAATGGGCACATCGGGCCTTCCCCGGAGCTCGTTCACGAAAGCTCGTCACGTAGAGATCCCGGCACGTGTTTAGGAAGTCGCTAGAGAGCCACGAGCATTATGAAACCTCGTCGCGACTATGAATGTTAATGGAAGCTTGGCCGCGCCGACGTTTACTATCGCCGTTGCAGAAAGTATGTATAAACACAAGTGCTGCGCCGAGTGCATCCGCGCCTCGATTTCACGACTGGCATGGCGTGTCCCAATGGTTTCGAGCGTTTCAAGAATTCACATTGCACCAAGAGAACTTCTACGAAGCATCCTTAAAATCGCCCGCCGTGGTTTCATACCGCACGCGACCACGATTTACATCTTGAACATTCGATCCTGATGAAATTGCACACCGAATCGCCCGGGAAGATGCTCGAAAGATAATTCAGAAGATTTTTATTATAACGATCTTTGTGGTTCGTGCCACGTTTTACATCAAGCGGTCTAAAAACTTGATACGTAATAATTTTCGGAAGTTCTAAGGACAATGCCGATTTTTGACAGAGAGTATTTAATACTTGGCGTTGAAAAGAAGGTTGAAATATAATTTAAAGGAATTGAAAGTAGCGTTCGGTTATAAAATTCGATCGTAACGCAATTTCGTAGCAAGTAATTTACAAACTGGTTGAAAAATAGCCTACAGAAATTTTTAAATTGCCGTTGTATTCTGTAGCATTAGAACGCTCGACGATTCTCATCTTGGAAATTTAATCCTGATGCAATTGCGCGCTGAGTGGTCTGCAAGAAAGGTCGAAGAATAATTTATAATATCGTAGGAATTTGAAGCGGATGCAATTTTGTAGCAAGTGGAGTAAAAGGATGAAAATAATATTTGTAGAAATTCTAGGAATACTGTCCTTTCGTATAAAACGCTTCCTACTTTTTATCTTGAAAATTTAATTCCGATACAATGCTATGTAGACTGGAAAAGAGATCGAAGAATAATTTACAAAACTATAAAACTTTCATCCTGACGCAATTCTTCGTAAAGTGGCATAAAAAATTCTAAAACTATTATCTCTTTCTCTCTCTCTCTCTCTCTCTCTCTCTCTCTGATATAGAGTACTCGACATTTTTCACATTGAAGATTTAATCCTAAAGCAATTGCATAGCGAATAGCCTGAAAAGGTCGACGAATAATTTACCAGCTCGTATTCGTAAGAATTTAATCCCGATATTCTGGATTAAGTGGCTTAAGTATCGGTAGACAAATAATTTACGAGAATTCCAAAGTTACTATCGCACATATCCTAGCGCGGAATGCTCGAGACTTCCCACATTAAAAATTTGATCCTTATACCAAACGACTTGGAAATTGATGGAAGAATAATTGAGATAAATTCCACGAGATTAGACTTTACGATCAGATAAATCCGTTGGATCAGTAGGTCATGTGGTGCGTGTGCTTTTTGCTGCACACGGTTTCTCGTAATGTCTAGTCGGCCAGGAAACACCAGTCAGCGACAGTTTTATACTCTTTGCTTCTTGACCTTGCCCCAGAGAGGCCACCGATCGGAACACTATTCGAAGCATGTAAGGTAGAGCAGTAGTTTCTTTCCTCACCACTGGACGCTTAACGGTCTCGGTCCAGTCCGATCGAATCGCCTCGCCGTGTATCCTTAAAGTATCTTCCAGTAACCAACCTCGAAACGATCAACCTGTCCGATCGATCTTTAACCATTAAGTCCATCGATTATAAAATTCGTCCCTCTTCGTCTTCAAATATTCTTGCAATCTCCATTAGCATCAACAGCCCTGATTTAATCCTATATGTACCTGTACACGATTCTTTTATACATTAAACTCAGGTATCTTAATCTTCTATGATTAGAATTTAATTGGCAGAATCCTAGTATCGAGTAACTTCGGTCTTTCCATCTTAAAAAATTACCAAAGAATATAAATAACGCAGAACTGCTGTTTCTTAGAGATAGTTGAATAGAAGAACAAAAATGGGTAATGAATAATTGTATGTTGCGATGGTACTGTAAGATTAAGAGCGAATAACGAACACGCCTTATAAAAAGTGAAGGTACGGAGAAGATAATTTTTGTAAAAGCAAAATTTGTCTCGCAGGCAAAAGGTAGATTATGGCGAGGAAGATACGAAGATCAATGGAATCGACCGTGAAAATTGTCTGCCGGATATGTTCCGCGTGCTCGCGGTCAGTCGAGTTCTCGTTGCCCTGAAATATGTGTCACTTTTTGCGGACGCTCGTGCGCCATGCGGGAGACGAGTAACACGAGACCACGGCCCAGTTCCTCTGCAACCTCCAGGGACACACGCATTCTGTTCCTCGAGCGTTCCTCTTCCTTAACTTTTTTGCCTCTTCTCCTTATTACTCGTTCTATTGTCTTGGTCTTTCTTTTCGTATTCCCATTCTTATATCGATCATACAATATATGTATATGTCGAGATGTCGTTGTAACTGATAGAAGATGACTGTTTCGTACAAATCGCTAAATACGAAGCTGAAGAATGTAGGAGTAGATAACAGAGGAATAAGTAATATAGTAATTAATAGTATAAGATAGAAATAGCGACAAAACGATCCAAAGAAGCGGAACCACTCGTATTCTCTAAGGAAAACAATTAAGATGTTATCCGTTGAGACGATTGACGATTCTAAGCGATTTTGTTTTAATATTAATCGAGAAAAATAGTCCAAATGGTTCAACATAAATACAAATAGTTGCACATTTTGTTTTACCGGTAATATCGTTTGTTCATATTTCCGTCTATTTCCGTATATAGTAGAAACAAGTTCCATCTCCATGTGCGAACTCAATCTCGCTAGTCGTTCCTATAAAAATTCAAATTTCGTCCAATGTCGGTGACGGATTGCGTAAGGAACTCGTCCTGAATCAGTTTCGTGGCACAGAACTTTCGTTTTCGTTTGATAGGGAACGCGAGGAAAAATAGAAATCGAAATTACGATTGCTGGAGAAGAAAAGATGATTTTCTACCAAGCAAAATGAAATGATCGGTACGTTTGGAAAACAAGAATAGTATTCCACGACGCGGTACTGTTTCATATTATCCCTTATTTCTTTTTCCCACATACCTACGAATCGTTCGTTTTCCATCGAAACTTTCTATTCGAGGATGTATGTTCTACCGACCCGGTGGGTGTCGATACTTGGCAAAGTTTTCTTATCTCGTAGAATGGAATTGGAAAATATTCCACAGCACTCTTTTCTCGATATCTTTCAGCTTATTTTCCTGTGATCAATCTTCGTCTTCCCATTTGACTGCGACTTAAGAAACTTGGGAATTTTACGTGAAAATTATCAGGAAAGATATCAATTACTAAATTATGGATTTTCATGCAATTACGACATTTATTTATGTATTTAAATATTTAATTAATTATATGATTATTATGTAAATAATAATAATAATAAAGAAAAAGCTAGTATTTATAAAAATATATAAACGGCAAGAGCATCCAGAATCTACTAATTACGGATACTCGTGCGTTCCACATAAAATCGAGAATATACTAAAACATCTTAGAACAAAGGAGCAATAAAAGTCACGAAGAAGAGAAAACAGCAACCATCGTGCAGTCTCAAAGAAATAATTCTTAGTCTGGCAAGTTCAAGCAAGGTAGTCGCCGCTTCCGGATACGAAATTGATGTTTGCATACCACTTCGGGGTTCGATCGTCGTCGCGTGTCCCTCGGTAGTGGTTTCCAATGGCACAACCTGGCTGGCAAGTAGAATCAGCCATCATGCGTACGGCACACCGCATTTTCTCCTGCAAACAGGAACATCCTCAGACAGGGCTCGCGTGACCTCTCGTATTTCCAGGCGTATTACCATGGATCAAACTGCGAGATTACGAGCTTTCGAACCGCCTATCGACCGCTCACCCACGCACCAACCTGACCATTAGCACCGATAAATTATTTTACATCGTAAAAATTGTACGGTGTGGCATACAATGGATAAAAATCGATACAATCACTGGTCGATTTTGATCTTATTATTCGATGATATCGTCAATCCGTAAGTAATAGAAACGTAAACGGTAATTCTCTCAAAGATCAATAGAAGACCAGTAAAGATCGTTTGTATATCAAAGTCTGATCACTTGAAAATTCTTCTAAGAGAACCCGAGAATTTCAGCGGAGATATGTCTAATTTTATGCTAAATATACTAAATGTCAGCGCTATATCTGACGAAACGGAGGGTAGGGTAAACGATTTCTACGTGACAACTACGAAGAAACCAAAAAAGACTGTTCCAAGCATCGGCACTGTTTATTTAAACGTGATCGTGTGTACTTAGACAAAGGAATAAATATTCAAGACATTTCAACCGAGTCAGGAAATAGGGGAAATAGCAGCGAAGACTCGATAAACAGATTCTTACGCGTGTCGAGTGAGTCATTTGATATCAAGTTCCTGTCCCGAATTCTCGTTCAAATGCCGTACTGTGCACTGTCTCGTAATTCTATTCTTCGCTTGAAATAAAATGGCAAGGATTCCGATTGCAGATAATAATTGAACAAACTATTACATACATAACAAGATAGCGTTATTTGACTCGCATAATCTTCAACATCTTAAAATTGAATATTCGACTTTGCATGGAATATATAATGAAACTTGCTGTACCTACATGTATATCGGCGTGGTCGCTATTTTCCCAGAAAATTCTATATCCGGAGATCTCGAAACAGAAGTTCGTTCGAAGATTCCATTAGCCAGTAAATGGAGTGTATAAAATGAGAGATGCCGTTTGAGATATAACGCTCATAAACCTTGACGCGTGAAAAGATGTTTTCCGTGGAACGTGTCGTTGAATGGTCGGCACGCGATCACCGTTGGAAGCTTTCGCGACGCGCGATGATCGCGTAAAACGACGGCATAAATCAAGAGGAATCGACCCAGATGGGCAAGCTTTCTTCGAAAGCGTGGCCAACAATCGAACAGCGCCGGTTGATTTATGTGCCGTGAAACGTGTTGACGTGCGTTCAAGCCGACGCACGGCCGTTGAACGCGAATCAATGTTTTGAGACTAAACGATTCGCCGCGAGCGTACCACCGTTTTCTGCACCGCGATCGCGAGCGTGATTCGCTTAAAATGATAATGAGCTACGGCCACGCCGAGAAATATCACTCTGGATGGACGCTCGTGGCCGTTAGACCGAGACCACTTTGCATTCGAGTACGTATTCACCTTTGGAAGGATCGATCGAATTTCAAAGCACATCTCGGAAAAATGATCCAGCTTTAACCTTCCAGCCGCGAATCATTTTCATAGTCTACTGTATTAGAACTTTATATACAACTCTATATACGACTTTACAGATCGTACTATAATTATGACATCTTTATTGCCATACAACGAAAACGATAGGTGGAGAAAAAGGAAATATTTTTGTTCGTCACGTGTTTCCGTTTTTCCGACCACGTTGTTGTTATCTGCAGCGTCATGATCTACGTTAATAAACAAAATATTTCTGCGATTTGATATTTGTTCGGAGCATGCAACGACAAAAAGCGTTGCTCGTATTTACTTCAGCGTGGACACGGCTTTAAACTCGTAGGTACGGTTGCGCGAGATCCTCGATAACATTCGCGGCACATTCTTCGCTGATGCTCCACTCGCCCTTTCCATTCAATCTTTCGAGAGGAAGAGAAAAATCGATTTCTCGCTAAGGGATACAAAAGCTTTCGCATCGGCGCGACGTGAATTTTTATCGAATATCGATTTTGCACGGTTCGGCGGATCGTCCGCTCGGTCTGGCGTGTGTCGCCGTTGAAATACGAGACACGATAAAACCGCATCCGTCCGCTGGAACAAAAAACAGCGGAGATCATGGTCGGACTCCCTTCGCCAGGGAATCGGTGTCAACGAGACAAATTGCCTGAAAAAACGACCGAGAAAGCCCCGAAAGTCAGCCGGATGACCCGGTATGCGAAACCAGAATTCGGTAACAAGCCGCCTTCAGCCCTCGTCCTCTCTTTCCCTCCGACTGTAATCATCGAGTTTTTCTCCTATCGGTCAGGCTGCACCTGCTACTGATTCAATTACGTTCGCACGATGTACCCGGCGCGTTCGCAGGTTTTGCGATGCAGCAACAAGGGGCTGTAACTTTGTTCCGAAATCGGATTGTTAGCGAAACCTGAAGAAAGGAAGTAGAGTGGATATGAGGGAGAAGAGTGCGGTTCTTTCGATTCAGATAGCTATTTGGAACTTCTTTCGAGGAAGAATGTTGTCCAATGGAAAGAAGAATCGGGCAGCAAAGAAAGTGTTTTTAGTCTTTTCGCGTTTCATGTTATACGTACGCAATTATGTAACAGTGAAGAAATGAAACAGTTGGTCAAATAAATCGAGCAATTGTTCGGATATACAAAACAACAAAATCGTAAAGTCAATATCGTAAGAGGCAACTGGCAATTAAACATTTTCGATTTCTTTATTTATATTCTTCTTTATCTACATTTTTCTTTGTTACATAATCCTTGTTATCTTACTTAAATTCCTCGTCCTTTATTATATAATTCCTTTTTACTAATTTACATACACTTGTAACTAGGAACTGCTCGAAATGGGCATACACAAAGGAATAGTCAGAATTTCAGTACGAAGCGGTTTCCCTCGCTTGTATAACAGCGTTCCGCTGCGATTCGCGTCGGGCTGGAAATCCTGTTAAATCAATACCCTAATTGACCGAAGCGACTCGTGTGTAAACGCGCGTGAACGCGTACGCACGCAGCGCCGTTTCGCGTAATATTCAAGCAAGAATCTTCACAGCGTGGAAACATGGCCAGCTGGTCGCGATCGTGCGTTACACCATATCTCACGGTTTTACTACCATGCTGTTTCATTTATTTGCATAATAGCCGCTGATGACTCGTCGTAAAGACGCGATGCAAACGCACAGACCTCGCCCTCTTTCCTTCCCTCTTGTATCTTTCACTTCCATTCATATTCATCCTTTTTTCATAGTCAAGCTTCGCCTCCAACAGAATATTTCGATTCTCTTCATATCGCATTTACCTTTTACGTCGATAAATTTTAATATTTTCTTTTAATCACGATTCTCATTCAGGATCGCAACAGGGTCGAACTTGGAAGACAAAACAGTCACTGACTCTTACGTACACTCGATATCACTTTGGAATATAAATATAAAGTTTCAGACGAATAAAATGAACTTACTACTTGAGTAGCTACACTCCAGCGAGTTTTCTCTAAGAGCCACTCTATATCACAGTTCGAAGACAGAAAATCGATCGATTGTTGGCCTACGTCGTACGCACCTGGTGCGTCGTATTTATCACGATCGATACTTATTAATCGAGAGTCGATTTAATTGAATCTCTGGAGACCCCACCCATCGCGAGGTAAGAGACCTTGGGGAGATACATCGATTTCCCTCGCGACTACATACTGACCTCTTCGTCGCGATATTACGCCGCATTAAATTCAGGTTAGCGCGCTGGGGGACTCATAAGACGCGGACGCAAAAATTATGAATCCCGTGAAAGGTTTCTAGTACAAAGGCACGGCTGAACGGTCCAGTGCAATCGCACATTTCATTAAACCGTTACAGTGTGACGAGTTCTTTCGCCCGGGACTGTAGAAAGGCGCGCGAACAACGATTGTTCCGCCATTCCATTTCGTTCCAGTGATATAACATTATGAAAAACCAGACGTCGAGACTTTAAAATTAAATCATTGGAACACCATTTTTCTCTCGTCTTTGGTTGTAAAATGTAGTAAGGTAGGATCGTTCGAATAACCTGTGTTTCAACGTCTTAAAATTCAGTCTTGATCTTTAGGCAGAATAATCAAACGTTTTGTATGTTACGAGAGTAATTAATCTTAAATGATAACGAAAGGAGGAGAAAATATTCGCGTATCCTGTGATAGCGTTAGGCAACCGAAACGAGTTAAACCGAAGACGCAAATGCCTCTCCATAAACACGGTCGTTAATTCTATCTTGTACTACGAAGGCTATTCTTCGATACGGAAAAACGACGAGTATTTCGTGAAAATCCAGGTCGAAGCGTTAAAATCAACTTACGAAGGAGTCGAAACTATTAGTTGGGAAATTAAGAAATTACTGAAGAACGAAATTAAAATTCCTCCAAATTCTACGATTAATTCCTACGATAATTAAGCCACGTGGAGGTCAAATTAAGAAGGAATTTGTTAATTATTTTGTTTCTCAAACATTAAATTTAAATTAACTTTAAATTACATACAAAATAGAAAACTTGATAATATAAAATTGCATAAAATAATATGAAATAAACATATTGAATTTTAAAATTATTCTATGTAAGATGAAGAGTATGAATTATTACGTGGCGTATTTTTCTCCTATCACTTCGCATAATGTAGCCTACAAAAGTCCATACAATTCGACTTCGCTCGATTTCTCGCATCGAGAGCGAAAATGTGACCTAGGGATCGTACTTTGGCACGATTCCAAGGCACGCGAGGAACGTGAGGCATTAGGCATGCTTATTAGTAACAGAAACTGAAGAGAAGCGACAGAAGGAGCCTCGTACATATATCTACACGCGCGCACCTGTATGCAGCGGTGCATCGGAAATCGCCGGAGCTGTGGCATAGGCAATAACGCGAGCCATACAGGTGTAACTCGTGGCCCGTGGATAACTGGACGCACATGTAGCCGCGTCCCGATGGGATTAGACGAAGAGTTTTGCAACTGTGCCATCGGTAGCCGGTCGCAATTTGCATGATTTCCGAAGATTAACCTTGCAGCGTGCGTAACAATGCCCTCGGGCTAGAGCTGCGCGTTTTCTTCATGGAAGGATTATATCGTTTCATAGCCGCGACGAGAAACGTCGATACACGGCTGTCGCGTATTTCCACGACGAAGAAATAGATGAGTCGAACAGGAAATTGGAAACACGCGGAGGATTGATATTCTATAGCTGTTGAACCAACGGCATCGATGAATAGTTGCTTGATTCGCGTAAGGTTCAGCTTCTTCAATCTTGCGGATTTTATACGGCAAGAAATAAAGGTCATTCCTTTTTGTAGCGTTGATTTGTCCTCCTTCGGTTCTGTCCATGAAATACGCGTTTTGCGACGGAATGTTATTCGTTCGTTCATTGAGAATCGAACGTGAATCGTGTACCTGAGAAACGAGATCCTGTAACTTGTAAAAGGCAGAGTTGATCATTCTGCTTATAAGTAACAGGCAGATAAGTAACGTAATATATTTCTAATGATTCTGATTTCTGATTTCAGGGATCAGGATGCGGTGGATCGGTTACGTGGCCACAATTCTCTGGTGGTCGGGCATCGCCAGGTCCCTCAGTACGCTGAATCGAGGTCACAGTCAGTAATACTCCTTTTGGTGGTTTTAAACGCGAGTATTTCAGTAGCCGGCGCGTTCCTTTCCTCGTGTCTCCCCGAGCTGACTTTCTTGACTGGACCACTTCCTCGCTCGAGACTCTCTCGCATGCTTTCGAACCAGAACTGGCCATTAATCGGATTCCCTTCGTTTTAATGCTATGCCTGACGTCCTGCGCATTTAGATCATTCTCTCTCTCTCTCTCTCTCTCTCTCTCTCTACCTCTTCCTCTGACTCTCCCGATTTCCAACCAGTAACAGTTTCCGATCGAAGATACACGGTGTGACTTCAGACGGATACTTACCTTTTCTATTTAGGTAAAAATGGCTAGTTTTGACTGTAACCCTTCGTCGTTAAACGTTCTTCACTATCCATCTTCCTCTCCTCCGTCTGTTCGAGACCTGTCTCTCTTTCTTCATTAAGACTCCTCTAAAATGTGTAACAACTAATTGGACAAGGAACTCGGTCAAGGTGCAGTCGGTCGTCTGCTGCGCGACCATGGGAAAAGAAAAGCGAACAAAGGGAGCGACTTTCATCTTCCCTGTGTCCTGAACAACCACCAGAGATACGAAATAAGACTGGGAAAGTCTTCCAGTTCTCATTAACCCTGCACTGTACACCAGAAAATCTGCACGTCTCATTTCTGCACTTGTACTAACGATAATTGCGCTGGAAAATTAATGTACCGTATACCGTACCATTTAAACTATCTACAGAAGTATGATAAATTCAAAGTATTCACCTCGACGACTATCCTTATCCGCTCGCGATATTAATAGCAAATTAATATCTTCTGCTACCTTAGCGATGGTAACATAATATTCCTATCCCCGTTTACCAGCTGCATTATGTACACAGTCATAACGAACGTGAACGTAATTACCGTACCAGTACCATGCTACCCGCCTCTACGTTGCTAAACAACGAGCTTTAATATCCGTCTTTAATTACTATCCGGGACAATGCGGAAAATCGTGCGCCAGCAAAAGAGACTGATCCTCTATCACCCACTCGCGGCACAGAAACCGATGTTCCGTTTCATATTTCCAACAGACAATTCAGTCAAGCATTCTCGCCTCTTTTGTACCTCCATAGAGGTGTCACGGATGGTCCATGAAGGTTTGAAGCTTCATGGAATAATCCAGGATCCAAAGGACGTCGCGTAAAGTAGTTTTGGTGATGAGGTGGTGAAGCTTTAGAGAGTGTTGTTTGTCATAGTATGATATTATAGGGATGTAACTTGTAGGAGAGTTTAGTTACTAATATCGATGTGATTTATCGTTGTTTTCGCGATGGATATAAATTTTACGTAACGAAGAACGTGGAACGAAAAATATATACGTACGGCCTAGCTGAAAAATGTTTGTCCGAAGACTTTCTGAACGGAAGTATATTCGCATTCTACTCGCGTATACTTTTGATAGAAATAGAATCAAACATTCTATCGTTTCACCGTAACAAGATAGTTGAAACCAAGTCATCTATTTCTTACGATTCAAGCCCCTGCAACTATCATAGACAATGTCCTCTGATCCATGGGACTGTACGTCCTCGCTATCGGCCATTGTTTCTCCCCACGAAGACGAACGAACGTCGACCACCGATAAAGTTTTTCTTTAATTAACGCGGTAACGTGGTATATAGGAGAAAGCGAGACCGTAAAGGTAGAGACCGCGACAATTTACGTCGGTTTACGCGCTCTTACTGTCTCGGTTAACGACCTGGCCCAGGTCTACGTACTCCCGTACACTTCGACGATCGACCACACGCTTTTTCCTTGCTTCTTTCCATCCTTTTTCTTTTTGTTTTTCTTTTTTCGCGTACGTCCCCGACTTCACGTGACTACGAGCACTCCAAGAGGATCACGGAGCACTTTCACCAACCAACGAAAGATTCTATCGAAGGTTGGGCACGTTAACGACGCTCCAATTACCGAACTCGATTCTGTCTCAAATGGTACCAGGTCCTTTTAATTAACGATTCGCCCGAAATCCGAAGAAGAATCGCACGGTGTCGAAGAACTATCGATCCAGCAGTTAGTCCTTGAACGAGAGAAACGATTATTCCTCGAACAGCGCGACCTCGCAGGTCCCAGGATGCCTCCGTTAATTACAAAGCTTCGTTGGTACGATATCGAATGAGTTAAACAGTTACTCATCACGCACCACGCGGTTACGAGATATAGGTCAGCAGGCGCATCGTTGAAAGTTTAGTTTAACGTGTTCGAGATAAGGAAATAAGCGTCGATTGTAGTTCGTGAGGTATTCTCGTTAGCCAGGCATTAGTATAATAGATCGTTACGGGCCATTAAGATCGATTCTAGTTTCGATGTAAACATTGCTATTAGGAGGATTTAATTGTCCGTTTTGTATTGGCCTACTTCTAATCTTCGTGCAGACGGGCGATACACGTGTTGGAATAAAAAAAAATGCATAGAATCAAAATCTATCATGAAAGTTATCGACATAACGTTACTAATCTATAACAGAAATCACGTTCCTTCTCCTTCTGGTTGATATTTGACACAAATTCGTCGTAGGGACTTCGACAGAGCAGTCGATAAATGTCATGAAACGTGTGTAATAACATCGTCTATCTCCGCTGTTTCATATCCTTCCGTGTTCACCTAGAATACGATTCGCCAACGTAGGATAATCGATTGGATGACGCTGGATGACAGAATGATAGAAGCTCCCAGAACGTCTCAAAGTCTAGATCCAAGATACTTCGACCGTTTCCTAACTTCGTACAATGTTAACCATAAAGAAAATTCGGAAAAATTAAAAATATGGTACCAAAGATGCCATCATCTATGCGTAGGTTACAAAATCACCCCGAAACCCTGTCGAGTCCCCGGGCCAGAGTCCAAAGAAGGCACGTGCATGTTCGTGTGGGAGTGCATTAAATCTGAGGGCACGCACGTAGGCGTGTGCGTGGACACGTTCATGTTCGGCAGCTGTTGTGTGCACAATACGACAACGAACGCGATCACCGCGTCCAATCTTCAACAACACCAACATCAGTATCATCAACACGCTTCATCCTCTTCATCTGATCCATTGAGACCAACCCTAGCGGAGGCACTGGGCAACGAATCGACCAGGCCGACGTTGACCTCCCTCTCCAGCTTCCTCGTCACGGACTCGAGCACCGCTAGACCGAGTCACCATCCATCCGAGACGCCGGTGTCTTCCGGAGGGTCCAGCAGACCGCACAAACCGCTCTCGGCCGGTTCCGCTAGGCCGCTGCAAAAAAGACCGCACGCGAAACCCACGTCCGATCACAAGGACAGGATTCAAACTTCGGCGGTGCCTGCCTCGTCGAATTTCTGGGAGAAGGGCTCTCAGAGTACGAAGAGACCAGGTTCGTCAGAATCTTGGGACAAAGGGTCTCAGAGCACCAAGAGACCTGGATCTGGATCCTCGGTTCATTGGGAGAAAGGATCTCAAAGTACTAGGAAACCTGTATCCTCGGATCTGTGCGAGAAAGGATCTCAAAGTACTAGAAGACCTGGATCCTCTGATCTGTGCGAGAAGGGATCTCAGAGTACCAGAAGACCTGGATCTTCCGAGCTTTCAGAGAAGGGATCTCAGAATACTAGGAGACCAGGATCTTCCGAGCTTTGGGAGAAAGGATCACAGAACTCGAAAAGGCCTGGAGGTGTTTGGGAGGATAGTAGTCAGAATACGAAGAGACCTGGTCATCATGACTCCTTGAATATTCAGAAGACAAGACCGGAAAGTGGTCAGCATACAAATATCAAAGAGAAAGATACGACGCATGGAAGTTTTCAGAGTCATGTTCAGGGATTCAAAGATAAGGTGGACACTGGACACAATACGTTGGTGATTAGATTACCGGCGAAGGAACATGCTTCCAGCGAAGGTGAAGGTATAAGGCATAATAGGCCTAACAACCAAAGACCGTCCGAGTCGAGACCGGATGATAGTAAGACCGGGGATGCTGATTTGAGCGTGCAAGAGTCGATACATAGACCCAGTGTTAATTCGGTCGATGAAAATGTGAGTATTTGGTAATAGCGTTCAAAAACGGGCTCTTTATATAATACAATAGAACGTATACGATTAATGAAACTTTACAAATTACGAATTACGAGTTAATAGCATTACAAGTTGCCAATATTATCTAACAAATTCGAAATATGTAAATTTCGAGGGACTCGAATTAAAAATAAAATTCAGAAATGTTTTATCTTCCATCCAGGAATCTGTCAAGGACCCTCATCCAAGCTTGAATTTCATTCATACGGAACGTCCACAATGGGCGACCAAACCAGTATCCCCGAAACCTACAACAGACTTCTCGAAACCATATTTTTCGATAAAAACGACCACCACCTCTCGACCGATTCTGATGAACGATCAGCCAGATACCAGGCCGAATTTCATCTCAAAACCCAATAGTCCGAGCACGGTTACGAAAACCTCCACCACTGTAAGACCGACATATTTCAGTCAACAGTCCACTACCAGGTATTCGACTATGTCTTTACGTGACTTAAAGTCTTAGCTTGAAAAATTTTTATTGAAAATTCTTTTTGTATCATTTCTAAACATTCTGAAAGTATATCAAATTCATACTGAAGACTTTCATTATGAATTTATAATGTATTATTAATACGTATAACAATATGTTCCAATGTTTGTAAATGCACAAGCCATAAATTCACCTACAGAATTTTATCATCGGATGCCCTGTGAATATGGCATAATAATATTTCAAAGTCCGGAAGCATAGATTTTCCTATTAGAAGTATGATCTTAGCCACAGCTTCCTCGAATCAAAAATGTTGTCCTGCGTGCCAATCTTCTCCCTTTGAGCCCGTCGATTAAACGGTTAATTTCAAATTTATCAACTTACTCCATAAGTAATTAGAACAATCGAGCGAAACGACGATGTTCGAGCGCCAGCTTCAAGCTTTTCTTTCATTCTAGCGCAGCCGGATCCTTGCCACAGACCTCTCACTGGCATGCGACCACAGAGCCCGTGTTCGTCACGAAGCAAAGACCGTTGTCGTCCACAAAGCCGATGGGCTCACCCGAGACTACTAAACCTTTGACCAGCAGTTCGCATTTCTGGTCGGAAAACAGTTGGACGCCGCCGAGACCGTCCTTGAAACCACACTGGACTGACAATCCTAGCCTTCTTCAGAACGGGCCCGAAGCATTTCCACCGCGGCCGAGTTTCAAACCGACCGAACCGCATGAAGTACGTTCAGTCACTTGTTCGTCATGTCGAACCTCTGATCTGTTTAATTTAAAAATATTTGCAAGTTGCAGTTACGGATAATCTTTATCAAAATATCGCAGGAATAACACGTCATTCTATCGATCCTATAATTACTTTTTCACCTATTTTCACTTAATTGCTGCAATAGAATCGTTCATAGTAGAGATCCTTTAATCATTTCGTCTAGCGTTGGCAACTATTCAAATAAAGAATCGACTCGTGGCCAATTAATAAAGCGCTATCGTATACACATGCTAGATCGTATCAGTGTAATTCATAATTAATTTACAATTCATAATATTCGTAATTCGTAATATATTCATAATTTCATGTGTTCATAAGATGATGGAATTCTTAAATAACTCGAGGATCCTCGGTTCCTCGCCGCTGCCACGCTGCTCATAATCACGAACACCTCTTCCTCATACGAAAGATATAATGCTTCCGTGTCTTATCTAGAGATTGGTTCCCCTCTAAGCAATAGCTTCATCGTGTTGTATCCTCGATCAAGAATATACTCTCTGTACCCCGCGGTACAATTAGATTCTATCGGTATTCGTCATAGGAAAAACACCGTTTCGCTAAACGAAAGAAACCATGGCGCGACTTTTTGTCAAAGATTACTGTTAATCGCAACAAAGAAACGGCGGATCGGCCTTCTGCTCGATTACACAGTCCATCGAACAGCATGATACAAAATGAACGAACGACTCCATCTACCATCTTAGAAAATTCATATTGGCTTGTGCGAAAAATTTATTGACAAAATTGAAAGATATTATGTCTTTATAGAATTCGTATATTACTAAACAATATATATATATATATATATATATATATATATATACTGTTTCTTTATAATCATTGATACTCTCTCACACGTAGAAAATTGAGAAATTCCAACACCGCGCATAAAATAGTCGGATACCCAATCCAACTAATATCGTATATTTCTTTTTATATAGAACACGGAGTTTCATAAACCGCTTGGCGCAGCACACTACATCACCACGTCTCACTTTGAGACTTCTGCTAGGCCTAGACCCACAAAGAAGACCACCACTTCTACGACAACTACCACTAGTACCACTACAACCACTACCAGTACAACCACGACCACGACCACCACGACCACCACGACCACTCCAAAACCTGACACGACAGTGTCTACGACCGAGGCAGTCGCGAAAACTGGATCGGTGTTAACCGTGTCTGCCGCGACTGAAAGCAAGGGTATGCAGTGCGGAGTACCGCCCCTGTTTCCAAGACCGGAGACTAGGATCGTTGGAGGCAAGGACGCACCGTTCGGTCGATGGCCTTGGCAAGTATCTGTGAGGCGTACTTCGTTCTTTGGCTTCTCCAGTACTCATCGATGCGGAGGAGCGGTGTTGAACGAGAACTGGATCGCGACTGCGGGACACTGTGTAGACGAGTGAGTAATATTCCTCGTTCTATTATTAGGAAATTACGAGCTTCTTGGAACTTGGAACGACGATCGAGATGTCACGTTTTTGGTTTTTCCGAAAGCAATCGTGCGAAGAACGTTTTGCGCCAATAATTGAATATTCAGCATTTTAATAACGCGATAGGATTTCTCAGAAGCAAGCCACATAAGAATAATTCAGAATATTAATTTCAAAATTTGTCAAAAAATGATAGAACGAAAATAGCGAAAAAGAAAATCTAAGATCGTTGGTCGTGAGGAACAGCGCGATCAAAGTACATAATTGCTTTCTGTCACGATTACACTGCTCGTACGTTAGTGAATGCAAACGTTGCCGCTTTTCGTATAGAAAATGAATCTCGATTAACCCGAACACAGAGTCGAACAGCTTACCTGTTTCCTCCAACAGCCACTAAAATGCAAAACGAAACAAATATTTGTTATCGATTCTGTTATAGCCTGCTGACCTCGCAGATCCGAATTAGAGTGGGCGAATACGATTTTTCGTCTGTGCAAGAACGATTGCCTTACGTTGAGCGTGGAGTTGCGAAGAAGGTGGTGCATCCGAAGTACAACTTCTTCACTTACGAATACGATCTGGCGTTGGTTAGATTGGAAAGTTCATTGACGTTCGCGCCGCATATTTCGCCGATTTGCCTGCCAGCCACTGACGATCTTTTGATCGGCGAAAATGCGACTGTCACCGGCTGGGGAAGATTGAGCGAAGGTGGTACACTGCCTTCTGTGTTGCAAGAGGTAAAATTGTATGAAGATTGTCAAGTGTAAGCTACAACAATTATAGAGGTTGCATTCGTAGTATACCACGTTTTAACAGAAGATTTGTAACGAGTTTGCGGATTTGTAGATAAATTTATAGCTTTTTATTAAAACGATTAATGATATGAAAGTTAGTCCTGCTGTAGTTTTCGAATATTTATCTTATTTTTATTTTCTAGTACTTGCTTTGAATAGTTTTTATATTAAGTATATTAAGACAGATACGAAATTGTTAATTTAAAAGAGGGTTGCGTATCTATTGCAGGTTTCCGTGCCCATAGTGAGTAACGATAGGTGTAAGTCAATGTTCCTGAGGGCTGGGAGACACGAGTTCATACCAGATATTTTCCTGTGCGCCGGATACGAGAGTGGAGGCCAAGATTCTTGTCAGGTACCCTTTTAAATTCGCTGTTCATTTTATATTTTGCACTTTGTATGTATATTCTACTACTTGGTTTATTATTTTTCTGTATAGATATATATTTTATTATCCAGAAATAATATCCAAGATTCCAGTTGTCCCACCAGGACGGAACTGTACGAATATACTTTCAAATATTAGATTCGTATTAAAATTGATATTGTTCTGAAACCAAACAAATTTTTGTCGTATTTCCAAGACTCAGAAAAGCTTGTTACGTGTAATTTTCAGGGTGATTCGGGTGGTCCTCTCCAAGTAAGAGGGAAAGACGGTCGATACTTCCTCGCTGGCATCATATCCTGGGGAATTGGTTGCGCAGAGGCCAATCTGCCAGGCGTGTGTACCAGGATCTCCAAGTTCGTACCATGGATCCTGAAGAACGTCACTTGACCCGGTTTCCAAATAACCATTTGCCACAGGACCTTGTCGACAGCTTGCGACGAACCGACTGTCCGAATAAAAGTTCCAAGCGTAACTTTGCACGTTTCTTCGATTTCTTAACCGAGGGATAACCAGGAGATTGCACGAATCACTGCCAAATACGTAAGACTTGTCGAAGAAAACGGGACTCGAGCAGGAATGGTTCTCGTTCTTCTTCGAAGACGAAAAAAGCAGGAGAGAAAAAAGGAATGGTAGAAAAGAAACGAGAGATATAAGATATATATGTATCTATACATTGAATAGAAGTTTGAGAAACTTCCATCTTAAAGACTGCTACTCGGAAAGCGAAGCCAATCAAACACAGACCGCGCGAGACTGTGGAGATCGTTATGGAACGATAAAAAGAAAATCGCGCGCGTAGGACTGTATTTATATATATAAATATACATATAAATATAAGTAAGATAATAATATATTTCTCAGCCGCGAACGAACCGTGTGTTCGTCTGTCAGTTTTTTGCTAGCCTGTACATGAATATATAAAAAGAAAGGAAGTCTAAGCGGAGAAATAGCTAACGGCTTGACGTTGAAACGCCACGTTAAAAAAAGGACGTAAATAATTAAAAAATGCGGTTTCAACTGCAAGCCCTATGATTATGCATCTATCTTACTCAAGTTGTATAGCGAATTCTGTAAAATGCTAAGTTCTTGCCCATCGCCCTTAGTAATCGTCTATTAATCGAAAAACTAAATTAATCTCCTCTCTCTCTCTCTCTTTCTCTCTCTTTCTCTCTCCCCCTCCCTTCGTCACTCTTTTTCTCTCTCTTTTTCCCTTCTTTATTTACAACGTACGGATATTTTTGTACAGACATCGTGTACTTAAAGGTAGGTGTGTGCGAACTAGGAAAGATCTAATAAATATAAATATATATATATATGTGTGTAATTGTTTATAGATATATAACGATATTTATAAGTATGTCAAATAAACATATGTGTTTATTACTACCCGGAACTTGTCCATCTTTGTTCTCAAGTAGATTAAGAGTTACAAAATTCGCGAATTGAGCGGATCGTTAACCCGACCAGCGATCAAAGCTACCGAAGTCTCTGCGTCGACGATGAAGTAGAGGAACGGATGGACAACTGTAAATGGCACTGGCCCTGCCCTCTCGAATAATCCATTTCCTACAAAGAAAAATTCCTTTTAAATATCTTATTCGTAACTCTAAAAGCTTACTCATTAAAACTCGATAAAATTGTTTAATCGAGAAGCTTTCCAAAAAATGGATCCATAAGACAAGACCAAGAGTTCCATAAGACTCTTTTTCAAGTATATCGTGTTAAAGTACTTCCTCCTAGCTACCAAACTTAGTAACTAAGTTAAAAAACCAACAGACCATAACTACTTATGTTATTTCCAAGTGATCTTCTTTTATTACAGACCTATAGACCCTTTTTCCAGAAATCATCTCAGTTATAAGCTAGTACAGTGCAAATGATGAAGAAGTTTTAAGTAAATGAAACGAGTAACAAGGAGTCTGAAAAATTGAGAGAGAGGATGAAAATTGGAAACAAGCAGCTGACAGATTAACGAAAATATTTACGAGCTGCATTCCTCGTAACGATTCAGGAATTCCTAGTAGGCATAACGGAGAACGAACGCAAGGTCTTTTTATTTATTTCTCTCGGTGAGTCAGGCACACAGGATATCAGTGATTAAATCCAGCCGACATTATAACAATACTGAGAATATTCTTGATCGTGGCCGGCGTCGATTACAACAAACCGGAAACGACAGCTCTTGGACGAACAAACAACAAATTAGCGACGATTCGACATTCGACAGACGATCGAAGGAAAGGCGAATCTCTCAGAATCTTTGCGTAATCAAACATCTAATGACTTCGCGGTGAAAAAAGAGAAATTAACTATTATATGGATCTGTTTTCTTCTTTTCAAAGAAAATAAACCAACAGCGATTTTTGTTCAATTCTCACGATGCAGTTTGCTGATACGACGTTGGTCGCCAGTCAACAACCTCGACGAGAGAGTGTATCGAGTTACAGATCCGCCAATCTACCAACGACGTGATAGTCCCTTGACGAATCAATCGAATTCGGCGCGGTTCGCGATGCCGCGATCTTCGCGAAGATTTCTATTTCACCGCGTGTCTCTAAAAATTCCGTCCTCCACAAACACATATTCTTAACATTAAGAAAAATGTAACAAAATTCTAAAATAGATCCTAAATCCGAAATCAATATCTATAAAATCCTAAAGCTAGGATAAAATCAATTTTCAAATTAATTTTATAGTAGCTAAATTTGTTTTCGCCGGTTAAAAAATGTTTTTATTAATGATTCCTTTAAACTGTCTTTGTTTAATTATGAATTCGAAAATTTGTACGAAAGAGATGTAACACAACAGTCATATAGATGGATATGGTAAATCGAATTCGTAAGAGATACACTCTGACTAAGAGGAATTTATGTAGTAGCAATCTAATACGAAGAAGAAAATAAAAAGGAAGGGGAAACTGATCAGACACGCGCCAGTAGTAACGGCAAAGCATCGTCAGACACTTGTCCGCCGCGCGTCCACCGATATCTTGTTGCTTGCGAACGACATGCACCGTAGAATCGCAATTTCACCTGTGGATATTGCGCCACGGCGATTACCTGATCGAACCTTGCTAATTGCTGATCGTTTCCTCCTACGATAATCCGAGATATCCTCTTCTGTTTCCCATACACGAGAAATTCCAGACTCTCCGACATCCTCTAATATGGAAAAATTTGTAAAAATTCTAGACCACGCGGGAGGAAAATGTTGGACAAAAATATTGGAAAAATTCTTGCGATGGTAGAATGCTAGGTCTTCTAAAATATTTAACGCCACCATGTAGCCACGTAGCTCTTGGAGTTTGAAGTTATAAGGAAAGTAGAGGAAGAGTGCAGTAGAACGAAGAAAGCAGAGAATAGAAACCTGGATGATAGTATCGATAATAGTCCCGACGTAGTGGAACGAGCAATGGAGGATCGGTAGGACGATAAGTCGACTCACGAGAGTGGGTTCTGTCAGGTTTCATATAGTTTCTGATGTTCACCCCGATACTCTGTTGCACGTCTCTGGCGTACACACCAAGATCCGGTGTCATTGGCGAGAGGTCCGCGGTTCTCGGCTCGAACACGTCCAGAATTCCCAACTGAAAATGAGATTAATTTTTTTACAGCGAAATATTAAAAATATAAAATGCAATAACGGGAAAAGTTATCAAGACGATAATTAGAATCGTTAAATAATTCGGTTCAAAGAATATAATCGAACGAAAGGATACATGGAGAAGTGGAAAACATGGAGAAATGATCAAACGCTGGTAAAAATAATATATTGTCAGGCAAAGTGAACGACGATTTTAAATAATCCTATTCGACCGCGTGAAGTGACTCGATGAAACAAAAGACTTTAACTTCAAGAGTCAAATTATCTCAAGCTGAACATCGTCTATTCAAAGGCACTAAAACCTGTGAGAATGCTGAAATAACAGTGGAATCGGCCGTAAAACTCGCGAGTAGAATGGTGCCGGGCCCAGAATTACGTCCATTAAACAATTCTCATTTTTCGCTGTGCGCTTCGAATTGTCGTGAATTACGTGTCGTCAAGGAGGCTACGCGTTGTGCCGATCGCTCTGCTTCGCGGAATACAGCCGTGACGAGAAACGGAAAGTGCGCTCAAGATCTCTAGACTAACGCGATTAAGTAATTAGGCGCTTAATGGCCGCGACTAATGGCAAAATATCGAGCGGCGAACACCGGAAAGCACGGTTCGGCCAGGTTTTCAGAATCGTTCCCTTTTGATCTATTAAAATTCATTCTTCGATAATTCGATCTATTTCGGGAGGAAAAATAAACTGAATAACCGTTTAAGTTTCTTTGTGACGAAACTGTGCTTCGTACCCTTTGCAGGAAAGACGTTAATGTGACAAAACCGCGCAACATGAAGGACGGAATGGTGGCCCTGACCCAAGTAGCCTGTAACTGCTTCCGCAACAGTCTCAACGATTTCCCGCCAAGATCTCTCGCCAAACGATACGTGTCCCTTCTGTCTGTCGCCATCATGAGCAGGATATTGTACCTTGGGTCCTGGAATGACGAGTTAGAAACGTGATTTCGTATAGAAATCATTCGATTCCTCTTTACGTTCAGGATCCTCTTGTTCAATTAAACTACCGTTAACAGTGAAACTTGGCAAGTCGCGAGTCACTAGCTATCAGTACTAATAAATTCTCTCTTACGGTAATCATAAATTTAATGTTAAAGTAAATTAAATTTCACGAATGAATTTTACAAACTGCCACTCGTTTCATTATCCTGTATAATGTAAAATTGCAAAGTTATAGAAGTCTACAACGTACAGCTTGTAATTTTTCAATTCTAATATTTTTAGTTGGTAAATCTTCGTTATTTATTTCAAGTATCTTTACTGCGTTATTCGTTAAAGCGACGATATGCTGCGGTAACTGTGAAGCAAATCTTTAAAAAATTGTCACACGTCGATATTATGTGTAATCAGTTATCTGTTGATCAATATGTACTCTTCATATTGTAGATTTTAAAATGGAGGACAACATAATTGTTCGTGTGTCGCCGCGGTAATTATAGATCCTATCAGTTTATAGTTTTCTGCATACGGCCGTACGACACACGTTTAGATGAATAATTATAATTATTAAAAGTAATATATGTTTGAGAACTTTTCGTGGAAGAGAAATATGGTCCTTACATCAAGCGGAAACTCGAGGGCAACTGCGTGCAACGATGGAAAATAGGCAAAAGGTAGAACTGCGAAGTATCTGGAAGCCGTAACGGAGGAGACATCGCAGCCGTTTACCAGGAACGATATCTCCGTCGAGTCTCTGACGGATGCCTCGTTCAAGGTCGTGGAGTAAGGCTTCCAGATTCCTAGGTCTTGCATCCAAATTCCTTCGTCTGAAATGCAAAAAATAAAACTATAGATAGTAGAAAAATTCTATTAAAAAATTACTTTCGCACACAAGTTACAAAATTAACAGATGAAAATTAAATGGTCTAGTCAACACGACAAAAAGATCGTTCTACGTGTAAGAAAACACAGATGATTACATAAACTTGATACCGTGAAAATGAAATGTAGAACTCGATACAAAAAAAGTGCTTCGTTAGAAAATAGGAATATGCGTAAATACTTTTTGCAGCCACGTTAATATTAATACCCTATAGTGTTACTCTTTAAGGATAAAGAGACACGAACGCATAAAAGTACCCGAAAAATCTACAGACTGTATAGCGCGTCAGTCAGCCAACTAATTTATCCCAATTTCTAATCTCAATCTCCCTCTTGTCTTTCACGGATCCTAATACAATAAACAAACCAGATTCATCAGCGCTCTAACTAAGATCCTTTGCCATTCGTCTTAATCATTTTCTACAAAATTCTCCACACTCATCTCATCCATCCTGTTAATCAACGTATAGAGGAATGAAAGAACGAATAACAGGAAAAGAAGAATAAAACGAAAATAAAACACTCTACCTGGATAGCTAGAGAAGAATCCCCTGGGGCTCCTGTCGCTACGTTTCCTTCGATTCATCATCGTGCTCGAGGATACAGTGGTCAGCTGTCCAGTCGACCCGGTTTCACTTGTGGTCGTGACTGGCAAATCGGTAGATCCCATCTCGTTCGGGATAGACTGATTGTTCGAGCCCGTTGAAACGGTATTCTCATCAGCAGGTGGTCCATTCGTGGACGACGCCTCGTTCGCCTGAGTTGGGATCGTCGAACTCGTTGAAGCTTCTGTGACATTGGCTGCTGACGTTTCTGAAGTTTCTGCGGATAACGCGATGACAGTAGTTCCGGTAGTTGTTGACGTAGAACTTGGCGTAGAGCCTGTTAACGCGGTCGTTGACTCCGTGATGGGTTCCGTCGTCATCACAGATTCGGTGGCCTGATCAGTAGAAACGGTCGTCTGACCAGTAGCAGATGTAATCGTCGATTCTAAATTTGTTTCCACCGATGTTGAAAATGTTACTGGCGTCTCTGAAGTTGAACTTGGAGTAGATATAATCGCAACGGTACTCGTCAAAGTCGATGGCGTACTTGATGTTCCATCAGCATTTGGCGATTGAATACTTGGTATGGAAGTGACCGTCGTTATAGGTTGAGCAGAATTTGTAACGGTTGTCTGCGGTATTTCAGAAGTTGTTGTAGTAGCTGCAGTAGTAGTAGTAGTAGAAATAACAGTGGTAGAAGTTTCTGATGAAGTTGTAATTGAACCAGGCAAGGTGCTCGTAGATATAGTCGTTGGCTCGGTAGATAAAGTTGTAACTAAACTAGGCAGGGTAGTAGCTACTGTAGCATCCGTTAAAACAGAGCTATCAGAAATAGTTTGTGTCAATCTATCTTGCTCGTCTACGGTGCTTAAGGTCATTCCGATAAGTTCAACCATGGGAGTGGTGGACATTGGTATATCGCTAGTGATCTCAGAACTCTGCATAGTGCTTATTGTTGTACCCTGCGTGGTAGTTTCGTCAGGAACCGACGTTCTTGTTTCGGTCGTCGATTGTTCAGTCATCGCACTCGTTGTTTCTGGTACAAAAGTAGTTTCGGTTTCGTTGGTTTCCTCCTCAGGGATAGACAGATCGAATCCGTAGAACCTAAGGATGTCTTCGTACTCTGGCCTCAGTTTCGTGTTCTCGTGATTGAGCGTCAGACCCCCGAGGAATCCATCGGCGTTCAAATACGTCTTTGAAATACAGAGATAATTACTATGGACCCGTCACGGATGTTTGATTCGTTACGAAACTTGTTCGAAAAGGGCGATCGACCAGAAGAGAAACTGCTAGTTAAAGAAGAGAAATTACGCGTTCAAGCCTCAAACGAGCCAACGCAGCAAATTTTCCGTGTTCCTTTACTGTGTCTAATCGCACTCATCGAACCTATTATGCAACAGCGAAGAATTTTTCCAAACTTACGAAGAATATGAAAGAAATAGCTGGCATGACAATTTATACATACACCGCTGCTCAAGATGTTCAGGACAGAGCAATGAGATATGACGAGCACGAAAGGACGCAGTTTCACAGAAAGTCATAGCCCGCATTCTTTATAAGGGAGCTGCTGTTTTATAGTTCAGTGCATTGTCGATCAATTCCATATCGTCAAATTATTAAAATATTAGAATATTGAAGATACTTCTGGAGGGGTTAACGAGAGTCAGAAATGACTAGGATAATTCTTACCCTCAATCTACGATGGATATCGCGAAAACCGATCCTGGTGATGTCTCGATCTCGCGGTAGACCAAGAGCATCCGCGATCTGCTGTCTCCCTCTGCCAGCCGATCCCTCGTAAAGTGCGGCCAGGATGAAGCCAACCCCCGTCGGCGAGAATGCAACGTTCCCGTGGGCCGTGTACTGTTGCAGAATCCGCACGCCTAGGTCGTTAATAACGTCCGTGATGATGTCGACCGGCCGATGCGGAACCGGTTGATACCAGCCGTCGAATCCCACGTTGTCGTAGCCGTGGACAAACACGGACGACACTGTTGGAGAATATTTTCGTTAAATAATCGCACCATCTTAAGGAAGATTAATTAAATCCTAAGATACGGACAATTTCTCAAATACCAATTGACGCTGTTGGAACGTTTTCACTGAAAAATTATAAAATCTCAAGGAGGCTTGGTTAAATCCTAAGTTAAAGACTGTTCCTCGAGCATGAACGACACTGTTGGAATATTTACCACAGAAAAATTAAAAGATCTTAACAAGACTCGATTAAATCCTAAGTTAAAGACAATTCACCGAGTACGAACCGACACCGTTGAAGAATATTTTCATGGAATCGTAATCGGAAGATTAATTTAATCCTAACATAAATCGCGTATATATTACGGGGAAATCGTAAAAGTTTAATACTCCGAACTGTCAACCAATAGACGAACGTTAAATCGAAATAATAAAACAAATAAGAATAAAAATACGTACGCTGCAGCAGGATCAGCCAGGACATCCAGGCGCCCATATTAATCGCGACTGGTTGCTGGATAACTGGCGGACGAGGAGCACAGGTCGACTGGCGAGGAGCATGGACAACCCGTCTTCTCGCGGATTCTCTCTCGATTTACGAAAGGAAGCGCAACACGGTGGCGCGGAAACGTAGGTCGACAGGCAGCTCTGTTAGGATTAGTCTTAGTCGTCCGCTCTCTACGTCGGAACTGGCTCGCGGATGGTGCACGCCGCCCGCTCGAGCCTCTGCCGGCCACTCTGCGATTTTTTAAACGGCAAGGTCGTCAGGTAGATAAACCCGTGTCTATGTACGCCGTCATATCGCGCGCTCGTCTTTCTCCTTTCCCCTTCGCGAAACCGTGTGCCGGGGTTCCAGCTTCCCCAGAGGATACCAAGTTGGTAGTAGGAGGAGAATGAGGAACAGGAGGAGGAGAATTATTCAGAGAATCGCGGCGGATTCGTTCCTCCAAATCTTGTTATGGGTTCTTCGGATCCCGGGCATTCGCGAACTTGTGGAAATTTAATGGCGACTGAATAAGTGGTGGAATTTAGTTTTGAAGAATACAAGAAAATTAATTATTAAAAGAAGAATCATATTTTATTAATTGGCAAATTCGTTACTTCAAAAATCTAATTATTTTATTAGGATTTTTTAAACATTTTATGGTGACTGCGCGAATGGTGGTATCTAAATTTGGAAATTTGGTTTGGAAATTTAGGCGACAATCATCGCCTAACATCGATTAATTCAGTTCGCGTCGATGCGACGACTATTCTCGAACGAAATTATGATAATATTTATGTCTGGAGTATTCTAAGACACCGTAGTGACAGTTAAGGGATGGGAAAAAATAATTACATAGATTTCTATGAATTCGAAAACAAGCAAATTATTCGAAGGTAAACAAGTAAAAGCCGACCTTTCTTCGCTCTCGCGTTCGCACACTTGCAACTTCCATTCTTCTTCGAGTGTGATCTTAATAAAGTAACTAGTTGTGGCAACTTCCAGCGTAACGTAACAGGGAGCAACTGAATCATACGCGTCATAAGTCTTGCTCAATGTTGCGGTCGTTACTGTTCACAATGCAATAAACCTTGTTAGGCGCGAAGTTTTCCAAGTAAAATTAACGACTTAACGAAACAATGAACGAATCCTCGAAATACCTGTGCAGAGAGCATCCGTGTCAATCTTCTTAACTGTAGATAGCGAATCTCGATTTTGCAATAAAATCTAATATCTTCGTATTGCATAATATCAGGTAGACTTCACCAACATTTTACCAGTGAATAAATAAATATTCTCTGCGTTACTGTTCTAAATGAATCTTTATTGCTTATACGGTACAGAATAATTGCCGTTACCGCGTACATTTTCTTCAGATTAACTCCATAGATAGCATCCACGAAACGTTGCCACGATTCTCGTGCAACTAACGATGAAAAAGCATGTTCCGAGCGCCAGTGATGGAACGAATCGAACGTTTTCGACTTCGAACGTTGCGTGGATATCCACGCAATATCCGGTGCCGTCCATTACCCGCAAATTAGACGTTCGTGATGGTAATTGTAATGGCTTGCGAACGTCCGCGGACCATTGGTCGCTATTTCATTGGCGAGAATCATTTCGCGCCCGCTTGGCCATGCGAATTGTCGGTAGAAATGGACTAACAACTACTGGTTTCTCAATTTTATGGCTCTGCTCAACGTTCGTGATTCTTCTGGATCGATGTAACCAAGGAAAAGAAATTCGAAAAAATCGCGAGCTTGGATTGAGCAAGGATTTTTAGGTCTTCCGGTTACGTCGACTAGTACCAAGCACGCTTTTTTGTTCAGTCAGTAATTATGGAACAAAAAAGTAGAAAAAAGGTGATTACACGTGCGTTTCGGCGCATTACGTCGGTTTGATTTGTTTTTCCGGGGAGAAATCGCGTATCGCCCATATTGGGACACTGATGGATAAAGGACAAAGAAGCGACGAATAGCAGAAAATGATTTTGTTCCTATTTTATTTTCGTTGCATCTTAATATTAATGTTCCGAGATTTAAGAGACGAAAGGACGGATTAATTTTCGCTCCTTAGATATCTTGCGTCTATGACAGTAACACTCGCAAAAGAGAAAGAAGAAAGCCAGTATGATACCTAAAATAACGAAGAAATCTTTTAATTAGGATGCTGATGAAATCTGCGACGATGGATTTGAAAGACAATACCCATGAACAATACGAAAAATATTCCTTGCATATCGGCGACGTTCACTTTCCGTTTGTTTACCGCCTGATTGCTTCCTGGCACTTCCCAGCACTTGTCTTTTATCGGCATCCTTTCCGTGATCCATTTATTCATCATCCCAGACTCCAGCATTCGATGCAATCTACGTTACGAAGACTCCGTTTCATCCAAACAATTTTAATTCCTTGGAATAAATGAAACTACGGGTACAATAGGACACGATAGAACAAACTTTCCCTAATAGAAACGACACAACTTATAAAGAAACTTGTACAAATATATTGCAATCGTGCCGGAACTTAATTAATATCAATATTATTCAGACTCTATTCTCTAGTTTCTTTCGTTCTAACATATCTCATTGTATCTTACATTCCAAACCATTGCTCCAACTAATTACCGACATTTATCGTTCAGAAGTTAACGCGCAACTTACTCCGCGTTAATGACAGGCAAATAAGGACTGTCGTGTGGAACGATCATGGCGATAGGTTCATCGAGAAACTCGTCCATGCTCAACGAGAAATGGCAGACTCCGGTCAACAACAGATCCTTCCTCATCAGGAACCTATTTCACGGTCCCGTTAATTTTCACGAAATTTCCTATGGATTTGACACGAACGATACCTGAGGGAACTCCTCCAATCGATCAGAGCGTGTTTCCCATCCTTCACGCGTTCCATCAGTTTCTCTTCCTCCGTGTCGTTGTGACTTTCCGCGCGCGACAATAAAGTATGGTATTTAGGCTCGTCGGTCTCCTGCAGGTATATTTCGAGAAAGCTACCGTTTGGAAAACTCCAGGTGATCCCGTCCTTACGCGCGAGCAGATCGTCTACGGTTAGGATAGAGGCGTCCATTCGTGGAAAAGTGAGAAAAGCGACCAGACTTCCGGAGTAAGTAGCTACCACGACCATCACGATCAACCACCAGACGCCGATCAGTATGCGAGCGCTGTCACAATGCGGCAGATACATTCCTCCTGGAATTTTTTGAATTTTATTTCGATGGCGTGAGATTTCTTTCTTTTCTTTTTTTTTTTTCTTTTATAGTAGGTACTTTTTGATCGTTGAATTTCAATTAGCAAATAAAGAGAGGATAGAGGAAGGTGTTTGGCTACTGTATGGAAATGGAAAGAATTTAGACGCACGAAATTTACGAGCCGATATTCTGACAATGAGTATTGTTACCGTTGCTTATTAGCCGTCGTTAACAAATTCCTGAAGTTATAAGATTATGCGGTATGAGAAATTATGATTTCTGCTCTTATTAATACAAAACAATAGGTTCTGAAATATTCTGTAATTTTGTAATAAATATATGTTTCCGGTAAGTATATTGTAATTTTTATACGCTTTCAAATTGGTTTCAAATTTTATGAGCCACCACAGAAAAGTTATATGCCACCAAATGAAATTTGTATGCGATAAATACAGAATATTTGACCTGTTGATCGGTAATAAAATCGCCAGAAGCTTGCATCGCGTGAACGTGCGAGAAATAGAGGCGGTTTACGGGACAATAAAGTCGTACCTTGTTGAAGAAGTGCCCCGTACACGTACCACACACATTGAAACGAGGACTTTAGGCCCGAGGTCTTGATGCTGTACGGGCTGTACTTGTGAACCAGGTACAAGATCGGACCCATTACGATAATGGATACCGCCAGACAGGCCCACGTCTAAAAGGCAGTCGGAACGTTAGGGGAATGCCAGCACGGAACATACCGAACCGAACGACGACAATCTTTATAGTTCTGTCATTATGCGCTATTACGTAGCGGAATGCCGAAACATTAGCGAACGCTTTTAGCGCAGGCACGAAATATCTCTCTGCAATCTTTTTGTAACTACGTCGATTCGTTTCTGTCACTGTGAGAAGCACAGGAAACCTTGTGAGAAACTATTAAGCGACTAATGTTCGATAATATTATATGTACGCTATATTTGCTTCGCTTCTTCGGTTTTATTTTCAAGCTATTTCGAAGGGAGATTTGTTGGGCTAAGTTTCGAGCAACGACCAACCCTCGAGTAATAAATTAAAAATACCTTTCAGGCGATTTTTTGTGACCTAACTTTCTCGTTATACAAGAGTTACCTGTATTATTCAATGATCTGGTAGCATTGTTGTTATAAAAAGAAATGTTGTATCTATACAAACCTCTTTGGTGAACGGCGAGGCGAACAAGAGAGCTCTAGACAATTGTTTAGGCCTGGAAGTTAAAAAACTATAGGTCTGCACGAATATAGGTACAGTAAAGTTAATCGCGTCCTTCTTATTTTCGTTCACAGTGATCGCGCAAGCACCTAAAAGAACCTCCCTCTCTCGCACCAAATCGATCACCTCTTTTGGCACTTTTCTGGTAGTCGACATGGTCATTTCTTTAATTTTCTAAGAACAGAATCGATTAGCCGACGAAAAAGACGAGGGACAAAGAACAGAGTGTGTATATAAATCTTTACCTCGCCAAGCTTGGCGTACCGAGAAGTATTCCAAGAGTTCGAATTTCGAGTCACTTCCGGCGTAATCGCCGTATAAGAGAAATTCAATTTCGAGCCTAAGTAATTGATCGCGTCGAATACCAATCCTTCGTATAGCTTTTGGCCTGTTTTACTCACAGAGATTATCTGCCATGGTGGATTCTAAAATAATATATAAATTTTCAACTCGATTACGTGGTTGTGTCGAAGTTGAAATGGAAAAGATTCGCGTAAAGGCTTGATAAATTAACTTTCCTCTCTAAACAATAACACAAGAAATACTTTATTCGTTTGTCTTCCTAATTTTTCTTTTTTAGCCAATAATTTCAAAAGTACTTCCATTAGAAATATTCAGATAAATATATTAAAAGATCGTTTACCCACATGGTAAGTGGCAATTGGTAAATTAGTGCCCCTGAATCCGTGCGCGATATGAGGAAAAATCACGTCCGTTAGATTTATTCCGAAACCAGGTGACCATGTGCCTATATCCAACAGGTGTGCCATGTTTCTACCGCGAGAAAAGAAATTTCCCCAAGTTATGGACGAGGAGAATCTCCATAACAAGCACCGTCCGCAGAAACTTTCTGAAGCAAACGCGTTTTGGGAAAGGTGTATCTGACGGGAACATAGTTTCGATTTTAGTTCGTTTAAAGGACGTTTCGCTATAAATTCGTGTACAATTTACTGACTCTAATGTTCTTCAGGAGTTCCGCTCGCCTCTCGCGTTTCGTTAGCCTGATCATCTCGAACTTCTCCTCTTCCATGCTCTTAAACAGATCAATCTCGTTCGTCAAGGAGTACTCAAGAGCTTTCGCCAGTGCTTGAATCAATTCTTCCACGTAACATATCAGCTTGATCTGAAAGAAGAATCTTTCAACAATTATTTGTCCTATATGAAAGAAATTTTATAGAGGGATTGCTTATAATATTTCTTTGGGAATTACTTTGTCTTTTCTTTTCTTTTCTTTTTTTTTTTGTTTTTTTGTTTTTGATATTATTAGGTTGTGTAATAAGTTCGTTTTGCAACAAATGAAGCAATCCCAGCAGTTAGTTATCTGAAAATATAGATCGTTACTTCACAGTAGTTGCTCAAATTGGTCGCGTTGTACATGAAGGCTACGTTTCCTCCTTCTGCTAATAAATCGACGAATGCCGTCATATTGGTCATATTCTTCGTCGCGCTGTCGGTGATCACGTACAACCATTGACTACCTGGATGGACCATCTTCAAGGATCTCGCCTTGAAAGAAAAATATCAACCTAAGGAATCCCTCCGGAAATTTTCACATGTTTGATATGAAATTGACAACGTATTGGTCTTCTAACAAGAAACGAAAAATGTCGCTTATCATGGTGTTTGAGATTTTTATAAGAACAGAGATCTCACCACGCCCATCACATCAGCAATCATGTCGACAGTGGCAATAACTAAGAAGCAATGTCCCAGTTGTTCCACATGGAAATCGTTCAACGTCTTCTTCACCGAACTTTTCCTTTCACTTCTCGTCGTTTCGTGTTTCAACGTGAAAATCGATCTAGAGATCAAGTTTACTTGCTTGTTCGGTAACTTGTCCGAGATGGCTGTCATTACTCTGCTGATCGTGTCTCTGCCTGAAACGAGCCATAAACACAGATCGGATTAGATAAAAGGACTCACGTGCCATTATCGCAGCTACTAGTTGCCCTTATCACCGAATGTATCGTCGTGGAGAATGTTGATCACGTTCCAGGATAGAATGTTCATCATCCTTAAGTCGAGAAAGATCTGTGACAGCTCTTCCCCTGGCACTACCACCGGCATGCTCATGCCATCCGTCTCTGGAATTCGGGGACAATCTGGATCTTGAAATGATAAACTTTTCTCTTAGGTTTTCTTAATTCAGAATCTCTAGAGAACGATACTAAATTTTTAGGTTCTTTTCATTTATTTAAATTTACTTAATTTAAAATCTCTGGGAAATGATACTAATTTATTTGAATTTTCTTCATTTAAAATATTTAAAAAACGATACCTCTGTACCTGTTATAGCGAGATGTATCAATTCTTCCTTTCGTGCGACCTCGTGCAGGCGCCACGTTATACAGCAACTCGCGACAGATAAAAGGATTGTATAGCCTTGTTAGCGATTAAAAAATAACGAGAGTTAGTGAATAATCCGAATGATAATTAACGATGTTTAAAGGTGTAGAATTTACCTTGCCATAGATTGACATCGGCATCACGAAAGATACGTACAACTATGCCACCTATGTGCATCTCCTTTCTCACAGTATTTATGATTAAATCGTGCACCACCCCCATAACATTTCGGTGGTCGCCATTGTTATCAAAGAAGCTTTTATCGATGATGACGGCTGTTTAAAAAAATTCTTTTTCACTGAACTTAACTCGATTTTATTTCTTTCTAAGGATAATAACACCATCAAAGGATAATATCACTTGGAAGAAAAATTTCTTTTACGTTTTGTTTTAAGAGGAAAATCACTCGTACCCATAGTAGCGTTGGTGGTAATTAAAGATGGAAAATTGTTGTAACTGTCCCCATAATTGACACACCAGAGGAGCAAGAGAAGCGATATCATTTCTATTGACGAACTAAAATAACAGCGCGTCGTATTGTTCGTACGGTATATAACCGAGGACACCTGTGAATAATGTATCACTTCATTAGTTTGGCCGATTCGTTATTACAGGCTGAGCTGATCGCGATCACGAGCTGTATACCGAGCAAGCCTAATGCAACTCGATGCACCGCGAATCACAAGAAAGGTCAGTTCTTTAATAACTAACTACCGAACGATCGAACCCCCGTGAAATTGAAACGAGACATTGTTTAGCCTAGTTGCGTGCGCTATCGAACTCATCGCGAAGCTCACCCTAAGCTTTTCAATATTATAATGTTCTGAGAAAAATTTATCAAAATGAAAGATATTGACGAGAAATTAGATATGTATAATCCTTGAAAGTCGATAAAGTGAAGAGATTATATCCATACTATAAAAATGAAAGTCTCCGCTACAGGCACGTAAAGAATTCTATTCGCGTTATAATTTATTATAAGATAATAGTCTCACGCATGAATATACTTTTTATATTTTTATCTTTGGAATGTTTCTAACATTGTGTACCTATACGTGCTGTATTACAGTTCCAAAAATTACTAAAAATTGGAGAAAATAGAGATATGAAAGAAATTGAAGAAACATCGAATAACACTTTGGATCGGTCTGCATGCAAAGTATCGACACCGAGAGTAATGTTATTACATATTTCGTTTGCGCGCGCGTTTGTCACAGCCAAGAGACAATTGTATTGTTTCATATCGGTTGGTGTACCACTTCCGTATAACGAAACCAGAGATAAAGCCTAGTTGCGTCGGTTGCATTATTCCAAGCCTACGCGTCGACGTCGCTAATAAGAAAAAATCATCCATAGCTTGGTGATTTTATACTTCATCGTAGGAGCGTTTCAAATTCCTTTTGTTCGGTGTCGTACTTTGTTCCATTTTCGACTCGATGACTACACGCTATTATATGTTACATACCAAGGAAAATAATTATCGATTCTTACTTTAAATACTTTTATTGAAGATAAAATTAATTACTACGATGCATATCATATTAAAAATTAAACGACTGATAATGGAAAGTAGGGAAAAATGTAATTATTATCGTCGTTTAGGAACGGAAGTCGATGTGTCGCAACTTACAACGCTTATCTACGACCAAGTCTTGCGTCTGGAAAGAAAGCAAACAATCCTCGATTTAAATCACCTCCCGTTTCGTTTCGCATTGATTACACTCTGGAATTCTCGACGTCGGATCAAACGAAATAACTCAGATATAACACACGATGTGTGATAAAAATTTTTTACAAACAAAGTTTAGAAGTTAACGAGTTAAAAGAAAGAAAGCATAAAGAGAGAAGGCAAAGAGGAGGCGCGAGAGTTATCTCTCGGGAATAGTCCGCGCTTCTATGTTCGTTCGTGACAATTCGGGCGACGTCGTACGGTCGGAGGACGTGCATGCCTCTATTACCCGACAGTTGGCTCCGAATGTGTCGGGGAATCATGCAAGAACAGTATAATCCGTGTCGGTATATACCGTACACGACGTATCCGTGCAACACGTACACATAGAGACGAACGAATATTTTTCTCCTCGGGAAATCTAGTCGACGTTAAAGACGTCGGGCTTAAAGCTTTTGTGAAATGTCAAGCACCGTACATTATAATGGGTTGAATGTGTTCGGGAAAACTGTCAAACTAAACGTAAACGATAGAGCACCATTCGAAAGCAGAGGCGAACCAGTGAGAGGAATAGCACGGACGGGAAAAAGTGGGAGTGAAAGTGGAAAAATTCACTTTTTCAAAATTATACGAGGAGCAAAGGAACGTTCCTAGTAATACGTGAGGCTGCTGATGTTTCGCAAAAAACGATGGAGCCCGAGGAACCTCTGTTACAAGGGATCCTGCTGTTACCACCGCAGGGAATGCTAGGCCAACTCAAGGTTGGTTAACGTTACTATGAATAAATTTTTGTTTCGAATTCTCACGATTCATTGACAAATTGGTTTTTCCCATTTATTTATTTATTTATCTGTATCTTTCAAAGAAATATTTGTTATCGGTGGCCACCGATTAGCGATCAATGAATTAACCTAAAACTCGCGCGATAAGTTCCAGACATTTCAAGCGTGTGCAACAACGCTGAATCGATCTTGGCACACGTCATTCTTGATTCATAACAATAGTTATGATTTTTCTAATGCACAAAATCTGTTTCTTTTCAGTCAAAATATTTATATCGAAAGGCAATTACGTTGTTTGTATCTTTTACAGAAATCTTGGCACAAAAGATTCTGTCAGCTGTTTAGGACTAGTAACTATGGGATCAAACGTGTAGAAATTTATGATAATCAAGAAGAAGCTATATTGCAGCTACATGCTCCTCGCATCATCACGTTAGATGCATGCATTAAAATAGCACCTAGCAATCAGTCACATGTATTTATTGTAAGTATTTAACATGAGATTTAATATTTAGCAAACAATGAAATGAAATGAACTGATTCAGTTCCTTATTTCTGTTGTATATAGGTTGTGACTAAATCAGGAATTCATTATTTTGGATGCTATTCGGAATCTGATATGAGTCATTGGATCACTGCATTCCAATTAGTAGCATTTAAAGATAGTGTGTCTAATCAAACAATAGAGGAGAACAACGACCTGTACTGTACCAGTGGAGAAGGAGTATTTTCTGTAAAAGTGGTAGAGACAGATGCATCTAAACGATGTGGTTTAGAAACTAGAAACTATACACTTGTAGTAGCTGCAGTTGATATTAAATTAATGGATGGGGATATAGTTCTATTTACTTGGCCATATCGATATATCAGAAGATATGGTTACAAAGATGGAAAATTTATTTTTGAAGCAGGACGAAAATGTGAATCTGGGGAAGGTTCTTTTCGCTTGGAACACAGCAGTCAACAAGAAATTTTTCGTTGTATGTATTCCAAGATGAGGTCAATGAAAAAGTTAATGCATGAAGAAAATAATGCTAACATTGACTGTAATGATGCTCAATATCATGCAGCCTTATCGATGGAAGCTGGATCTAGAGCAGCCTTACCCCCTTCTCCAAATAGCTCTGCTAACTTAATTGATATTGACTTTTCACCGCAAAATTCACAGAAACAGTCGACTTCATCATCTAATTTAGATACTAGTTCATCTTCTAAACCGTCTTTGTGTATCGGTAAACCGAAACCGGCGAAACCGCCGCGAAAATACGTTTTCACCAGTTTGTTAGACAAAAAAGGCGTAGATCCCGAAGTATCAGAGTTGCCTGCCTGTGGAGAATACAAAGCATTAAATCGCGATAATTCGCCAGAGATGTCTCAAAAAACGATAGGTAGTTCCATATTAGATGACGAAGAAAGACATCCTTATGACCTAGTAGAAGTAAGAAATGATGCATGGAAAACTCATGGTATTGACAATATACATCACACAGAGAGATTAAACTCGTTGTTGCATAGTGATAAAGACAAAGAAAACGAGGATGATTTCCAATACGAAACGATGATGCCTGTTATATCGTCCCAAAGCTCTTCAAAGAGTAAGTCTAGTATTACAGATAGTCCAGTGACTTCGACGACTAATCATGTACCCAATGATGAATCTGATTACGACAAATTGGAGCATTTTGGCTCTGCAACTAAAATTGCTCAAAAGGGCACATTCAAATTTGGAAACTTTAATAGCGTATCCCAAAATTCACATTCAAATGTATCTTTAAATACTTCCGTTGCTGATACCAGCACTGCATGGTCCAATTATGATATTGTTGAAGATATGTCTGCTGTTAGATTAGCAGATGATAGTCACCTTGGATATGGTGTTATTAGAAAGAAAACAAATCAGTCTGATACTGCATCTACAAGCAGTAATATGGGTCCAAAGCATAAAGTCTTTAATAATAGTGAATATGCAATTGTGTCAAAACCAAAAAGGGTATAAAAAATCCAAAATAATTTCAGTTAATAGCGACTACACAAATATATTAATTATTTCTGCTCCAGAGATTCTTAGTTTTCGAAAATGGTAACAAAATACTAGTCTACAGTATGACTAGAGTAAGCTGATTTTTATTGTGCTGAATAATGACAAAAATAAACATGCTAATATTTTATAATATTATAAAAGTGCAGAAGTGAAATGACATATTTTTGTGCAAAGATTAGTTTAAGAAGTACTAGTCTACATAATCACTGTCAATTATGTAAGAAGAATTATTTTTAGAAGCAAGATGATTTTACACATTTTAATAATATTTAAAATATATCATTCAACAAATATTAAATGCTAGTTTATCAATATTATAAATCTGAAAAAAATTGACACTAGTATTTCAAAAATATCAAAATGACTGATTGCAATGGAAAGATACAGTGCCTTATATCACAAAACATAGTCTGATAACAAAGTCAAGCAGAATTTGGAAATTAACTTTGCATGTCATTCCAATATCTGGTGTACTTAGAGATTTTTAATGTTATTAATATCAATAATATTATTACCATAATTAATTATTCATAGTCCATTATTATAATACTATTGCAAGTTGGACAGAGGTAGTGCCTTCAGAGATGTTTAAAGTTTACGATAGAAATTTTTAAAAATATAGAATTTACATATGCATGATAAGGAAAAAGCAATAAATCATTCCTTTTGTTTTTAATACTATATACGTACATATTTTACATATATATATATATATTTGTATTATAAATATATACACATTTATAAAAGATTTAATTATCATCTATATATTTCACTATTAATAAGAAAAGACATTTTTATATAATATGTATATGTACATACTAATTGATATACACACAGAAGTATTCAATGCATAACACAATTAGAAATTTGCCATATAATTTCTACATGTGCCAAGATCTGTCATTTCTTTAAAAATAAAAAATACAACAATAAAAAATACATGTACATTTAATACACTGAATGAAGAGGCAAATCTTACAAAATTTGCATCATCTGATCTGAGGAACTTTGTTCATGAATATATATCTTTTACCAAATTGTATATATTAGAAATATTGTTTACATGTAGTATACAAACGCACAGTAGAAACAATGCTGTTCTTTCTTAGCAATTGTAACACGAAGGATCAAAAAACAGTTATGTCTTTCTATATCAACCAAATTTTGGATATCATTATTTCTTCATAATTATAACATAGCATTAAAAATACACATAGTCTACAATAAATTTAAAAGTATTTACGTTTATTTAGATATATTTATGTCTATTTTGTCAAAATAAAAACTCCGCTTCCTGAACATTTCCTACGATTCTTCTGTAGATTTAACCTTCTTATTTTGATCGTGTGTTTCATTTTGCTCTTCTATTAAACGCCGTTCTCTTTCTATATTATGTTGAATCAAATCATATTCCTCTTTAGCGACAGCCTCGAGATATCCATCAATATCATTTTGAATTTTTCGTACGGTCTCTCCTTTTGCCGCCAATATTTTTTCGATATTCCTTTTGTTCTTTAAATCCTCGAACCAGCCAAGATTATCAGCAATTAAGTGATTATTCTTGCAGCCGTCACAGCGAATTATAACTACTCCTTTTTCGTATGCTAGTTTCGATATAATTTTCCCATTTCGATAGTTACATTTTTTACATGTAAATATCACCTTTAGCTTTCCTACAACTTTGCCGAGAATATGTTTGTTAGAATTTTCTTCTCTGTTCTCTTCCGATAATTTGCTAAGATTCGTGTTCATCCGCATAAAAATCGTTCTGTGTAGACTGACATCAAGTTTATTTTTCGAAATCAATGGAATCTGACATAAATTTATAGGTTCTCTCGTAAGAACCAGTCGCGTTCCACATCGAAGTATTTGTCGCAACGGAAACATACTGATTTTTCTTCTTTTTTACCAGATCTTTTATTATAAGTACACTGTCATTTATTGAAAATATTATTTACTAAATTTCTTTTAAATTGTAATATCACCATTGATTAAACCAATTATTCATCACTTGTGTACTTACTATAATATCTTTATTTCACATACATGTTGATACGTTTACACGGAAAAGTCATGACTATTAATGTTGTGATATTTAATATCATTTTCGTGACACTGTTTGCATACTCCCTCTGCTGAACACTGCGTGAAATAATCCGCGCCAAATTCAAATTATAAAGTGGTGTAGCTGAAACAATAAACAGAGAAAATTTGTCCAAATTAAATTTAAATTTTACATTGTAAAATTACAGAATCACGTAAATTACTATACAGAAAATTGTAAACTATTTAAAAAATTGCAGAACTATTGTAAACTTGCAAATTGATTTGAATAAAACAATCTTATTTTGCAAATGGACAAAGCACTTAATTATTTAAAAACCCCATAGGTTTAAGGAATAATAAGAAATGAAACAAGAGTTCGAGAAAATAGGTAAGTATCGGTTAGGTATTGGTAAGTATTGGTAATTAAGATAATAAAATAACATAAGAGATATCCCAAATCTTGAAATCTGATTGAAATCTCTGCGTATGACGAAATTTTCTGAGAAACTTCAAAAGCACAAAATTGTCCGGCCTATTTTGCGATTTTGTATCATGATAGCATAAGAGGTGGCACGATTTGGGCGATTCTTGGAAATTACGTCACTTTCTAGGAATTTTTCGGAATCGAAATTCTCAAGATTTCGACCAATTTCTGGTCTGACTTCGTGATTTTGTATCAGAAGAACATGATAAATAACGAGATTGTAAAATGCTGTTAAACTACAATTACTTATTGAAACTCCTTCCACATATATTTTATATAATTATTTTACAATAAATACTCTTATTTTTCATTGTGTAACAATTTCCAAGAAGGTCGTTGGTTCTAGTTGTTGTTGGTCGTTGCCGCTGTTCCTTGTCACATCCTGAATGTTGTTTGTGTACTCAATCCAAAAAGAACAATTTATTTCTCGTATTTAATTAAACTTTTAAGCAACTTTTATGCTTTTACGCTCTTACCCTTCTCTAACCGCCGTGATTCGAACGCATCTTTTTCTCTCTCACCATACATACGTTTCATCCGCCAAGAAAGCCCCGGGAACAAATATGCGTATAGCTCGGTTATTGGTTTTATAGACACTTATTCTTAGTGGGCACTTTTTGGCTGATTTCTTAACTAATTGCATTGGGGATCTCCCTATCCATCTGTGATTCCAGCTAATACTTCGACCTATCGAATAAAATTAGGTTAAAAGGAAGGTAGGAAGAAAGCTGAGGTCTAATTCGGAAGACATAAACATAAAAATCCATAAATTAATTCCTCTGATTATTCTTTTGTACAGAAAGAAATAAAATTTTGTTTTATTTGTGGGACACTGGAACGCTTACCATAATACATACTCTGTATCAATACTGTCTCTATTGCTGTCTTCATCGTATACTACTGTTCTCCTTATCTAACACGAGCATATATACGTATATATCTGTCCTTTGCCGCGCACTGTCGCCCTCTTTGTTTGACAGCACATATATCTATTCTTGTCGCACACGAGTGCGTTCCTTGTTTACGGACAAGTCATGTGCTGCCATCTATTGAAGATAGAAGTAATAAAAACTTAGAGAGTATAATAATAGATGGCAGTATATGGCTTGTCAATAGACAAAGTGCGCGATAGTGCTAGATAAGGACAAATATATGCCCTATCACAGATAAGGAACGCGCTAATGTGCGATAAAGATAAGTGTATATATTCCTGTTAGACAAGGAATGAATTACCATACGGGGACACCAATAGCAATTAGTTCACCTTTTTCACTGCTACGTGGTGATAGTGTGTCTTTCCATAGAGATATGTATATGAATCTCTATGGGTCTATTTTAAACCAAATGTATATGCATATATGAAGGAATCCACGTTTAAATTTACCCTCTGTAACCATCTTATCAGGAGATCTTAAAATGACCAATACAAGAAATGTAAATATAGATAATAATCACATTTATATGACACAAAATAGGCACTCAATATAAACTACCTTATATTGTTACTATTTATATATATCAAGAAATACTGAATAATTAACATTACATAATTACTGCAATTGTTTATATTAACATGACGCACATGTTTAAAATTAATCAAATCTTACCATTACCAGAGAGAAAATTTCCTCTCTACTTTTACGCGGTAAGCAATGATGAATTATTATTGACGGACAAGATTAAAAGATAACTCCAATTTTATTATCATTGTTGACACTCTTTTCGTACTTTATTTATGATGAAATAAGTTTAAACCGTTTAGCGGTGTAAAATTATAATGTTTGAAATAGACCGACTTTTGAAGTTTGAAGTTTTTATAAATAATAATCGTTATCGATATTACGAGTGCAAATAAAAGATATGATATCTTTAATTTTTAATAACAAAAAGTATAGTGAAACATTCTGCATGATTGGTAAACACAAAAAAAGAAAATGAATCAGACTGTAGAATTTTTATGTAGTTCGTTGATCACGCCTACCCTTATCAATAAGAAGTAAACAATGAATCAAAAAATGATAAGTACTAAAGTAGCCCTTGTTCTACGTAGTTATATTTACATAGGTGAGATGTAGTTACTATACTTATATGTGTGTGGTACTATGTATGTATGTGTATATTTACGTACACACATATCGTATATAATGCGCATTTAAGTCGATCCGTGAATACTAAACACTTTAATCGTTCCCTGTGAACCTTTTATGAATGAGGAAGGTCATACATTTTTAAATTAAAATGATTAACAAATTTAATCAATCATATTAACAAGGTTTTAGTAAAGGTAAGACAAGATATTTTGTTAAATCTTTATTATATTTAACATAATAGAGGTAACAGTTTTATAAGAGGCATAATTTCATAAATATACGTATACATTTGTAAAATATAATAAAAGCAAGAAATAATCTTTAATACTTTTTTCTTTCTATTTTTTATTACAACTACACTGGTCGCCAGATTTGCAAACGCATGTGTCTGTAAAAGAAAATACAAAAATAAGATTAGTGTAAAGTATCTAATGCCAATTTATCTATAATAAATATTAAGTATAACAAAATGCGAAACAGAAAGTAATTCATGATTTCAAAAATTGTCTTAATATTTTGAGCAACAAACTTTCAAACAAATATTTCGTGTAAGTAACAAAACCCATTGGAGATCGTAATTTAACCGGCCTATAGAATGAACTGGCACTAACAATAGTCATGGTTAAGCGGTCGTTGGCCGAGTTTACAAAAAAACAGAGCAAAATGAGATCGGAGAATTATTACCACATTCCCTCGAAGATTTTTTGTATTTTATTAAAAGACTAAAAAATAAACTATAATTCTTTTAACATATCGTTTGAACATTTTAATTTAAACTAAAAATTATTGTATTACCTGCGCGTGAGGAATCGCCGCATTTGCATTTCTCGCCACATTGACATTTCTGAGATTTGTCTACAATAAAAAGTAAAGTATAAGTAAATTATTAGGTCGCAGTATAGGTAATTATAGGTACAAATCAATAAAGCTAACCGCGTATTATGAAAACTCCAAAAAAATTCCACGTAATTCTAGAAATTTCAATTATCTCTCATTCAATTGCATAAAACGAAACCATGTGAAAATATCAAAATGCATTAATACACATTACAATTTAAAAAAAGAAAAAAATAATTTGGAAAGCAAATTGCTATAAGTATAAAAATACCAATTCGACCAATTGCTAATAATTACAAATGAAAAATATTATAAATGAACATGTCAAAATATATGTAGGGAATTAAGAAACATTGATACTGAAAATGTTAACGCTAAAATAAAAACGAATAGGATTACTAAAAGTTTTACAATAATTTAGTGAATTGCACATTCAATCATTGAATTGCAAAATTCCATCAGATCGTCGTATAACGTAAGGAAATGGTTTCTTAGAAATAGAAGTAATTCCCACCTGAGCCCTTATCGCAAGTTGGTCCTGGCATTTTGTAGTTTGTAAGTAGTTACACTTGGTTCGATTTACTAGCAAGCTGAATATGAACTTAGTTCCGACACTTTCGGCGTACCTGTTTGAATTTATCGATCATCTCCTACTATGAGCGTTCTTATAGCAACGCATATCAACGGCGTGTGCAACTAGCGTCGTGCGCGTGCGTGCCATGTGCAAATCAGGAAGCATACTACTAATTCACCCTGGCTTCCTGTATTAAAGTTAGAATTTTGGAATTTCAGATATTCTTGAAATTGCATCAACATCTGCCACATTTTTCTATACAATATGATAATAACTAAAGAGCAACTGTTTAATTTTCTATTCGCTTTCACCATACGTTATATTGCAGAATATTAGTAATACGAATTTTATAATTGATTAATACAAGGAACAGAAAACTTCAAACTCTGATAATTCTGTTATAAGAAATCAACGCGATTCTATGCGTGTATTTAATTTTAAATGCTGGTAACTAGAATTACTTACGGGGCACATAGATACACAATTTACATCCCTGAACTGGTGCAACATGAAACCAATGAATCACATTACACGTTATGCAATATTACGAGATAAGAACATTAGTATTACCGGAGTCGAGTACTACAATGAATTAGAGTTCATTCTAGAAACTTTATGCGAAGAATGGAGCAATGTCTTGTAATTAGACTGAATGAATAACTGAATTTCTTTCTATCCCCAAAGTCTGCCAGAAAGCATAATTAAGCAAATATAATAATATCATATAATATAATATCATAATAAATATTTCACTCGTATGTATATCGTTTTACGAATATATTTAATGGGAAGTAAAAATAGTAAAGTTCATTACGAACTTCTTAAGAATATAGAAAACATTAAATTAAGTGAGATTAAATGTATTTTATTAAAAATTATTACTTTATGCCATGATTATTTATAATAAAAATATGAAATATTAGTTTTATTGCAAATATTTAAATAGAATTTAAACATTTATCGAATTGCTACTAAAATTCGTTTTTCTGGCTACTTCTTTAACATGTATGAATTCATCCTCTGGTTGTAAACCATGGTAAACCATAAACGTTCTGTTTTAGCATGTACATTTTTTATAAGCTGCATATCTGTAGCTCTTATATACATATCCACTGGTGATATTATAGTGTTATAATTCAACCGATATAAGTTTTCTGCATGTAGACTTTTTAAAATCTGCCTTTATGTTCATGTTAGGAAAATATATTTTTTTTTTTTTCTACAATTCTTATTTAGAGAAGATTTAAAGCAGAATAGAGCATACTTAGAGAAGGTGTCGCAAAAGGTAATGATTTAACAATTGTGATATCTAAAAAAGAATAATAATTTACATTTCTACATAAATTAAATTCTTTTTGCTTTATGATTTTTTAATATTTAAAGTTTCTGTCTTAAAAACTATATCTTTCTCATATTTAGGATCAGAGCCCCGTTCGTACACAAGCAGCGCTTTGCATGTTGCATTCCAGACGACTTGCCACCATTATTTGAATTGGCAAACTGATATTGCGCTCAAATTCCAAATGCATAAGTAATCGAATTATCAATTAAAGAAAATTTTTCTAACTTATGCGTGTATATCAGATTTGAACCTTCGGTCTTCAATTATTTTGGATCTTTAACATTTTACGTCTTCCAATAGGTTTATGCTGTGTACAAAGATATAGACGATCGGTCAACTGAATTCTCATTGGTGAAATAGCATGGAAGCCGGTAAACTCCGTTTGAAACTGGCGAACTCAATCATCCTCTCTGTCTTACGATCATAGCAAGAACCAAAACGGGCTGTGTAAATCCCGCTAAGGTGTTCATATTCATTTGCAAAAAGAAAGCTAATTAAGAAGATCGATTTGTTAACTTTTATGGTCACAGTTTCCGAATTAAATCCTGAGCTTCTTTCCTACATTTCATTAAACCTATGAAATGCATGAATAAAGATATACAAATTCTACTCGATAGATAGAAGCACTATTCTGTACCTATTCTGTGTTCTGTAACTCGTACTGTAAATGTGAGATCATATTAACACTAACGTCGTGACTTTATAGTTATGATACCGAATGTTAGAACACTTATGTAGTACAATTACGTAAGTGCGTAATGTACTTATAATACATTCTTTTGCTGCTTGTCTCCCTCTTAAAGAGAAAAGTCATGACTTTATGCAACGTGGAAACGTACCATGACTGTTCTACTGGGCTTCAAGCATTTTACCTATCCTTAACCATTGCTCATAAAAATTATGTGACAAAAAATGATTGCATGCTGCTCTATCTATATTTCGTCACAATATCTGTGATAATCTTATGACATGATATAACGTAGATATAAATATTATTTTACGTCCATTTTTCCTAGAATGTTAACATACTTAAATTGATAACCTATCGACTACTAAAAGAAAAATTTATTCTTTATCCAAAAATCTATTGATTTTGGATATTATCAATATTTCAACAGTTAAGGAAAATGTCATGTTTTCTTAATTGTTTGCGTTTATTTTGATCATTTTTTATTTCAGGAACTTTTGATTTCTTTTTACGGTGATAAATAGGATATGCTAACGTTGGTAATAATGACTGTCAGACGAAAATTCGCTGCATATTCAGTGAACAGCAAAATGGCCAAAGGATGACAACATACGGCTGTCAGTTGAAGGAGAAAGTTGATATTTTGAAAAGAATTAAAGGAAAATGTCTCACATTCAGTATGTGGACGAATTGGTCAAGGAATATCTGCTCTTCAGAGGTTTTAGCCAAACTTTGAAAGCTTTTGATAACGACTTGAAAGCCGAGAAAGAGAAAGGCTTTAGGGTGAGCTTGTAAGGAATTATGATAGAGAAAGTGAGAAAGTGAAACAAAAATATACGAAAACAATGTCTACGAATTTCATTTAGTTAACGAAACTACAATAAAAAAAATTAAAACTTAAATTTAGTCTCTTATAGTCTCTTCTAAATACCTTATAATGTTTACATTCCTTAATTTCAGGCAAACTGATATAATTCTAGCAAAGATTTTCATTATTTTTTTTTATCAGGTTGATAAGATCGTCGATCAATTGATGCAATACATATACAATTATGACTTAGCATCTTTAAGAGAATTATGGGGACATTTAGACATGAGGATGTTCTCCCGCTTGGAAAGTCATTTTACACCAGCTGTGAGAAAACTAGAGAATGCTGTTCTAAAAATGTACTTGGTTAATGCAGCAGTAAACAATAAACAAGATCGGATTCAAGAATTTTTTACAAAAATGACACCAGAGTTACAAGGACATTCCGAGTGGAAAGAATGGTTTGGTAGGATAACATTTTATTGATAGAAATAATAGAAAAAATGTATTTTACATTTTATTATTTTTTTTTTGTAATTTTTACAGCATTGCCATTTGTTAAAAATCCCGAAGACAATCCAGCATACTCTGTACATTTTAGTAGACAATGGCAGGACACTATGTTAGTGTCCCTGCACAATTTCCTTGCTACTATTTTTCAAGTAGGTGAAAGGTATTTTGCATCGTGCCTCTTATTTACAAATCTTACCATTTTGATATCATAGAAAAAAATATTAATTTTAACTTTACAATGAACAAAATATAGTAATATATTTATATATTTAACCACATTGTATATAGTTTAATTTTAATTCGCACGAATTATAGTGTATGCCTCAACCGACGTTGCTTGCGATAGACGAGGACACAAATAAATTGAAAAGGCTTCAAGAAGAGAATGAAGTATTGAAACAACGTTTAAGCGAGTCTGTTAAGATAGAAAATGTAATGGATGTGAATCCAGGACCAGCTCCTCAGCATCCACCACTCATGGATGACTTTTACATTATAGCACAGTAAATATTTTAATTTACCGTTTGATAAACCGATGTAATTCAACGTGCTACACCATTTACTAACATTTTCCTTGCTGTTCAAACAGAGAATCACCTTTATTAGAGAATCCGAAAACCTTAAGGAATCTCATAAGAAATATAGGCGGCGGTTCCAGTCCAATTTTAAGTAGAAAGCCTGGGACAAGTATAAGAAAAGTAGTAGAACCGGAAGTGGCATCAACAAAAAGAACCAATACAAAAGGAAAAATACATTCGATCAATAAATCCGAACCTGTTAGTAAAAGAAGTATTAGTTGTGATTCAAGATTAACAAGTTCTAGAAAAAGAGATTCGTCTATCGATGCAGTAGCTGAGCGGAAGGCTAAAGATAAAATTGATTCCACTTACATTCTTCTTAGTCAGGTAAAATGCTAGTTATTTATATAGCAAATATTTTAGAAATTTTCATAATAAGTTTCATTTCCAGGAGGAGTATACGGAACATAAAACGTCAATAATTCAATGTAAAAGTAATGCAAGCGGCTCCTATGTAGCTACAGGTGATGCAGATGGTATTATTAAAGTATGGACCCCGATACCTTCACCAAAGTAATTACTTTCAATATTTACAATATTAGTTTTATAGCAGAATTTTGCATAAATGTAATCATGCTTTTTTTTAATTCAATAGAACTGTTACTACATTTATCTCTGCTCCAGCAAACTCAAACAAAGCAATTACTGCGTTAGACTGGATATCAAAAAATGAGCGTTATTTTTTACACGGTGATAACAACGGATTGATTCAATTACATGATACTCGCGATTGCAAAACCTTATGGGACATTCAACATGAGAACTCTCGAATCATTACTTTGTTATGTAATCCAACGGAATCCACATTCGTATGTTCCGTATCAGATTCGAACGAAGGAAAATTATTATTGTACGACATAAAAACAAGAAAACTAGAAAGAACTTTACCTATGGAACAAAATGTAACTGCGTTGTGTTCCGCATTTAATCACAACGGGCAGCTCCTTATCACAGGGTTATCCAATGGAAATATTTTAATACATGATTTAAGACGGAACGAAATTATCGATAATATAAGCTGTCATTCGAGTCCAGTTATTGATATAGAACTAATTAATGATTATACAAATATCTGTACACAAAGCGAGGATGGAAAATTGTGTCAAAGAAGTTTGAATCATTCAGGAAAGATTTTATGGGAAACGAAAATCAAGGTAGAGAAAAACACAGTTCATGGAAAATTGTTCACTTTTGACCAAAGCGGTAACTACATGCTACTTTGTACACAAACTGGAGGAAATATATATAAAGTACGTAATTTTTATTGCCTACTGATATTTTAAGGATTTGATAGCTCTAGGAAGGATTTGATAACTACTGAATATAAATTTTCAGATGCCACCAGGTGCACAAGCAAAGATTTTAGAATTAGGCGGACACAAAGGTACACTTTGCTGCGACTGGTCTACTGCCAATCAATCCGGAACGTGTATAACTGGTGGCGCGGAAGGGAAAGTACGCGTGTCGACGTTGCTCTCACCATGATACAGAAGCAAAATTAGTATCTGTGTGAATTCATGAAATAATGTGTAAAATTTCTAAGACTAGCTCAAATTTGTAGATATTAAATATATATCTAGAATACTGAACGTCAAGACGAAACTTTTTAATCATTATGTTGCATAATGAAATTATTTAAAAAAAATATTCAAAATAAGGTAAAATTAAAGAAAAGATCCAAATATTTTATGAAGAGTACAATGAAAGCAAACGTATCATGCGTTAATGCAAAATCAAGTGTATTATAATCCTATCTTTAAAATGGAATCAGGGACTATCAATTGTAAAATGTACAGGAACTAATATAAGTGTAAAAAAAAAGGATACATAAGGTACCTATAAATGTCGCGTTAATTAATAGGACACATGATCGAACGACTTTGTAAAAAGAAGAATAAAATTCTAATAATTTATGTAGCGATATCATGTGTACACCTAATATTAAAAATCTAAGATACACCTGTAAGAGGTACAGGAATTTGTCAATAAATATTGGGCAATTTTAAAACACTCCTGTATTCTAATTTAACATACATAGATTAAAATACACATTTAATCAAATATAAATTTAAAATACTGATCATTTTTTTTATACAAGGCTCCACTTTAGAAGAGCATACATTTTGCTCTCCTAATTAAATGAATTAAGTTAATCTACTTTATGAAGATAGAAGTTTTAAGTGTGGTTTTCTCATGGACCAACGATTAAATGGACCTGTCATATCTAATTGAGGTGACCAATACCGTCTGAGAGCTTCAATTATTTCTGCAGGTGTTATTGGTTTTGTTACAGCTACCTGCTTAATTATTTTAAAAAAGAGCATAAAGGTATACTTCCTTTTATCATAGATTTTGCATGTTTTAAATGATAAAAATATCACAAACCTTGCCATGGTAATATGGTTTATAAGTGTATGGATTAACATAACTAAGTCTAAGTCGATCTATTGCATCCCCATATATTTTATTTTGATCCTGTCTTACTAATAGTGCAAAATCTATAATTTGTGCTACTGTTTCATATGCTAAATAACCCAAAATTATATATGCTTGTTTTGTGACTGTTATATCACCTAAATAGAATAATACAAAAATATATTTAACAGATAAATGGAAATTATTCTTAAGTGTAAGATAGTTAAATACACAAAACTCACTGTCTGGTGCTATCCACTCACTAAATTTGTGTCTATTCTTATTTGCAAAGGATGCATTACGTGCCTTACTAAATTTTAAATATCTAGCTTCATCCATAGACCTTGTCATAATCTCTGCACGAATACATCTTTGTTGTTTAACTTCATCTACAGTAGATGCATCTTCAAGAAGTTCACCAGTATTGTTAATTTGGCTAAGGAAACTATGCAGTGGTCCTTTCTTTTTTGATCCATCTGTACTTTCATTTTGTACAATATCTTCGGGTAAATCGCTTTCTATTGTTTTGTGTATGGAAGACTTAAATTCTTTTAATTCTACAAGATATTGCTAAATGAGAATATATATTATACAAATTTTTATATTATATTGTATATATTGAACGAATTTTTTGGTTTATGATCACATCAAACTTGCCTAAATATTTTAGAAGGCGTTGCAATTTCACTTTGTTTTTGCGTAATAAGAAAATCAGATCTTCCGCAGAAATACAAATACCCTTTTTCGAATTTCCCCGTTTCTCAGAAATTTCGCAAGCTTTTCTTACTATTGTCCTCATTTGTTGTAAAACAACTTCTTCTATGATTTTTGCAGATTCGATTAACGGTTCACTGCTGTCTCCAAAACCATGCATCATCTGTCGAATTTCTGCAAAATATTGTTCCTATTCATATAACATTTGGAAATAAAAATTTCAAACATCGGAATTTTTTATGGAAGATTGAAATACCGGTAGTGTAATTCACAGGTTCATTTCGGAGGAACTGCGAATCATTCGCTGGTTTAGTAAACGATGCTTCTGTCATAATTACGAATTATTCGACAAGTTTTATCTCAGTGAAATGTAAAAATCATTAAGAAACTTTCTACACAGTATACATGACAATTGTTGATTTAACAGTTTAGGTTATGTTCATATACATGTACGTATGCGTTGTTTGTATGATCATGTCTCGTAATCTTACTACCGTTGCTACATAAGTATATACGTATAATCCTCACGATTATTTTACATTAACATTATTTTATTTTAAATGGTATTAAACTTCATAAGTAAAAGATATCTTGTAACTAATAATTATTATAATATTGTAATTTAATATTATATAAATAATAATGTAATTTTATATTATATAACAAATAAATATCGATTGTCAGAGTCTCATGGGGTCAGTTATTACAACTGGAGATTTATTAATTATCTGTTTTGTGACATATTGTATAGATAAGCTCAAAGTATTAGCGAAGATTTGAATGTAAGATTATCTGATATCAATATCGTACAAGGTTGAAATCAACATTTCCGGTAATTCTTTTAGTCTTTTATGATGAAATACGTCAATTCGTGCGTAAAATTTGTAATGCATACATACATATATCAAACTTCAATTTTTTTTTATTTAAGCATAGCTTACTGGAATATTTGCATTGAAAAGTTGATCTTATATATTTAATTCTTCTTGAAACTGAACATTAAGATCTGTAGATCAAGAAAAATCAAATTTTTTATATAAATACTCCACGTGGCGGCATGAGACTAACATTAACTTCTTTTACAGTCTTGCGCTTTTCCTACGCGCCTATGCGTGTTATTCTCACGTCTACTGTCATGACAAATTAAAATAAGTTTGAATATTTTGTCATTTTTCATATTTGTTAGTTAAAGAGGAAATGTAATACGTGTTGAATAAACTTTTTACGATTAATTATTATTGTTTTCTTATGTTTGATTATGGATTAACATTCTAAATATGTATCATTAAATTATTTCTTCCAAAGATATTTTAAAGATGTTACAAACACAAATGAATCAAACATTGGTATATGAAATTGGTATATGACTTATGTAAATAAGCAAATTCATGATTTTATATTTCATAAATGTAACATTTTAGTAAGTCATATCTTCTATGTTAATAGAACACAATGATATAATGCATTAAATCACAGCTCCACATGGAATTAGTAGCTCTTCCAACAATTTATAATCAATATTTTTCAATAAAATATCTTGTAACAAATCAGATGCGAATAATTGTTTTGAAAATTTTTTAAGAGATTAGATTGCACATTGTGAAGTTATCACATGCAGTTTATAATCGTCTATAGAGCATGAAGTACGTTTTAAAAAAGGGAAAAATGGCGGATAACGATGTAAATGGTGACTCTGATGAAGTACAACAGGAGAAATCACAGAAAAAAGCAGCAAAGTATGATAGTGGAGCAGCAGATTTAGAAAAAGTCACAGATTATGCGGAGGAAAAGGAAATATCCTCATCTGATGGATTCTCTTGCGTAAGTGCTCCTATTATCATATATTCCACGTGTTTATGGTTGTCAACATTTACTAAATTTCTTTGGCAATGATGAAAATTTATATCTTTCATATTAAAAAATAGTTTTCCTGTTTTCCTTTGTTGAGTATACATTAATTTTTATAGGTTAATTGTTCAAAAATATGTAATCATTAAGTCTAACCTATAAAAAGTTGTATACACACAACATACATATAACTATAAGTTGCAATCATTCAGTACGATTTGTATACTACAGGCGTTAAGTATAATCGGTGATCGACGAAATAAAGAAGCTGCAGAGAAGAAGGCGAGAGAAAAGGAATTGCTAAAAGTTCCTATTAAAAAAGAAGACGTAGATCTTATTGTAAGATATTTGATAATTGTTATTAATATTCTTTTCTAATTAATTTTCCTCTACTTATTATATGTTGAAAATTTTGTTATATTAATTAGATTAATATTAAATTCATTCCATTCCAGATGAAAGAAATGGAAATAAATCGAAATGTAGCAGAACAAACGCTCAGGGAACATAGTGGAAACATTGTGGAGGCATTAATTACATTAACAAATTGATTGTACAGCATCAATCTCAAACAAACATTGACATAAGAATCAACTTTATTGTAAATTATATGGACTTAGGGATTGTTATCACTTTGGATTATTAATAATTTATTCGTGTATATTGCAAAATATACTCTAAGCTATCCTGTATATATATATACATATATATATATATATATATATATACACACACATTCTTTTTATTCATGTACCTATTTATACCATTTCTTAAGGACACATCAATTAGAATATATTGGAGAGTATATTATATCTCAGGATAAAATAATTGATGCTCTGACTGTATGTGTTATCAGTGGTCACCATATGATAAGATTATAGCCTTTATATGTGCAAGGTGTTGATTGTTAGTTCAAAATAACGTATTTATCCGTTTGCAAAAGGTTGAAAGACTTATAGTGTATCTATACTTTTCTAACCAATTTTCAATAAAATTTCAATAAAATCTGGAAAATTAGGGAAATCACAGTGCAATAAAATCTCTTAATTGAAAATCATAATGTGAAATAAATTAGATTCCTGTGTTGTATCTAAATTTAATTTTCAGAGACAGAGATTATTTTATGTTTCTTTATATATAACATGTGCACAGTGAATTGTTTAAGTGATGATACAGGTGTACATCAGATTTTGTTTTAAAACATTATCATTTTTCCGTATATGTGTATGATAAAAAAAGTATTATTTCCAAACAGAGTCACAAACACCATTGCCATATGTATGCAATAATTCAGTTAAATACAATCAGTGTTCAAAATATAGAGGTAAATTACCTATAATTAAATTAATAAAATATAAAAATGATATATAGCTTCAAATTCACTCTATTTTTGTATCTTCTTTTGGGAGCGTTTCAATTTCCACGCTGTTGCACATGCATTAACTGTAATCTTTATTGGTAAGGTCATTTCCTTTACTTACACACATATATGAACTTTTTATATTATATCAATTAACTTATTTTTAGGGATAAAGACTGGAGTATGGTTACAGCGACGAAAATGGTCATCTTTCTATTATTAGTATTTGGTTTCTTTTTTGCAATTTTAATATATTGCAGAACGAGTAGCAGGTACGAATTATGCCTTAAAATCTAAATAATTTTGCAATCCAATTCTAGTAGATTTTTGAAGCTATGATTTAGTTCTACAAATATAACATAGTTCTAAAATTTAAAATAGCCTAAATTTTATCTATTTTTTTCATCTATTTAACGAATAAACAAAATTGCTGGTCGTTAATATCGCTTTTATTATCATTAACGAGACTCTACACCTCACAGGGATACTCATCAGAGATATGGTACTGCTACCAATGATAATATAGATTGCAGATCATTACAATCTAATTCAGTTTATGAACCATCAGTGGATAGACCACCGCCTTATAATGCAGTTTGCAGTGCACCTCCTCTTTATGAATCTCCATTGAATAGCGTATGTTCATTTCTATTCTATTAATTTAAAAAATATAATACAAAAAAAAAAATAGAACAATCGAACGCGAAGAAAATAATTGTATATATCTAATGTATATTACTCATTATAGTAAAATATTAGATAAAAGTCTAGGTTAGATAAAAATCTGATTTCTTCACATAATAACATGTTATTTTACTTTAGTTTTATTTATTTGTGTTCTTTAGGTATCTATGTTTGAAACGCCACCAGTTTATCAAGAAAGTTCGCAACAATCTAAACGAGTATCGCATCCGATTAATCAAACAGTTCCGATCACAAATTATATTTAACACGTTTTGTAGTCACGTATTTGTAATCACAGTTAATTAAGAAGGAACTGAATTAGTTACAAATAAGATATCTAAATAAGATTTTTGTTTCATGTAAGAGAGAGAGAGAGAGAGAGAGAGAGAGAAGAGAGAGAGAGAGCAATAAAAATTCTTTTATTACGAATCTATATCATTGCATTTAATATTATTTTTTTATATATATATTTTCCATCTGCTGACATATTCGAAACAAACACTGAAATGTATTAAATAAATAAGCGACATGTCGAGGGATAATGAAAATCACGTAAAATTCTCATGATTATATAATGAAAATGTCATTTATTTGATGTGGTGCAATGACTTAAAGTAAATGGAAAAATGAACGTTTATATGAGCTGGGTTCGATGAACAGCAGTCATGTACTTCGAAAAGCTACCACTGCTGAACTATTCGTTACAAAAAGCTTTTTTTTCTTCGAGTTTAAATGCAATATACAATGGAAGTGTATCAGACAGCAGCGCAGTAGTAGCTAGTGTGACACGAACATGCTGATTTTCATGATGAGGTAACACTTGTCTTACTTGTACTTAGTTTATCAAATTATCCAGTCATACGCTCATGCAGATTGGTTCAAAAAGAATTGCATCTAATGTTTCTCGAACTGTCGTACGGTATTAATATTTAGTTTTTCGCGTTTTTAGGAAAAAGACATTCAACATTACGAGTTTCATGAGATATTTTTTTGTTCGCCGCACAGTCCCAAAGATAGAACATGGGTATTAGAATGGACGTAGACAATTTTTTCTTTTCTCTTTTTTTTTTTTTGTTTGACATCTTTAAAATCTGAGCGAGCACACATGGCCAAAATCTGTTCCTTAAAGCGCTTACATATTTCATTGTTTCCTTTACACTTATTTTCCCTTTATTCTCCGTTTTGCCATTTCATCGATTTATTCCTTCGTAAGCCTTAATAACCTACTACAACTGAAATAAACATCATGTAAAAAACGGTGGAAAAACCTTCCCTAACTATTTTTCAATAGGAGTTGCTTCTTTTTTTTTTTTTTCATTATTCTTTTTAACCTCGACAGAGATACATTACGGCATCACGACAGGTGGTACGGGTACGTGTATGTACATGTCGAGATCAAAAACGAGATACACATATATAATCTAATCATATTAATTTGTCGCGATTACATTACATTTACTTAAAGCATTGCTAGTGTGTTTCAAGGAACATGAGTTTAGCACAGTCTGTAAAATAGAATAAATTATAGTTGATTATTGTACCCTTCATTAAAAGTATGGTTCCGTTTCGGTTCAGTTCTTATAAAATACAGTAGATATGTACAGTAAAAACCTTAAAATCGAAAGGGACGCTAGATTTGGGACTGTCCGGATATAGCGACCGTTTCCTTAAAAGATAAATTCACTGGCTGCCAGGATCGTCAGAAAGTTCTAGAAAGGTTGTGATACAATTGCGGTTAATTACAGTGGTCTTATCACAGAACATGTATGGCATTAAATCTTCGATATCATTACTTCTTTGTAATGGTAGGTATTTATATCTTGTATTTAAAACGTTCGGTAAAGCTAGGTCGGAGGATCAGGAAGCCAGTACGGTACTAAATGATGATTATTGTTTTACGTATTCTGCCGGTTGCCCATAATTCAGATCATTGACCACATAATTTTGCGATTTTGATAATTAATTACACAAAAAACGATTAATATTCTCGTACTATGTAATTGACTAACCTTGTTATTTTATACAGTTTAACTCTTTTTTTTTTTTCATTTTCTTTGTTTCCTGTTCCTTTTTCGTCATTTCCTTCTTTTTTGATAACGCGTTTCATCGACTTCATTTTTTCATTTAATGCGATTCTTGTATCACCTCTAATTAATATAGAGCATCCTGCATACGAATACAATAGACATTTCAATAGTAATCAACATAAAATTTGATAAATTATGGACAACCCTAAATTTAATACAATATAATAATAATAATAATAATAATAATAATATAATAATAATAATAATAATAATAATAATAATAATAATTCGAATCTATCACTTCGTCTACTATGCAATACTCGAGAAAACAAAACAAACTGTGCCTAGCAATAAAGGGGTGAAGGTTCAGGGATATAGAGAAAAAGGCCGCATAGAGGATGGGACATGGGGCGGTATCTGCAGACAAAAAATATACAAAAATACGGGGCACAGATTGCGTAGCATTAATAGTAATCATAGTAGTAGTCGTATATGCTGAGAGAAAGAGATCATAAAAAACACTAACTAGAATCATTTTTTCTCCGTTCTTGGAAGAATTCGACGTTTTCATTTTGCCTTCTTTTTTTCCATTTAAAACTAAAAATCACTATATCAGTAATAAACATATCTAATTTTATTCTTGTCGCTCGCGTACATGACGAACAAGCGAGTGACATTTCGTTTGATTCATATTTTTTCGACAAAGGAACAAAATCTTTTTCTTATAAGCGTCTGATCGACATCTATCACAACTTTCTTCGTGCATCATGTGTATACCTCCCTCTCCGTGTGTGAGTGTATATGTGTGTAGCAATGTTTCAGCGAGTTTCAACAATCTCGCCTTGGTCCTCTGGCTGCTTCTGATGTCTTTTTCATAATACATAGATGGTATGCGCGCTTCTAGCTATTTTCGTTTTATGAACGAAAGCAAATCCATTGCGAGACCCTAATGATGCGCATTGATAAATCGCTGACATGACTGTGTTGCGTGTCGGTGGATAAAAACACATGTCTCTCTCACGCACGAGAACGTAGCGTTAATACAAGACGCACAATGTAAAGTACCAAAAATTCTCCAAACCGTTCCCAACCAGCTGGGATAAACGCATCATGATTTACTTGTTTCCAGATTATCTTCCATATACGTGTGTGTACAAGTGCTCGAACTTCTCTCTCCATTTTATGTGATAGGCTTCTTCTAACGTCGACGATCTCACTGAATTACAACAAAGTCTATAGCCATAGGTTAACTGCGTTTCTCGTCTGGAGCTGGCCATTTGAACCGCTGCAACGCTGCAACACTATATTTCTTGTTTGAAAGATACGTTTATCGGTCAAAACCCGTGAAGAACAGTTCTCGTCGCAGTTCCTTTTCAAGTGGACCAGATGATGGCGCACTAGGAAACATTTATTTAACACTACTTGTATCACTGTACACAAAAAAGTCATGAAGGATGCAGAATAGGCGGGGGCGATGTAGAGGTCGTGCCCGGAGTTAACGGTGACTGTTTTCAGCTCTGTTTCACTCGTTTCCTGGGCGGTCCGATCGGTGGAATTTGTTGGGTGGCTAACGCTCGAAACGCTTCCGCTATGAGATGCGGATGAGAGTTCACCATCGATTTAAAACCCGCTGTGTCCATCACGTCAGTCGCGTGTCTGTAAACACAGATCGAATAAAATGATTGAAATATTTTTCTTCTCTTATCAGCTCTTAAGCTGTACAGCTTGTGTTTCACAATAAAAAAGGAAAAAAATCTGTTTTGCGAGTACATTGAATATATGTTATTTATCTGAACAAGTACTTACGTATTGATAAAATCTATGGCCTGTGCCTTGAGTTGATCGGCGCTATGAAGATCAGCGAGAATCAGGATGTCGGCTGCGTTTTCGATTGCTAAACTCGTGCATAATGCTTCCTCACACATAACTTTCAACCTTTCTAACGCGTATTTATCCGCCGCAGCTAGTAAATCGTCCGCCATTTTTTCCAAATTTGCTGCCTTTCCGGTGTATATAAACCGCAACATTTCTCGTAAAACTTCGTGGTCCACGTCGGTGATGTCCACGCGGTTTTGTTTCCTTTCCTCCATCTCATGCTCGAACATCGCGGAGAAAACGGGACTTCGCGCTAAACGATAAGATTATAAAATGAAAAAATTATCTATTTTCCCGGAGAAACGTTCGTCCTGCAGAAACGTACGGTTTTCTATCAGAAGCAAACATACTGATTTTGGGAAATAATCTCAGTAAACGAAGAAATTAGTTTACCTGCGAGGATGGCTTTGTGCGCCTGAAATTCCCTTCCACACACTGTCAGCGTGACATCGCTGAATTTTTGGTTTTCAAACAGAAGCCCAAGGTCATCCGGTAGTCGACATTCTGGAACTTTGAATTGTATAGTATTACTTTGCCCGGAAATATTCACGCTGTCCGCCACTACGCTGACCTGTAACATTTCGCTGAATTATAGATTTCGTTCACGGTAAACATTAGTAAATCGCACAAGTATTGAATATGTAACATACAAAGGTATATACCTCACAGAATATCGTGAGTTTATCGTCGGGCAAAAGTCCATTGGCTTCATCCAATAAGAAATCTCTCCTAATGAACTTCTTAAAACCCCAATCTTTACCTTGGACGAACCTGTAAGCACGTTGGCTCTCTGAAAGCATAAAATTACCGTTGTTTATCATTTTTGAACAATCATGGACTATGTTCTAACGGAAACGAATTATGTTTAGGGATGCTTGGAAACGGATTAAGATTATCACGAATCTCTAATACCGTTTCCAAGGCCATGAGACTTTTTTGAAAATTACAAGGCACGGAGAATAATTGCCCAATATTATCATTGTATGATATAGTGTCCACGGTTAAGATGCTAGTGGAAATTTTTAAAATACCCTGCATTGCATCCGTTTCACGTGTTCATCACTTACCCATTGCTTTGGTTTCTTCTCTTTTGGCATTAAGAATAGAAAATTTGAACTTTGCTCTGACTTCAGATTTGTTGCACGAAACGAGAAGGAGATACAGAGACAGGTAGTCTTTGCTCTCCTCATCCAGACCCTTAGGATTCACTCTTAGGCACCTAAAATCAATCGCCGTTAATATAAATTTGCTTTTTCCAATCTTCCAAACATGTTGTTCTTTATTTCATTTATATGTACGCTATTTTTATCAGTAGATAACAAAGATCATGCATTCGTGAAATACGACGTTTTCTTCTTTTTTCTCTTTTTTCTTTTTCGCTATTACATTCAAATAACAAAATATTATCATGACATGTCGACAAAAGGAAGGTATACAGAGATCGTACAAAGTTCTGCAATTTTGTGATTTCGCGGTGACATATCTCATTAAACGATACAAGTAAATAAAAAAAGCTAGATAAAAGAAACTGCATTATGATAACAGAGCTGTGAATATTCCAGACGTAGTTATCTTACGTTATTATGCGCGTCCCGTGTATTAACGTAACAGCGAAAGACATTGTAAAACGAAACAAAAAAAAAAAAAAAAAAAAAAAAAAAAAAAAAAAAAAAAAAAAAAAAAAAAAAAAAAAAAAAAAAAAAAGGAAGAAAAGAGAAGTGAAAAGAGAGAAAGAAACACCGGATTAAGAAGTAAGACCGAGAGAATGGCGTGGTATGCAATGCAAAGGATCTTAAACAATTTTGTCTGGATGATTTTTTACAATAGATTTGTAACACGAACATCTTTGGACACGTGTCGTACGTCTGACAAACGAGCTTAATCTTTAGGATCTTACCATTTTAATTTATCGTTGGCCCCTGCTGAGAAGGTGGACGACTTTAGTACTTCTCCCATTTCCTCTCGGCAAAAGCTGAAGTTATTTATCGTCCACATGTAGCTGAACTTAACCACCTTCACCTGTGCACATAAGACCTTCAAATGCGACACCACGTCAGAATGTATCCCGTAGAATCTACCTTAATTTATCTACGCTAAGGGCTACGCAAATATGCGCAACCTTTTTTCTTTTTTTTTCTTTTTTTAATAAAGTTTAAACAACGTTTAAGTAATAATTTGATTTATCGATAAATTGGACTGATATATAACTTTCATTTTTCAAAAGCTTGAAATGAAAAGTAAAACTACCGATCGGATATTGGCTGCAAGTTTACACGAGGATATCGATAATTGTACGCCATCTGTGTTTATTCGAGATAATTTCTTATTTACAGAGAATTACGCATTTAACTTTTAGATAATTTAGTCCGACAGATATTAACAAAGCAATGTCCTCTTCGTAACGTGAATTTTTCAAACCTAGTTTCCTCTGTTCGTTCAACAAAAGATTTCTCTGTTGGAGAACCAATAACGTATTTCTACGTAAATCGTATCGAGAAACATAGATACCATGAACTACATGTTACATAGATGAAGTCTAATTCTCTGTTGTATTCAGAAAAATATACGTAACGATTCTGTAATCTCAAGAAGACCTTCACTACCACTCCATTCCTTAAGTCCGCGATATAGAAAAACCTCTTACGAAGCGAAGTATCATCGTGAAGTACGCAATGACTTCTGACCAGACAAACAGATTAAAACAATCATTCCGCGTCGTTAAGAGCACATAGTCGATCGTACATGACAGCTACATTGCGAGTTAAAAAAAAAAATGCAGAATAAAAAATACCACTAATATATCTTTTCAAGCTGCGTGATGAATTTCTCTCTTATCGACCGCGATTGGAGAATACCTTTCTTTACAGTCGTCTGCTTTCAGATTATGACAAACTTCGTGAGACACACCGATCGCGCACAACACGAAACATCGAATAATTCAAGCAAGAAGTTCAAACGTAGACCACCAGTGGATGCACGCGGCGGATAAACCTGGTAAATTTCGATCTTTTTCGCTGTCTATTGTCCGTAATATGCCTACGATAATCGGCCAGCAAGATATTTATCTGAAACTTTTGCAAGTTACTGTATATATTGTTTCTCTATATGCATGCGTATAGGTGTGTGTCGAATGGTTTCCACGTCCTCGGATATATTTGTTTCGCTAGTTTCGTCGCGTGGCCCCAAGCAGAAAGGAAGAAAGAAAGAGGAAGAAGGAAACAGAGAGGAAAAAAGCTAACAGAGATTCTTTTTGAGAGGAACGTCGAAGGTTCCTACGACTAAATTGATCGTGGCCTTGAAGTAGCGAGCAGACGAGCCACGAGAAGTACTACAAGTACGGGTGCACGTGTTAGAGAGAAAGAGAGAGAGAGAGGAACCAGGGTCGAATTGAACTTACATCTCTTATGTAATTACCTTGAAAGAAAAAAAACGCGTAGAAAAAAGGATTTAACCTTTGCGGCGTTCGCTTCGATGCACGTTACCATTGCTCGATGTGACTTGCTAAATTATGCGTATGCTAATTTGAGGAAGATAAGGAGAATATATATAGACGTGGAGGAAGAAGATGATCATAGAATTTATGTCGATGTTCTTCGAATTTTCATTCACAATGTTGATGACATATTAAATATCGATACTTTTCGCCTGAATTTTTTATTAACATGAATTTTAATTATATTTTAAGGGGCAACGGTATTATTAAACATATCGTTGTTACTATTAGATTTTCTATTTATATCGTAGCATTATTAATTATAATATTAATATTTGTATTACGTTTTTAGAGACTATCGTAGTAGTCGAAGAAGACCAGAATGAAAACTGTGGGGGTTTAATAACCTGCCGGTTACGAAATAGATTACTTAATGGAAAATTGCATTCCAGAAGGGTCAGATGCGTCAATTCATTCATAGGAATTCAAGTAGGCGTTGAATATGATGAACAAGAAACGCGGTGTGGTGTAACGGGTAGCAGTTGCTACGAAACACACAGTTCGTACACATGAAAATAATGCAGTGAATCGTTTACTAAATTCAGAGTTTATCAATCGTTCAAATAATCAGTTCTGTTAAGAATACCACTGATGTTCGAATATGAGAAAGAATTACGTGACGATTGCTAAGAAAAAAGGAAATTTAACATTGTCAAATGATCTAGGAACCGTGTTGTTATTCGTTGAAAAGATTCCACTTTGCTAGGAATTTATTCCAAAGCACAAGGCATCTAACGGGGCAGACTTATTAGGAGTGATTCGTTTTTACAATAATAACTAATCGCTTAACCATTAAAAAGAAAATACCTACTTCCTAGAGATTGCATAATCTTCTACGAAAACAAGATTAAAACAGCAACTCAACCAATATAAATTGCATAACGCGTACAGAGGAAGAAAAGTGGCGAGCGGTACATAGTCGACGATCGGACGATCGATCGGCTACCTCTTTTCCGTTCTGAAACGTGACCAGGCGTGCATCCACTTCCGTTCGAAATCGATCCCCGCGTGAATCAGCAACAATTTGCGCACGGCAACTTTAAATAACACGAAGTTTCCTAGAAACTATTTTTTCTTTAATCGAGAAAAAGTTAGGATTATTATTCTAAGAAGAAAGCAACACTATCGATGTTTGCCAGAAGAAGCTCATAATGATCGTCAATGATTTGCGAGAGAAGCTTTAAATTATGAATCAAGGGGAAAATTAAAGAATAGCAGAAAATTTACGATTATCCTTTGTAAGGAAGTTCACAAACGGTTGACCTGTTATTAATTCGCGCAGTGAGCAACGTTATTAATTCCAGTCGAGAATTATTGGTAATCTGCATATTCGATGGTCTCGTTATAGTCAATGGACCATGAACGTGTTATCAAAATTTTAAATTACTTCCTAAATTGTTTTTTAAATTCGGTTGCTACGTGAAAGAACCATTAGAACCATCGGTGATTTGCGAAAGCAAAAAAAAAAAAGGACACTTCGAACAAGCGTACTTTGTCTAAGGACACACATCGAGGTAGTCAAATATCCTAAAAGGAACCTACAAATTCTTATCGTACTTAGTGATCGACCTCGAAAACTGATGGAGACCGAAAAGAAAGGCGTGGACCGAAGAGAGACAGGCGAAGAAGACAAGAGGAAGAGGAAGAAGAAGAAGAAGACACCGAGGTCGAACCCCCACGAGTCAACGATCCCTGACGTCGTATGTACACGACCTTGGCGAACGAAATCGAGCCCGAAGCCAAATCTATTTCTCTAGTTGGCCTGCTGGTTTGACGTAGGCCCTTATCGCGTTCCGCGTTACGGCCTTCAGGGCATCGGTCTATGCCGTTAGGGACCCTTGAAACCCGGCTCGAATCGGAGTCCCATGAAATTTTTATTACGAAAACGACATCACGCAAACAGATTCACACGTCATAGGTCATTGACAACGAATGCGTGCTGTTGGAAGTTCCCTGGGTTGTTCGAAGTTTTCTCACACAGAGTAATTGTTATCTGTTGTAATATTCAGAATTTTTGCATGGATTAATTAAGCTTGAATTTTTTCTCCTTTTTGAAAGAGAGTAAGATGGAGGATAGTTGGCTTGTTCGTGCCAATAAACGTCCATATGAAAATAAAACGCTATATGCGTTTGCATGCGAAGTGTGACGTGTATGATCGGGCTATCGTTATTTTTAATGATTTTTTTAAATTTATTTTTATTATATAAAATGACGGTAGAACTTTGTCCAGATGGATCTGTGGAGCAGTTTATGGGACAGACACGAGCATTTTGTATAACTGGAGTTTACATAATCGGATCTTGTTGTAGAGGTATAGTAGATTTTGGCGTTCAGATAAATTCAGTTAGTATCGGTTCATCCAATCGGGTAATGATTAAAATTTATAATGCAGAAGCAAATGTAGATTGCAAATTTGTTCCGTTGAAGCAATCCGATACGATACGCGAGGTCGATTTTCTTTTAAACCGGAAAATATCGCGTCGATCGGATTAATTAACATAGGCAACAACTCCTGACTAGCGATCAGATAGGGACGAAGACAGCTAACAACCGTCTAGAGAACGGATAATCAGTTTGAACAGGCGATTATCAGTTTCTATCGCGAAGCAATGCGGCGTGAAACGTCGATTCGTTTCGAAACTTTGTCTACTTCGTTAAACGGCCGATTTCCGCGAAGAAAATGCGAAACAACGAAATCACGAAAGAGAAAACCATCGTACGAAGAATCGACGAGTCGATGTACAAAGGGAAGCATGAGAAACGCCGGCGCAACGACTCTGGACGAAGTGAAAGTCACTTCTCTCTTCTTCGTCTTTCTTCGATCGCTTTTTTTTTACCGAAAACAATGCACGATTTCTGCGAAATATGGAAATTAACGGTCTTTAATACGACGACGAAATTAAGACTTTTCATAGAAAATTTTCTCCTGCAGCAGGAAAAGTTGATTTAATTGTACCGTAGAAAAACATTTTCTAAAAATGATGACATTCTATAGAAAAATTGTATTATGTTTCATTCTGTACATAATATTACATCCTGAAGAGATACCGATGCAAAATTTTCTTCCAATCGAGAAAATTGTTTCAAAAATAAATGTTCACCCCTTTGTCAATATCGTATACGGTATTTTCTATTACGGTATGTCAGTCGATGGGTATAAATACAAAATAATTCACGTCAACTGGGATAAGTCATTTCTTTTTTGATCGAGATTGGAAAAAGCACTAGACTTCTACCACTTATACCTTTTTCACAATTAACGATCGTTCGAAATAGAATTTTATATTTCTCTATACAGATCAAATCAGCTTGTGTTTTATCGGCTTTATAAAAAAAGCACTAAGCTAATGTGATTGAAAAATGATTACTTCGTGAAACCTCGAGTCGTGACGCGAATCGTTTCCGACATAGTCATAAATATTCACAATCTTATAAATATAATAGCAATCTTATAAAACGAGCTACTGTGCTGTGCAATTATTATAACGCATTCATCGTGGAGAGATGATCCTTAATATAATTATCAGCAATCAACGAGACATAGCAAAATCTAGTCTAAGTGAATGTATTACAACAAAAAAAAAAATTAAAAAGGAAATAAAAAAAGAAAGGAAGTATTTAGTATAACGATGTAAAAAGTTAATTGTAGATCTTTCATTAATAAGAGTTTTTCTCACAGAAGTAGAAGCAGAAGTAGAAGTAGAAGCGGACTGTAGTAGTGGTCAGCCATAAGGTTGAAAGAACGTCAATGCGGAGCAGAGTCGTAAAAGGTCGAGTTTCACGAGCAATACAGAAGAGGAAGAGGCATTTTCCGAGCTCGAGTAAGACGTAACTGGTTACGAGATTACACGTACAACAAGCGTGCATTGAACCTGTGGGATAGCCAGCGAAGGTCACGCCGAAGTGAGGATCATCGAACCCAGCGCACACCACGTGAGCCGTTTTCAGCTGTTCGCTCGTCTAGACGAGCGGAGGAATTCGTCGAGCTGGACAGCTCGAGATTTTGATCGATCATAGAAAGGTGGATTCGTTCGGAGGAAATTTAGCGACATTAACGTCCATGTTTGTATATTAGATATCGAAGAGACAAGACACATTTGTCGTAAGATACACGTATAGAAAATAATTGAGGAACAAATAAAGAATAATAATTCGAACTCGATGATAACGGTTTAAGAATCGATTCCAAGCAAAGCAGAATGGAAAATTTGAATGATCAGTGCATTTGCTTCCGACTTGCTATACGTCAGTAGCTGAAAGAAGAAGCCACGCTTTGTAGCGTGAAGTCGTACTTGAACCTGATAATCGATGCAACCTTCAGATATCGAAGACACGTCTTCAAAGGATCGCTGATAATCTCTTGCAACCGTGAACAAATTATCTGCTTTCTGTCTTCCTACGGTCTTTCGATCTTCCGTACCTCAAGATGTTAATTGAATGCTTTAATTGTTATACTTTTTCATGCATTTTATTTGTTACACGTTATTACTAATATCTTTTTTATTTTTAATTTTCCGTTCTATTCTCGAACAAAGGATATAAAAATAAACGGTATATTTTTGAAGCCAATATTCTTTCTCACGGAGTAAAGAAAGACAGAAATAGTAAAAAAAATTGCGTATAGAATTCTCTTCGAGTCATTGCAACTATTGATATTTGCAACAAGGTCTGTTTTACAAAAAATTTTACTAGTTTGAATCTCTTTTTTTTTTTTGCGACGAATCAAACTGTGCAACAAGTCGATACTTTAAAAAGGAAGCGATGTTTCGCATCGTGAAGTTGCAATGCTCGAAGGTAGTGATAGTAGTTCATAACGTGTACGGATTAAGGACGCTTTAACTAGCGTTAGACGTGTTTCATACCATATGTGTAATCCATGTTAGTTGCTAGAGGAAAATTTTAGATGAGCGGGAAGTTACCTTAACTAACTATCCAAGTACGGAAAAAGATTAACATGTCAAGAACTGAGCAAAATCGGTCTTATATTATTATTCTAATATTCTAGTATTATTGTAATAATTTGCTTCGAACAACAAAATTATAAAATAACAAAGGAACCGGGGAGAAAATTCTAATTCCCACAAGCGAGTACGTGTCCTACGACACGTAGTAAAAGAAATATATTTAAAATTTATTTGCAATACACATATGTATATATAAAATACAACGTTCTACTTAAAAGCTAAGCATAAGCTAAATAAAAGCTAAGTAAAGCGCGGGAAATTCGATCGATATAATGAAGGAAGAGTATAGGCGTATCTCGACACGACCGCTCCGATCGGGCAACATTATTTTCCCAATCTAATTCCGTATCTTCAAACGTAATAGTACGTGTTGGCCATGATCCAAACCTACCTACACGTTTGATTGATCCCCTCGAATACGAGTTCATGTGTATTCCTTTCGTTAACTGAGATCACGTGATCCGCACAGTGACCCTCCCCCACCCCCCTCTCTCTCTCTATCTATTCGTTACGTCAGATTTGCGGTAACGATAAGTTAGGCGAGCTATTAACGATAAGGTACTCGATAGGTATCGATAAATTGAATCCGCTTCGATACACCGATACCGTTGGAGAATCGATAATATCGAATTATAGACAGTCCGCTGCTAAGGTGTATCGATAATTTGACGTATCGATACATATCGTTGAGACATTGACAAGCATTTTTAAATAAAATTCTACATCTTCCTAACATTTTGCGTTTATCGGTGTGGGTCGATGTATCGTCAACTACCAATGAAAAGACATCGAAAGAAAGAAAAAGAAGGAGAAGAGTATAAGAATAGATGCTTAGCATCGACCTGCTGTAGAATACTGTTAATCGGGTCCGAGTACTGTTAAACTTGGCAAGTGGAGTAGAGGTATATCGATATGATTCGTCCGTTTCCTCGGAACGAGGTAACGAGGAACCAGAAAAATTGTACCGCTCGATGGCCCCTGTGAGTCATTCGATTCGCCATGATCGTCCATAATCGTCCTTGAATCACGTGTTTCATGAACGAGATAGGTCAAAGATCGGTGGCTGACTGATCACTGTTGCAGAAACATCCATCTCTTCTTTCGTTCCGTCAGACCAAAACCGATACACCATTTATATCGCTGGTGTTCTAGTAGAGACATAAACTATCTTCCAACGAATCCTTCTTTGGAAGATTGGCAATTACACGACGGTAGTCGAGGCCGTGTTAGATTTTTCCTCAAACTCAAGGTGACACGAACGCGACGATTCGACGGGAGATGGAATCTCGACGCTCGAGGAGATCCGGTAAATCGAGTTCGTTTCTACTGCATCGAAATAATTCATCAACGAGATGAGAGAGACTTCCAGTCTATTTCGAGATGAAATAACATTCTGCAGAGGCTCTTTAGGTGGAAGCACACCGGCGGGATTCACCAGCCATCGGTTATATCGGTGCTCGTAAATTTGTTAAAACGCTTGGATGCCACTCAAACGGAAACGGAAGGCTCGCAATGTTCTTCATCTACGCATCTACGAATCCTGACGTCTCGATTTTTTAACAATCGACCACTGGCTACGGGACCAGATGCGCGGCATTTTTGTTCGCGAGCGCGAGCGTTCGATATCGATTTCCCTGAAACAGGAATAGAGAGAGATTGAAATTCAGCTTAATTCGGAAGATCCTCCGTTGAAAATTTATCGGATGAAAATATGTCGGACGTGTAAACGGAATATGATTTAGGAGATGTTACAGGAGAAGATGGAAGAGATATTGTGGAAGATGTTCGATGGAAGTTGAGCTTGGAGGATGGGCCTGAGATAATGAAAATCCTCTAAAGTCGCAGATTCTATCTTTTATTTTCACATTTCTGGGTTAAATTCCTATTACCCCTCTACTTCTGAAAAGCTTAAAACTTCATTTTCACTTTCTTTGCTTCGAAATCCCCGACTCTACTTTCGTTATTCCGCCGTTCTCGCTTAATTTCTATCTCCCATTCCTTCTACTTCAAAATTTCTGAAACTTTCATCAGCCTTAACTGGAACTTCTCCGTCGCTTTCGTAACAAATTCTAGTCTCTATCCTTCCCGTTTCTCCAGTACTTAACATCCTTGTTATTTTTCCTACGTGTCGATTTCAAAATGCTAAACTCCAAGAGAGCAACGCAAAGATTCTCCCAGTTCCAGCCAATTCTCTGAGAAACTCTCGTCAAAACCCAACTTCGGAGTCCTCGCGGCACCACGCCAACCCTCGAATTCTCGATCGCTGCCGATAAAACCCAAACTTCGTCGTTCTCTTCGAACAAAACCTGGACTAGAAGCGAGCCTGGCCAAGATCGGTGTATTTGAAGAAGCGTCGAAAGCAGAATTCTGAGCGTCGAAGAGGATCTGCCGCGGTAGAGGAGGCGTAAGGAACACAGAGGCACAAAGTTCATCGTCTTGGCCGTTTCCGTATAGAAGAAAACAGCACGTTGGAGCGCGAGGAGCAAGGAAGACGAAGATAGTGGCCCGGTCGACGCCCCCAGGAGTCGTTCAACCCGGCGATCGTCGACGATCGGCCTTGAATCACCCGTGCCCGTTTACGGGAGCGGCGTACGCGGCTTCGAGCAGCAAGCAGACCAAGTCGAGGCTTCCGGTAGAGTCCTGGATACGGTGGTCGAACATGCACGAGGTAAACGATCGTGGATCTTCCCGCGAGAAAATCGAAATTCCCGAGGAACGTTGTCGAGCTTGTTTATCTAAGAGGAAGAAGAAGAAGAAGAAGAAGAAGAAGAAGAAGAAGAAGAAGAAGAAGACAACGAAGAGGAGGAGGAGAAGGAATATGATGGAGACGATGAAGAGGGAGTTATACAGTGGAACATCATTTATCGGAATCCATCAGAGAACAAGCGGTAACTGGAATTCGTATAATAACAACTCATTGGTTCTACTCGTTAACGATTTTTCGTTCTCGCAGATGGGAGTTCGTGTTTGCACGAATGGAATAATTGACAGGAGTTTGCTCAATCGAGTATCGGCTAAAATTTCACTCCAATAATAAACGAAGCTCTCTAATAGAAAAGGAAGAATACGATGACGAAGAAACGGTAGAAAAAGTTGACGAAGGAAAGATGGTAAGAGGCAAGGAAAAGAGGCAAAGTAAAAATAGGAGGAGAAGAATAGGACGAGGGAAGAGAACCGAAGAAGACGGAGAAAGAAAACGAGAAAGGCAAGAATAGATGGGAAGAATATGACAAAGAAAACACAGACGAAGACAATCAAACAAAAGTAGAAGGGGACGTCTCTTTCGACGAAGACGAAGAGGAAGAAAAGGATGACGCAGAAAATAAAGAAGAAGAAGAAGAAGAAGAAAAAGAATGAAGAGCAGAGGAGCTTAGCCCTTCTCGCGAACTTATTTTCACTGCGAGACGAGGCAGCTTTGCTGGCTGGCTGGCTGGCTGGTTGGCTGACGATGTAATGGAACACGTGCCTCGAGATAACGACGTGGAAATGAAAGGCAACGAGTGATAATGGCTCTGGCATATGGGGTTCGCGCCTAGGTGACGAGTCGGTGGAAAAAAACAAGTTGAGAGTGCGCGAGGGGAATTTGTGTTGAATGTTTCGTGGAATTACAGGTGGACGAATGGATGAAGATGGAAAAGATTGTTAGGGGTTGCGAGCTTTTCGGCAAGCCAACAAGTTTGCCGACTCTATGAATGTATGTCGAGTGGGACGAGATTTGATTAAGAAATTGAATGGGTGGGTTGGAGGCGCGTGGGTGATTTAGGTTGCTCTCTAATGAGGCAAGTTGACGAACTTAGATCGATGGGGATAGTGGAACATTGTTGGAATTCGTAGATTGCTGATTATGCAGATTGTAGGGGATTTGAACGATTCAGAAGGAAATTACAAAATTCATTGCCTATTTGTGTGTTTATATATATATATATATATATATATATATATATATATATATATATGTATGTATGTATGTATGTATGTATGTATGTATGTATGTATATACACACACACACACAAGCGATATAGATTTTTGTAATTAGGATAAGTTGATGAGCAACGATCGGTCGAGAAAATCAAAAAAGACATAGTGGATGTCGAGTGGCAAAAACAGAATGGACAGGTTGAAATGAAAAAAGCGTAAAAGAATGTGATGTAATTGTAGTTAGATGATTTGGCAAAGTTAGATCAACAGTGTAATCGTAGAAAAATTATCACGGCTTGCGAATCAGCTTCATGACTGGTGCTAGTCTGTGGTGTTAGTCTAGCTCGTCGTAGAACAGAACAAGAATATAAACAGTTATAAGTCGAGGAATCTGATAGGCTTGGAATAATAACGTGGAAAATTGCTACAGTCTGTGGATCAAAGAAACGGCGAATCTAAGTTTGACTCGAGCGAAAGACAGGAAATGGTACGTGTCGGATAGAAAAACAGTCTGAGTAGTCGAAAAAGCCTAAGATTGCGGAGATGGTGGTGGTACGGTACCATGAATAACAGGAAGAGCTGCGACCAGCGGATTTCGACGACGATAAGTGCCATCCTTGGACGAGTCCTCGCTTTATCTTCCAGGAAAAATTTACTGCGATGAACTGATCCTTCCTTAACAGAACTTAATAGCTTAAGGAAAACCGGAGTTGACGAATTAATTTCCAGTGAATTTTTGTACAGGTATTTTACAACTTATTTTAAAAGCTATAAATTACTTTAAATACGACTTTAATGGATGAAATAGGTCTATCGTAGATTAACTGACAAATGGTTGGTTTTCAACGCATTTTCAATTAACATAGAAGCAGTTGTATCGCGAATAAGAATAATCGATTCTCATTAGTTCTTGGATATTCCAATTCTTCATTGAAACTTGGCTATCAAGGGAAGACCCTGAGTCGTTGGAGCAAGGGAGCAATTGGAAACGGTGCCGTAACGCTTTCTACGCTTTTATCGAGCCCATCGATCGGCGTGTTACGACAGATTCAGCGCGCGAGCTCGCGCGATTGCTGCACCAGGCTCCGCGGCGGCTGACGAGGCGAAATCGCCGCGTGCATTACGAAAGTTAACTGGAGCACGAATCGACTTTCGATTCGATGGCAAGGGGACCCCGCGTCTTTCCTGAAAACCGAGAGTTACTCCTTCGAGTGCTGCAGTTTCGCCTCGAATCATCCAACTTCTTCCCCTTGCCAAGCAGAAGAAAAAGTAAGATCGCAATCTTGCCCTCGAATTCGACCTCGGTAGCTTCTGCATTACGTAAATAACGCCTCGAGAGTTTTGTGGCGGATTCGTTTCTCCTTTACGAGAGAGAATCTCGTTCGAGATGTTAAATCGTATTCCCGAATATCATTTGCCAGATATACAAAGTGATAAAAAAAAGAAAAAAAAGGGATCTAAGATTTTCGACGCTTAAATTTCTTTACTTAGGGACGTAAAAATGTTACATAGTTATTGCATAGTTAGAATCTTGAAACTCATAGCGTGTCAATCACCATTTGCTAAAATATTTGTATCTTTTAACGCGATACAGCGTGTCTTTTTGCAACACGTTGAATGTGAACGGTAAATTGTCGTACTTAATTAATCGCATCCAGAATCGATCGTCTTCGACCACATCCTACCGCAACCAATCTACGATTGTATGCCTCGCTCCTTCCCAAGAGACGTTCGCACACGTCCCCAGACGTTCCATCCATCGAAGACTTATATCGACTACGCTGAATCCACCAGTTTACTTCGCAGTAAGTTCCTTCTGACGAGAGAATGACTATGGTAAACTTTACAGCTAACGAACTATCTAATATCTTTCTAATATCTTCTTGCTCAAAGGACAAGGAAAACCGACCTGCTATCTTCTATAATTGTCGTTCGTTCGATTTCACCTGTTCGAAGTATCGAAAATTGATCGAGAAATCAGTCAGATGATTTTAAATCGAATCTCTGGCATGTTCGATCAGAAGAAATTCCTACAATCACCTAAAAGACTACTACTATCGTGAAGCGGAAGCTACCAAGCTTCTATCGTTTCCAACTTCCGCTTCGACGATCCTCTTTGCTCGATTTCGTGTCTTCGGACCGTCGAGGATTGCTTCGGGAACCGTCCAGGTAATTTCCGATGCTTTTTATATCGGAAGAAAAAGTACCTCGAAGTGGCGAATTTTCGCGGTGAAGCTAGCGAACGTTTCCACAGGCGAGTTAGAGATCGCGGCAGGGAGCAGCGGGATATCTAGTCGCAGGTCATTCACATCGCGAGGGGACGAGCAGTAAAAATAGAACGAGAACGTCAGGAGTGCGTGCTCTCACGCGCGACCACGAGGATGATATCGACGAAGACGACGAAATTGACCTAGAAGAGTAGGAGAACCCTTCGACGACACGTCCAAAACGTATTTCCAAGGATTCTGTTCGGCCAACTCGGTAACGCGGATTCCGATATCCGTATGTTCGATTTCCATCGAGTCTCATCTTCTTCGATCCTCTTCGATTGAATGGCGTGGCTCGAATTGGGAGAGTACCTGCGTCGTAAATGTGTTTTGGGAACGATTTTTAAACGAGTGAGAAGAGTTTGATCCAGAGATTTGGGAGTTTCGCTCGAAGAAGGAAATCTAGAAATTCGGAGACGCGAAGAAAGAATATTCGGATCACGTGAACGAAGACCATTCGAGTTTTTGGATAGATCTTTCTTTTTCTCTCTCACCAGATTACCAGATTAAATAAGATTACACAGGGTAACGACGTATCGATTACAATGCTTAAATTATAAATCGAACGAATCCTCACTAACGTAGCTTCAAACACTTCTCTCTAGTCCACGGCTTAACGTTTGTAACGGACATTCTGTGAGACGTACGAGAAAACTTCGTTAACGTCATGAGAAATCCTCAATTACCTAAAAGATATTTCTACCGTTAAAAGTTACGGTCTTATTCCAATCATGTACAATACAAAACACGGTAACAAATGGTCCCTACGAGTATTCTGCTCTGCCAACTGTTACTAAAGCTCACTGTCATCGCTAACGACCAATTAAACTGCAATTAGATTGGCTTCGCCCTGTCGGTAGCACTAACAAGACACTGCTCTCGCAACAGTCATGTTCGAATCGTAAGAATCATTAAAAACAGTTACGCTATACACACAAGGTTGGCGATAAATATTATTACTTCCTAATATACTCTAAAATTCTAAAAATCATAACTTATATAATCGCGTTATTACAAGTACAAATGGTGAGAAACCAATTCCTGATTATTTGCAATAATTTGCTTTAATTCTATGGTCGATCAATTCGAGGTAATTTTCAATTGAAAGAATTATTCGATACGTACCTGCGTGTAACACCAATTTTCGGCCACAGGGGTGTTCACTTCCGGTGGTGGAGGGCTTGGTACACGGCTTACTGCCATACTACTGCTGCTGTGCAAGTTTGAGCTGACCCGCGACGTTTGAGGCGCACAGTCGCTCACCGCAAGTCTGCAACACGAACAAGTATTTCCCATGTTAGTTTCAGCTTACACGGTCCTCTGTAAAATTTCCGCGCTCTTCGGGGTTGCTGCGCGTGACGATCAGACTAGTTGCCGCGTGTCATTTTCGCTTCCTGGAAGTAAATTTCGCATTTTAGCTATTCGTAGTTGTAGCGCTAACCGAACGTTCCTAGAACCATAAGAATTCCTTCTCTGTTGTTGGAACGAAGAACACTGGATGGAAGGCACGTGTGAACGGGTCTCTCGTTATGTTATACTACGAAGAGGGACACACGAGTCGCTCGATGCGAGGAAAAGGGGTGACCGAGGAAGGAGGACTGAACGTTGGAGGAAGTTGGAGAACGGAGAACCGCAGGGCGGGGAGGGTAAGACGAATAAAAGAAGCATGAAAGAAGAAGGGTATGCAGGGCACGCGATGGTGCTCACGTGCGCCAAGTACGGAACTACTCGAGCATCATCGAGTCGAGTACATTAGCCTCGCAGGTTCATCGGACCTGCTTCTCGATTCTCTAGCCGAGCGGAGGTCGCAACGCGACTTCTCGTCTTAACCTTTTAACCCTTATCGGGTCGGTCAATCGATACGTTAACGCGATAACCGCGGGGGCGGATTGGTCAGGTTGGTTAATCGCATCGAACCTTCGACGACGATCGAGCGTCGCTGTCGTTTCTGCGCTGCACGAGCGCTTGCCTTCAGCGGAAATTACATATTTTGATTTCTTAGATAGACGTCAAACCTGCCTTTTCGTATTTTATTTTTAATCTATATTGTTATATCATACACGGCTGATAATTTATACGTTTATCTTGTCGGAGAGTTAGCGAGACATTTGTTAACGTTAAGATGATCAAATATTTTCGAGAATCAACGAGTGATCGTGTCCGTATCGGACCGAATGTTTTTATATCTTTTCAGTGACATCTGGAACGAGTACGTCACGCTGAAGCGTCTTGCATCTTTTTTCCTATATCTACAGTGACGCGCGAAAGTTTCGGAGCCAAATAGAATTCTTCGCTTTATATTTCGAAAGCGGTATTTTGAAAGAATTTTAAGTAACATTATACAACGCTATAACAGCGTTTGCGTGTTGTATACTATTATCTCTTGCTTATCGCGCTCTTCGTATTGCTCGATGTTACTTAAAAATATTTCGGTTATCGTTTTTCCAACAGTTAAAAATTACGGTTAAAAATTAATTGTAACCGGAAATTTTTATACACCGTTAAATACAAAGGTGCGAAATAACAGACAAAGGACGATGGAGGAATTTTCCTCATCGACGTGACACGAGACCCTTGCATTTTTCCTAGTAGGCATTCTTTTCCGTGACGCCGAACGAACTGTATGACGGTATATAGTCAGAGATTAGGTAAGCGTTTTAAAATAGCATCGGGAAAGTGTAGTTTCGCTTGTATATTACGAAATATAAACATTGTCGAAGAGCATATATCTTACATCAATTTTAAACAGCATATTTATCGAAATAGATTTATCGTAGGATTTTTGAAGGATCCTTAAGGAAAGCCTCGAGGATGGATATACTGGTTCATAGGTTTAATCGTATCGAGGCATAGATTTATAAAAGAAAATTGATGAGTGAGTATCGATTTGAAATACGTAGTACACACAAGTTTAGCCCACAGACCTAGAAAATATATCGATGTGGAGGAATTTGCATGCGTCATAAGAGAATAATATTACCATACCTACGTGGCATTTAACGTTTGAACCTGAGTATATGAATTTCCTATTGCTACCTCGATTCATCCAAATAGATTCTTAATCTACGAAAAGCTATTACAGTAATTGTTAATCATCGTCTGCGCCTACAAACAGTTATTAAAATGGATGAAAAATTACCATTCCTTAGCCACTTTTCTCAACGACCATCATCATCGCCATTAAAACGAGTAATCGCGTTGTTTAGCGTCCATTCTATTCCTTTTTATCGGTTAATTTCCCACCACCTTTGAACGTAATCGCGCTCATTGCGTAACAACGATTGACTAATAAATCCGAGCCTTGTTTATTTTCCAGAATCACGACAATACGAAGTAATTCTGTTTGGTATCGTTATTTCTGGAAATCAAACCGTGTCACTCGAGGCTGATAATAGGTACACGATGGTAGAACGACGCTTTTTCTTTTCCCTACTTTACGACGCTTTTTATCACGCCGTGCTATCTTTAATTTGATAATTATAGTCTCTTAACAATTCAGATGTAAACGCGATACCGAGACGAAGAAGATGGAAACTTGTATAGAAATCATCGATGTTTCGCGCCGATTGTCAATTCGAAATTCGAAAAACGTTTATATTCGAACACCCTGCAACTTCGATTCCCGAAATTACCCACACACGTTCGACTATATACGTTCGATTAACTATTATCACATTGATATTTGTATATTTCACTATCGAATTTTACTAACCTTACTATTATATCGACTGGAGAAAAGAAGAGAGGTATGTCAACTCGATAATTTTCCAAGGAATCTGTTCTCTGAATGCAATGTACGCTCTTAGAACGTAACTTAAATACAGAATAATTGAACAGAATTTCTGACATAGAAATAGAGCATTATAACTAAGTTACTTATATTAAATTGCTATATACTTGAAGAAACATTGAAATTGTTGGAAAAAAGGACAAAGAAGATGACCAATCTTAAGTTTAATTCAACGAGTGTGCTGTTTATTGTATGGTAAGCTGTCTAGTCAGAATTATTTCTTACGGTAGTAAATCACACCGAGCAATTGACGACGTATTAAATAAATTGTCCGATTTAATCAAATTTAATAGCGAAATAAATAAAACGATGAATAGCACGTTGAAAAAATTGTTTCCTTTAAAATGTTCTCAACGTTGACACACCGCTCGAAACTGGCAGAGGATCGAATAAAAGTGTTAGTGAATGATCGTGACACCGGATGGATTAATATCAGTATTTATCCCCTTCCAAAGGACAACGTTTCGGCTTACGGATGCCGTTTGCGTTACATTCAGAGACACATGGAGGTATGGAGGTGAACTACATACGGTTAAATTGTTGTTCAACAAACGGGCGCACACGTAGCAATGGAAAAAGTGTTTCAACCGCGCATACGATTAACCGCGATACTAAAAAAAATAAGAGTACGTTGCGATAAGCGATTCTTACATCTTACAAACCGCATTTCCTGCGTAGAATCGTTACGCGAGTCCTTGCTTTTTGGACAAATATGTTCTAATTTCGCGGAAAACCGTAAAATATTCGATTTTCATTTGGAAATTTTCTAATCTTTCGATATACGAATCTATGAACTACGACGAGTTATAGGATATTTGAAATTTGTTGATATTACATCGATGCATACTACAAACTATGATACTGTACGGAAATAAATCATCGAATAGCTATGTCTTGGGACAAGTACGCGATATTTTTGACATTCGAAATGCGGAAGTGTTTGTTGTTTCGATTTCGATGCTTCGATAAGATACACGTATCTCCGTTTCCGGAAGATATGCAACGAGTGCTTGGCAAACGAAAAACAGCCTCGTTTCCCCCCTTTCACTTTCCAACGCACGCTGTTTGCGAGCAGCAAAAGTGCAGATAAGAGAAATCTCGCGATTAAGTTACTCTTACCTCGTTGCGAACGCGACAGAATGAAAGAAACGACCGAAAATTTTCACCAGCCACGGTGAAAGACGATTCGAGGAAGTATTCTGCATTTCCTTCGCGTTGGAGATTGAATCTTCTAGTTTCTTAAATGTCGCAATATAATCGGAACATTTATCACATTTCTCATCGCAGTGTCGCTATAAAAACTAAGAAATAAGAATATTCGAGATAAATCTATTGGCGAACATGCAAAGCCGACAAACAGGATTATTAAAATGCCGATAAACATCTCTATAAAAATTCACGAAGCTGTGAAGCGAGTCATAGGATGACAAAGCCGCGAGAGACTATAAATTACCCAGCCATAATGTACGTAGGATCAAAATTCGCGTGGATTTAGCGTATCGCATAAAATAAAGGAGAACATAAAATAACAGAGATTAAGATATCGCGTTGCTTCCGATTTGATTTCTCTATTAAACGATAAGACTTCTTTCTCTAACCACAGGTGTTTCATCTTAATCTTTGCCAGAACGAAACACGTCGAAACACAAAGGGGACGACAATCGGTTGACAAAATCGCCTAACAAACGAAAACGGAGAAAGAACAATTTCGTTTGGACGACAGGCGGGAATAACAGCTGAGAAAGAAAAGAGGCAAAATTCGGCTGCGAGTCGCGTAAATCTGATTTGAAAAGGCGAGCGTGATACATCCATTCGTTAAACCTCTTATCCGTCGACATGTTAACTGGCGCCTTTTGCACGACGTCCCTCTCCCGTTCACCGACGTTGCCTCGCTCTAACTTTCACTTCCACGTTTTACTCCCACGTTGCTTTTGCGCTAGATATACAGTCTGAGGCGTCGAACGAAAGAGGAAGAGGGCCGATATTCGGGGCGCGCGGTGTTTCCAGCGACATTTTGCCGGGAGAAAGATAAACGGTTTTATCGTGATTCCATGTTTCAAGCCAGGTGAACGTCGTGGAGCGTGGGTGGGAGGGAACGTGACCGCTCGTGTGCATGCTCGCGATCCGATTTTGTGGGAAACGAGAGACCGCATCCCAGCAACGACGATTCGCAGATCGCTTTTTCTATGCACGCGTGAGCGTAGTTCGTGGAAGGAATACGGTAACGCTTTGCTGATCGATTATAGGGAACAATCATCTTGCGATCGATTAGCAAGAATAAACGTATTTCCAGGAAATTTTGCCTATGCTTGTCCTGTCCCTTGGATGCAAGTGAATATCTCACATACACTTGTTTATTTTACATATGTAATATTAGATGCTGGTTCTGAGGAATCAGTTCCAAGAAACGACGAGAATAGTCGATCGATTAACGAAGCAAAATTGTCTGATCGGTGCATGTAATACTACCGCTGTGCGACATACTGCTACTAGACTTCAAGTTCATACAAATGCAAACGTCTTAATGAAGATCAAGCTGTACAGATTCATCTAGTTCGACCGAATCTTCAGTTAAATTGTTTGGTATATAAATAATTCGTTTTAAACAGACGTTGTACGATATTACGAGATACAGTGAACGACAGATACTTCTTACACGTAATATAGTATGCGCGAATGAAATGATTTGTTGGAGAAATGGAAATGGGCGAAGCAGCAAAGACGAGTTCGGTCTATTTATGGGTATTTGATGTTGAAATTTTGTCAATCGGGCCAGGCGATTTCGAATCTGTTGTATGACGAAGGCGTGGGCCAGGCGAAGAGAACCCAAGGGAAAGTAGAACAGAGCTCTGACGAGTTCACCGGTGAAAACGAGGAAGTTAGGTGAAAACCGTCTATGCTAAGCTGAAACATCGCAATTATAACGATCGCGCGTCTCACACTAAGAATAATTCTCGAGGAATTGTAACTGCGAAAAATAAAAGTTATTTTTCAAGCTACCTCTAAGGAGAATGTTCGCAGCAAGTGTGTTTTATAATTAAAAGTAGGTTGTGCTCTTTGTACATTCAATTGGAGGAAAAAGTGAAAGTTCGCGTAGAGATTTTGTAATTCTATGGTTGAACTGGAACGTCTTCCATACTGATATAATTTCGTCTCTTTCGTCCTTACTTCAAATAGTTATTCGCTATTTTGCAATTTATGGCATGAAAACTGAGATTTACCTTTTTAACTTGATACGAGCCTTGCGTTATTCATAAAATCGTGAATTTAATCCACGACCGTCTTTTGTTATCTAAAATTAGATGCTGGAAGTTATTTAATTAGCTATAAATACACACAAAGAAAGGGGCCGCTCATCTGCATAACAAAGCATCTGTATTTAATCACATTGAAGTCTAATCTCCTCGTACGTAACTCGTATGCCGCTAACCATTAATTTTGTTAACTTATAATAACGAATGATCGTCGACTTAGAGACAATAGATCGTCGATTATACCTGCTACGCCAACGATACTTTCGTTACATCCGCGTTGAAGAGAGATCAAGAAATAAATTATGTAGCAAAGAACGCTAACTTCGATCTATTTTTAATTTCTCATGGAGAAGGTTTTTAAGCGTAGACTGTTTTAATTACGTAAGTTAAAACGAAATAAAACGGACGGAAAAGTCGATGAGAGAGGTTCCGCAACGTTTTAATAAATTTGCGTGCTTTCTGCGACGATTGGTCATCCGAAGCCCGCCGTTTTATCTGGTTCCGCGCACGAAGAGAAACGAGGACGATGGAAGATGCGAAACCCGAGATCGTCGACAGAAATCGGAAACCGGACGAGGTCGCTGTCGCCGGAAAAGTCGCAGAAATTCCCGGTCACGTTGTCGGCGCGAACCGAGAAAAACAGAATACACGTCTCCATTGTGAATCCGCCTGCGATGTTTTCGAGAAATCGCGCAAACAAGAAAACGAACTGGCAGAGACTGGTCGTTCGAACTGTCTTACGGATGTTCGGATGTTAATCCAATTAATGGTTAATCCATTTTTAAATTGGAAACTTTTACTCTTCGTACTGTATGTTCTCAGATTTCCAATAAGCATATTATCTATTAATTTTTTATACAATTTTATACACCGTAAAATAAACACCGTTTTCGATAGACACGCGGTTTCAGAAGTATCTTCGTGTTGAATGTCTAACAAATTTTCTCTTTCTTCCTATATATTAAGACAATGATAAAAAAAAAAAAGAAGCTAACTAAAGAGAGAGGCAGAGAGATAGAGAGGAAAGCGAATGCGAGGAAAGAAGACACGGAAACAAATTTCCTCTGCAAAATCAAGTAAATGGAAATCCAGCAACAGCGGGTAGAACGTTTATCGCTTAAAGCTCGTAACGATCGAAAGTTTCCTCGTATACATGGGCGGATAAGCGGATTTCGCGAGCGGATCCGAGTCGAGAGAAGTTGCAGGCTGCTCGCGCGACACGGCCAATTTAATCTCAAACTTTCCGGACGCTATCTTCGTGCGTGCGGATCAAGCAAACTCGTGGATCGAGGAATTAATCCAGAGTTTCCTCGTTAAGTAATTTCACGTTTAAAAACGGCTCCGAAGTTAACGTCGTCACGAGGAAAAGTCACGTTTCGCAACGTGCTTCGATCAACTTGACGAAACGTAACGAAGGAAAATACATCGCGGATGAAAATCCGTGAAATTCTTCAACCAAGTCGATAGCTTTTGCTTCGTATCGATGGAATTGTGTTTAACAACACTTTATAATAGACATATAGGAACCGTTGATCAATTAGGATAAGATAATTAATCTTATCGTGGCCGACAATATGGAAAATATCTGATCGATTGACTCGTACTTTAAATTCTATAACGTTTCCCCATATGGAATACGTATATGAAACGTGTAGGGAGTGTTAGTCGATAATTGAGTCTCGCCATACATTGTATACTTCGTACGGAAAATTCTGCAGATGTGTAAAAACAGGCGAAAAATAAGAAGACAAGTCTCGTCGATGGTACGCGTTGCCAATAAAAACACGCGGATCGTGTTTTTTCTAACGACTCGGTACTTGCAATTTAAAAGCAGAAAGAATTTACTCACCTCATAACAAGGTGTGGTATGAACAAGTCACATAGAACAATAGCGAGGGGAATCATGTTTAACGTCCGAATGTTGTCAGCGAATGCGCAACGCCGAGCAAATTCCAAATCGGCCGATGGAAACGATTTAGATTGGCGTAAAGACGGTTCCAGAGGAAAGCTGCGCTCCGTGAGCAACGATAATTCGCTTGTTCGTGCGAGGCAGCGCGAGACAGATGCCAGCCGGTCGATTTTCGCAGCACAGTCAGTAGACGAGTGTGGAAGAGGGGCGAAGTCAAGGCTGATGCCTGGCGCAAGCTGACTGTGATAAGACAAAGGCTAACTCTCTTCAAGGGCGCGGCGACGACTCGGTGGTGCGCGCGCGAGCGTTTCGCACGCGCCAGCTTGTCGCTACGCGCCGCGTCGGGACAACGCGCGCAGAAAACGGAGGACGTGAAAGAAGACACACCGATACACGATCGCTGTTCAGCACACAGATCCACACACACGGAAAGCCACGTGTGTAGCGCAAACATAACCACGCACGGGCCGCGTCCAAGGAAAAGAAGAAAAGAGAAGAGAAGAGGAGAGAAGAACCAGTTCGTCCGTGAGACGGAACGCGGCGTTCTTTTCACGCGTAGGACTCATGTCCGACGATAAAATTCGATAAAATGGCCAACTGTACACCGTTTACGTGCCTCTACATACGTTGACATTGAGACCGTAATGGACACGTGTCGAGCGACAGCGACACCCAGGAAACCAACGCAACGGTTCGCGCACCGCTCTGACGTCGCTTCACGTTCAAATTGCTTGATTCGTTTTGCGCTGTTACAGTATCCTGTCTCGCGCGTCGATTTTACCTTCTGTTCCGTTGAATACATTGGCAAATGTTTTTGACAGAACAAGATGGATTGATTCGAATTGACGTATTACAGCGGTTCTCAACGACAGGTGAGCGAGTCTCGATGTTCCCAGTACGTGGGAATAAATATCGGTCAAACGTCGTGTCGGATAAATTTTATATGTTGGCGAAATTTGTACGAACGGGGAAAGAGGATAGAAACCACAGTCGGAGCATCTAGTTACGATCGTGATTTTAACGCAAATCGATGTTAAGATACAGTAGCTTCCGTATTGCGACGCTTCGAAGCATCGAGTAGCATCGTCGATCAACGCGTGTAAATAAGCCGAGTCGAGATTGCTTAGATCGCGCGACAATTCTAAGCATGCGAATGATTCTAAAGTAAAAAAAAAAGAAGAAAAAAAAGAAGAAAATAAAAAGTTACATCGAAAAGTTAAATCTCTAAGCGGCTCGTCTAATTGCAACAAATTAGATTCTACGATAGAATTTCAGGCGAAGATAAATATAATATCTTGGAAGCGTCGGATTTTCCCAAAATTAGTCGTAATATCGCTCAATATCAAAGTTATTGCGCACTTGGTTACACTCATATTACGTAAACGAAAGATAAATCATTTCCTCGAAATCATTTCGCCAGGAACGTAGTAACTAGCAGTAAAATCTAAGAGAAGTCCAACGGGCGTCGATGAATCCTAGAAATGCATATTAGAACGATGCATATTAATGTGACTCACGTCAGCGGAATTATCATTGATGCAAAGGTCAATGTTCATCCTTTCTTTTTCTTCTGTCTTTTCAGGTTAATAAAAGTTTAATGAGACAACGTAAACAGTAATAGCTTCGCATTGCGCGAGTTAAATTTAAATCGTGTTTTCATCCCTGTTTTTTCCTTATTTTTCTCCTTCTTTCTTCTTTCCCCTTTTTTTGCCATTTCGTGCGTCATCTTCTCGATTATTTAACTGGCATTTAAATTCCATGAATATCGGAGAGTGTCATCGCAACAAATTGCATCCCATCGAACTATTACGGAATAAATTACATTCAGTTACATTTCGATTAAAATACCAAGGCAAGCCGACAGAAATGAATCTATAATGCGTTAATACGAACAAATTTTCCATTGTCTCGATTCAGCTGGTTTCATGATATACTTACTAAAGATTTTAATCTATTTACTACTCCGAGAGAACGTTATCTATTCCACGCACGGGATTCCTATTACATATATCCATGATATTAATAAAATTCCAATTTTGTGAGAATGGTCTCGTTATTCCATAAAAATAGTCGCTCCATAAATTTCTCATTATACGTAAATGCCAAATTTCACGTGGAATCTGTGTTACAAAGATTCGCTGCTATCAAAAGTTAAAGAATCTCGTAACACGTAAATTGATCGCTTTCCAAACTACAGAATAAACGATTAAGAAATTAAGTAAAGCGGATTTACTTCCATTTGTATATCGTAGAAATAATCTACTTCGCAATTCTAATGCTTATTCTGTTGGAATGAAACGATATTCTCACACACGTACGAACATTTGAAATTGTTCGTCAGTAACGCACTCACTCACTATTAATCAAATATCCATTGCTTTATTAAATAGTAGATATTATGGTAAAGATTAAACGAAACACCTCGCAATTAGTAAATCATGTTGAAAATAAAAGGTCGCTACTCGAACCGATGCTTTCATTTCTGCTTCAAGAACTAAATAAAAAGGATTAACGAAGAAAAATGATGGAAAAGCATCGAGATAACACTCTTCTGTGTAGTTAAAATCAAGGTACTAACACGTACTGGAACTGAGTTAACAACGACTAATGATCGGTAAGGAGACTTAAATTACCGTCAAACGTACAAGCGCACGGCGCACGTGATATTTCCAAGTCAGCCAATGCTTCTGTATCTGTTCACCGCAATTAGGTACTCTGGCTGCGTTTCCGTAATGACAGAACTGCCGGCTGGACTTTCAAAGAATTCCAGGATGAGTCGTGCATCGTTCTCTTCGCTATATTCGCTCGCTATTTACGACGTTTCAATGGTACGCCGCGCGAACGTGACTCGATTCACGTCTTACGCCTTCGATTATTCGATTTTATCATTATTTTCTTTTCTCTTCGCATGTATATTTCTTTATATCACGATGTACGTGTGAAGAAATTGTTAAACGATGATGATTACGTTTAACACGTATCGTGTCACGTTTGCCACGACGCGTAGGAATCCGAAGAAAGACGAAACTTTGTCGAATAAACAAGAATGAAGGACGAAATGAAAATGTTGCTTTCGTAAGTAGATTTAGATACCTCACTGTAATCTGTAAACCTTTGGCTTTTAACCTACTCGGATACGGTGATTTGATACTTGTCGCGTAATATCGTCCGACACTTGAGGATAACACGACGCGAGAGTATCTATCATTCTGATGGGATCGACGATTATCACAATTCATCGCGAATAACCAAGGATCGCAGAAAGATGTCGAGAATGCCCAGGAATAGTTAAGAATTGACGATTTCGCTAAAAATCGCCATGAATTGTTACGAACATTCGAAAAAGTCACGAGCAATCGCAATGGTCGTACGGTATACGCGAATGTAAAGGTTAAAGGTTGAAGAACTCGGGAGATCGAACTTTTGTTAGTGTTAATAAGATTTTTATGAGGTAAAACGAGTTAAAACAGCGTAACTCGAATAGATTGCAAACAATTATTCATGATTTCGAGTTTACAGAACCGAACAACGGGACGTTCAAAATGGATAGAGTTAATTAAATCTACTTTGAAAACGTGACAGAAAACACATTATTTATATCCGTTAACCTTGTCACAAACTCAACCATTATTTTCTATTCTTCGACTCTAAATTTTCATCGATCCCGAACTACCACACAGATCATTCCGAAAAGGCATCTAAAATTCGAGAAACCAGAAACCTCTGTCCCGCGATTCTAAATGTTTACTAGTTCTATCGTAGCAAGGATCCACCGCGGGAATCACCACAGACACCCAAAATTTCACTTTAATTTCGCTCTCTATTCACAAACTCCAGACGTTCATTCATTATTCATGACACGCGTCCCTTGAAATTTCCACCGATGCCCGGTAAACCACGGAATTACTCGTGAGGCGGCTCGAAACACGAGAAGCAAAAAGGAGGTTGTTCTCGCCGAAAACCGCGACCGCTCGTGGAGGATTCCGTGGACCGGAGGAGCAGTCGAGTGACTTGGTGGCTAATAAGCCGGCCGTAAGGGCCCATCTGGAGGGAATGGACCTCGCAAATTGGCCATGAGGCCCAAGGTCGTCCGGTATATCCCACGTAGCGGGGCCAGTGGCCTCTGTTGGAAACAAGTCGGGGTCCAGGGAGCTTCCCTGCCCTTGGCAGGATATAACACGCCAGAACCAACAGGAGAAAAGAAGCCCTATGGCCCTAGAAGGACGACCAACCGACCAACGGCAGTCCTGGCGGTCAGTTAAGTTACTCCGCTCCCCCAGGTATAAAAGAAATCTCTTCTCTCTGGCTGCCTTTCGAGAAAATGCCTACGAACTTCGACAAGCCACAGGAGTCACACAAAGGGGATCTATTTCACTGTTGCAACACGTAACACCGTAATCCTCGAGGGTATAGAATTTGTCGACCATTTGGACAACGACGACGTGGAACTATCTATCAGAGGAGTTTATTTTGGTAAATACTTTGTTCTTTTCTTTGGGTAATTAGGTAATTAGGATGTTACGCGAGTCCCTCGTAAGCTGAAGTGACGCTACGACTGCATTTTTGCTCAGTTTCTACGTGTCGTTACGCAATTACGCGATTAATATACGATTTTTAAGAAGCAAAAATGATTTACAAGTTCACATAAATAATGCTGGATTTCAAGGTAAATGTAGAAGATGGTATTCGTGACATCATCAGCTCTTTTTATCGATATATCAGAAATGTTCAAAGCAAAGCACGTATTAATTAGAATGACAAATTTCTATCTGATTTCCGTTTACTTAGTCGTATTCCTAAAAGCAGGAATACCAGGGTTATGGCTGACCGACCCTAATCGAAGGTTAATTTGCTACGTGTTCGATAATACTGGAATCACTGTTTCAAGTTGTGAACCACTGTGCAGGAGCTTTTGTCCGGCTCCCAGGCCGGAGTGCAATTCGGGTTAATTGGAGAACAAGGGCGAAACTTTACGCCGAGCGAGGAAGCTCGACTTAGATGCTTTAGCCCTTGGCTCTAACTTCTCGATCGAGGCTGTACTGAAGAGAATCGATTCGGAGGAATTTCGAAACGACCGTACAACAAACTTTCTTCTTCCGCTTTTTTGATGATAAAATCGATAGTTAGGAAACAATGTACCGATAATAACGCAGACTCGTATTATTATTCGTACAGTTAAAAAAAGAAAGAAAAAAGAAATATGGAAATATGTTTCATCCATCAAATGATCTCTTTCGTGATATTTCTACATATTGCGAATATTCTGTCTATTCTGGCAACCTCAAACTTCCCATAAATGGATATAAATACTATGGACATTTTTCCGTTTTCACGAAACTTGTCCATATTCGACCCTCGATCAAGCAAACAGACCCAAGAATTCCTCGGAGAGAACCGACCATCGTCGACAAACCATTTCAGACGTAAACACACCACGTGTTGACCACCCTTAACGTTTCGTTCGAAGAAGAAGCGAGAAATGGTGAGGGTCTATTGACACTGGGTATCGTTCTAGGTATAGACCGAGCAAAAGGTAAGAAACAGGAGGGAGAGGGTGTACGAAAATACGGTTGCCGTTTACAAAGAAAATCTTTCCACGAAAATGCTATTTAAGATTTTCGAGCGAACCTTTCAATCCGGTATACACTGGAAAAGAAGGAAAGAAGCGAAAAAACGACGAAGGTAATAGATTTTTTCTTCCGGAAGAAAATTTGTGGGCTTCTATGTTAAAAGTATTCGACGAAAAGTTTCTGATAAAATATTGAAGCTCTTGAAAAAAGCTTTCTTTCATTCATGGTCTTCTTTAATATTTCATGATATTCTTATTTTATATTTCATAGATGCTGTAAGAGGTATATACGTATCGAGTAGATAAAAATATCGAGGGCAGAAGGTCGAAGAATCGCTCGGATACAATTTTATTACGTATTAAGAAAAGCTAAGATTAATCTTTAATCTTAAAATAAATTAATCCGTTACGTGAACTAATTTATACTTGCTGGAAGATATAATTAATAAATCGGTGAATAAATAAATTTGAAGGAGCAGAAATCTTTTTTCTCCGCTTTTCCTGAGTAATGCGAATCCATTCATTTTTTTTACGTACAATCTCGCGTCGTTCTTCTAACCTTATCAAAAACAATGACCTACAGTTCATGTGCTTACTAACGATGTCTTGTTAATCTACTCCATTTTCCACCTACCATTAACACGACCACCATCACGCAAAAAGTCTCTACAAAAACGGTTTCAAGACCTTCGGACATTTTTCTACATTCATTCCTTTCTTACAAGAAAAACAACCACTTGAAGTTTCGTATAACACTGCGAATTTCAAACCGGAGAAAATATTCGTACTAACCTGACTTCGAGATCCATCCTGTTGAACCAACACGTCAAGCAATACACGAAACAATTCATCTGGAAGTCCGCTACAAACTGAAACGTCGTCTAACGCTTCCTTCAATCGACTCTCTTTACCTGCACTTTACCTCGACGGTAAGGGAAAAACGGGAAGGGAAAAACGGGAAGGGAAATTGGAAAAATGGTGGGGGTGTACCTGACCCTTGGAACTTTCTGGAAGCTTCATAGAACATTATGAACGAAAATAAGACAAAAGGAAAAGACAAAGGAAAAGGGACCTGGCTTCGTTCTTACCCAGTAAATAAGTGAATCGTTCAAAAAATTATACAGTACAAAATACACGGTTTTGTATACAATACAAGACAAAAGGAAAAGATAAAGGAAAAGAGACCTGGGTTCGTTCTTACTCAGTAAGTAAGTGAATCGTTCAAAAAATTATACAATAAACATATATTTATGAATAACCAAAGAAATGAAACCTAGACATCAATGATAACGTTCACTGTAATTTGGATACTTGCGACATATTACGAATCGTCGCTAATGTGTTAATGAAAAATAGCATAATCAGAGTAACACAGACTGTCATCTGCCTAACGAATTTAGTCCACAACTCGCGTCCAACTTCTACTTGCACAAAGATCCAAAGAAACAGAAGCAAACAAATGAGAAATCTATAGACTGGATCAGAGCCGAGAAACTCGAGGAATCTTTTTAAACTTTTTCAAATGATTATTGGTCAAAGTAAGAGAGAAATTTAGACAGAGAAACGTGAGATCTCTCGGAAGATAGAGGAAGAAGAATTGGTGGAGGAGGTAGACCGTTTTTCGAGCTTTTGCATTCCACGAAACAGGCTCGGTAGGCCAACGAAAGGAAAGAGTGAAGAGGGCGAAAAAGCAAAGGGGACGTCGGTTACGGCCCTGTACCCTTGAAGCTGAAGGTTGCCGCTAGCGAGGGACAACCTTCCTTCCTTCCGTTCCCCCTCCACCATCGGTAAGCGATCCACTGCCTCCACTGCCGCCGCCACCGCCGCCGCCGCCGCCGCCGCCGCCCTGACGCGTCCGCCTTTGTGCACAGCTTTATTTCATCGCGCACCGGACATCGATTGGCCTCGACTCTCTCCGTCGCGATATAATAATAGCGTTGAAAGTGTTTTTCCGACAAGACTATCACGGTACGAGACTAGAAACGAGGGTCCGCTGTGGACTTCCGGGAGAAAGATTCTCTTGGAGTAGATGGGGTGGTGCAAGGTGGTATACAGAGCTTCGTTTGCGATAGCTGCAGCGGCATGTTTCGAAAGATCGAACAACATCAACGTCGGTTATTGAATTTTTTAGAATTATCAAAATAAGGCAAATTTCGTAGACTATCAAATTTTCAAGGATGCAAATGATCTAGGCAATAGCGTTGGTAGAAAAATGCGGTAGTAACGCAAATGCAATGTAATATTTTCCAGAAATTAAATATCATTGCGCACAATATATCTCGATTTATTACGGTTCCCGGGGAGAAATATATTGTACCTGCAATTCGTACAAGTATATTGCTATAACGTTATCGCTGTTCGTTAGTTACGCACTTGAATTTTATGCTCAAGAGACTCTTTAAATATTCAAAGTGCTATTATTTCGATGATAGTAAAGCGAGATAGAAGCATACAATATTCGAGAACCGTAACAGGGTTAATATTTTGTCGACCGATGAGTTTACTACGACGTAAGTTATAAACTAATATTGGTTTCGTATGGACTCGATTATCGGTCGTTTTAATATCTCGTAAACGAAATATCTTTTCATTGTAGATATATCGACACACCTTTCTATTCTCAATACAATTTTCATTTTAACACATACGATCACGCCTTATTTCTGTACAACGAGTTTATAGTAGAAACTGTTTCTGCCCAACTTTTAAGGAAAGAGCGTTCATTTTAATTAAATGTCTTCAAACGTGCATATTTTCCAAGATATTTCTGAACGGCACATACAAACCTTTTCAGATTCTACGAGGGTTAGCTGTAAGCGATGGTTTCGTTCGCTCTACCTGGACTTTACAGTTACGTTAATATATCTTTGGCGATTTAAGAAGGAAAATAAGATGAGAGTTAAAAGGGACAGGTATACAGGACACGAATATTCACTATGTCTGAAATAATAGCAGAATAATTTCTTCGTGATTGCTTTCGATATATAGAAAATCTATGCACTAACTAACTTGAAAATTGAAGGAAACTCTGTTACTCAAAAACACCGATAGCGAACTAATAGCTCTAATCAAGTTGTTTCAATGCAATGGTAAAAAACAACGGGACTTTGATACGTTTTAAAAATAAATTTAATCGCATTGATATTATATATTCCAATTATAATACAAGAGTCTGATATATTTATTTATAAAACAGATCGGAATTAAGAAGCGAAAAATGGCAGCAACTTCGAGTTACGTAAACGATATCGAACGCAAAAATAAATAAAGATTAATTACTGACTTGAGTAAGTGTACGTTAATACACGAAGCTAAGAAACAGCGAAGATCGATGAGGATCGGATAGAAGAAAAATGTTTTGGAAAAAGTGGGCGAATTAGAAACACAGAGATATTCCTGGTAGATTTTCGAAGGTTGAGGTACGAGCGTGGCTGTCTGTGGACTTTGAAAAATAGTGCTATCGGAGAGGCTAAGTGAGTGGAATTACCTGGGATAATGATAAATGGTTTCGAAGTTGCGATGAAGTTGTCGATAAAAATTTATTACCAACGAACGTTTCAATGACTGTTAACGTGCTCTATTTGTATTACCGTGTTCGATTATTTAATAGAATTTGTAAATATGTAACTTTACTTCTGCGAGTAAATGGAAATTCCCAAAGTACCGAAGTACAGAAAATTCTATAACGAGATTGCTTAATCAACTGGCAAATCTTTTATTTATAAATTTATCGAACAACACATGCGTAAGCGATGGACATTTAAAAATAAGGAAATCGATTCTTCAAGAAATCAAATCTTACAAACTTATAAACATCGCAGGGATACCGTATTAATCGCATTGAAAAAAAAAAAAAACAAAGAGAAAGGAAACAAATAACAGGGATGAATGCTTTTTAGAGAAACAATTTAAAAGCAATTATTAAAAAAAAATTTTACATTTTATTATCTCTTATGGAATTCTTCTACTTCGGTAACGAGATCAATGCCAATAAAAATAATAAAAGATTAAAAGAAACACGAAGAGTGTGTACATAAACAAGAATAGAAAGAGAACGACAAAAAGTACTTTATTTCCAATTCAATTCAATTCAATTCCATTCCTTTCGTCATTGAATTAATGTCAATCGTTCCTTCCTACACCAATGACAATTATTCCGTCCTCCGAGTACGGGCACGTAAAATTAGAGAACGCTAACCAAGTTTACTCAACCGTTCCACGCAGCGAACCTCGCTGAAATGTATACAAATTGTTATACGGGAAGGCAAAGGACAGTAAGAATGCTTTGGAACACCAATGTCCACGATACGATGATCGATCGAAGGTTCTTTCGCTTTGTGTTCGTATACACATTGGGAGAAAGGAGAATTACCGACAACGTGTAACGTTGTACCCAAGGACTTGGTTTTTCCATAAGAAAGCAAATATATCTAGAGGAATTGACGCTAAATTAAGGAATCAATACTAAAGGGATAACATTATTAAACGATTCGATAAAATATCTAAACGAGTGAATAATAAGAAAAAGAAAACGAATTTCGCTAATTATCATATAAAAATCAGTAAAAAATATTACCACAACATTAAAAGCACGAGTAAATATTTTAAAACGCTCGGTCTCGGCCTTTTATGATCTTCAAACATGTTCAAATTACCCAGACTACGGTGGGCAATCGTTTAAAAATAATCGTCGGGCAATTACGTACTTTGAGCACACTTGTTAGTCGAATTATTATAATTTGTCACCGTCACGATATCTTTCCACCAATACGCACGACCGATTCACAAAACAAAGTGCGATTTTTCATGAAACGATAACATCGCAAATGTACTTTTCGCACTTTCCAAAGATATATGTAAAAGTTATTAAAAATTATCATTGCAAATGCTACGACAATTATATATTTCTTTTTCTCAGTTTCCCGTCCCGTTTTTCGTATCAGAAATGTCAAGCTCCCGGATCAGAAATATTGACCATGACAAGCGCAACACGTTACAGCACTTTTTTCAGAGATAACATAGCATAGAATTTAGGTTTGAAAGTAAATGGCGCAATTTTTGGTATACCGATCTTCCGCGTTTTCCTAATACGAACTAAATAATATTTTACTTATCTACTTGTCGAAGCTCGGTTACAAATAATGTCGGACAAAGGAGAAATATCATTAAATGGGCGCTTGCTGATAGAAAGTTACAAAAATGGATAAAAAATATAGGGAGGATGAGATAATATATTCTTCGCAGTACCCTGAAAATGAAACGATTACTTCAAAACTGCTCGCATTAAACTAACGTAAAACGAAGATAAAGATTCCAGACAGTCCTAGACTTTCTAACGATAGTATGTTTAATGCGTAAGAGAGCGATATTTTCGTATGATTAATCGATGAAGATTAGCACGACGATGAAATTTCTAAAGTTTCCACGGCGAGATCTTAAATTTAACGCGGCGTCGACGGTGTTAAGAAGGTGACGAGGACGCGGAAGATCGATACGATTTCAAAGAAACAACGTTCTATTTCGAGGTAATTCATTGCCTTGGAGCTAGGATATTTCGAGACTTTCCTCGGAGAAAAACGGAAAAGCGACTAGAATCAACAATCGAGAAAACGTCGCAGACAATATATTTAATAATTCAAAATCATTCTCCTCTATAATTGTATACATACACTCGATACTTATTTATATTATATTAGTACAATTTATTTTGGTTATCAACTGTTTGAATTGGAAGAGAGACTGTAAGAAATTATACGTGAGATTAATGTTTATCTAGAAAATATCCTTATAAATTTGCAGACCTTCGTGAATATGTATAACGTACTGTGTTCACCGTTCCTTGTGTATCTCTTTTAATTATAATATTTAACGTATTTTATGATATGTACTTTACAATTGAATTGTTTACGTTTGTATTACGTTACGTTTGTATTATAAAATACCTATGGAAAATGCACGATGAACGAATTTTACTTAGGAAATAAAACCTTCGTATGATATTCCAATGATGTTTGAATTTAGTATCAACCGCAGATACGACGGTCGATAGATAAACAAAAAGAAATGCGTATTACAGTCACGAAATGTCGCCCCTTAGTCGCAGTGTAAATTATTCATAAAATGATGTGTGGCAAATAGGATTTATGTTGCAAACATAATAAGTTACTAGATAATTTCATTTTGTATTCTTCGGATTCTATAAGAAAATACCTGTTCGCCACGAACTTTTGCACTTTAATAAGACTCATCTTCTATTACTTCGTATTATACGAATCGATCAAAGTGTTCGGATACATACTTATGAGTCTATATGTATGCATACACTTGCATACATATACAAGGGCAAGAATATTTTAGATGTCGTCAGACAACGATAATGGAACAGCTGTGTGTACACGAAGGGGACAAAGAGCATTCAAAGCGATTTCTGCCTTTTTCAGTGTGTCACTGACGAGAAAATATTATGACGCAAACGCGATAACGTCGTAACGCAAGGTCGAAGAGCTTTTCCGATTCATCTAACGCGACAATCAGCGAGCACGTTATGCTAAAAATTTTTACGCTACCGAACACGTCGTCGCTGTCCTCGAATTTATCGCCGAACCTGTATCGCTTCACCGTGTTTCCAACAGATGGAAATTAACGTCCAATGATTCATCGAAGTGTCTGAAATGTTGATATGAAAACCTTTTATGAACGAATCATGCGCGTCGCAACTTTGACATTGTATTAGCATTGCGATAACATTGTAAAAGAAATTCGAAAAGATGCGTAGAAGCGGCGAGGTTATTCGAGCCAAATTGATTAATTTTCTTTAAGTTTCTCGAAAACAAAACGATTAATTCTAATCAGTTTGGTTTTTCTACGATTCTAAACGACGCTCGTTATACGCGAGTTTAAAGTTCGATGCTGATCGATTTCTTGCGCCGATTCCTTTTATTATGAAACAGTAGATCGAGTAAAGCAGCGAATCGCGAAAATTATACCAAACGCCATCGCGGAAATTTCGCCAAATGTGAAATAAATCATCAAATATTACAGTTGTAGTTGAAATTAATTGTTCCCTCTCAAGGAGATAAATTGCGGTAAAATCAGAGGATTAATTGCAAGTAATCTATAACCGATACGTTTCCCGTGGTTCGATAGATGTTTCTCATGGGATTAACGCAATATCGTAGAAAGAGAATTGCATCGACCGACATCTGTCCTAGGTGAGGAACTGCCACTACCCAGGAGTCGATCAATTCTCATCGTAAAGCGTTTAACGTAATTTCACTAGACACTGATTGATCGTGGAACGACAGTCGATTCGCTTTGAGTTATGTTAATGATTTGAAATTACCTTTCGCGCAGCGAGTGTCCTCGGGAGAAACGCTTCTCTTGCCAATTAGACGATTTTACGCGATTGGTTAATCGCTTGGACCCTATTACATACATCTACGCAGAAAGGAGTCAGATTATTTGTAGACGAAATTAAATCAAATTAAATACTGCATATTTCAATACGTTGAGAAATTAGAATAGGAAAAACAAATACTTTAAATTAATACGATGTATGTATCTTAAAAAAAAAAAAAAAAAAAAAAATCAAGACTTACTTGTGGTTCAGTGTAATGTAAATCGTAACCGTTTTGATGAGAAAGACCAACGGAGTGATTCTATATTCGAAATTCTGTTCAAATGTGGAACTTTCACGTGTGAACTCGAGCCAGACAATTTCGGAGAAGTTATTATAGCTTCAACTTTCTATATAGTTTTAGTGGCTTCACTGCGAACTACCTTGATTTTGATTTTGTCAGAGAAAGGGTCGAGGTAAATCAATGTTTAAAAAAGACTGAAAAAAAAGTTAAAAAAAAAGAAATGAGAAAAAAACAGTAGCGGTTTAAAATATGAGAAGTCGCTCGAACAACGTGTATCTTCATCGATTCACGCTTAAACAAACAAAAAAAAAAAAAAAAAAAAAAAAAAAAAAAAAAAAAAAAAAAAAAAAAAAAAAAAAAAGACATGAAAACACGTGATATATTTTCAAGCGTTTATCGACCGTTAAGGAACAACAAGATCTGGAATTTTTTAAGAATTTATCAGCACGAAGGAAGAAAGACGATTGTACAATACCCGAGGATTCCAAATATTTATCGATACATACAGGCAAAAAGGAATATTCCGAAAATAATAGCGCAGAATTCCTTAATAACGTATCGTCATTTAAATTCCAAAGAAAAGCCATCTGAATAGTTAAACGTTCTATGTCTTTCATCGTTTTTACATTTATCATCGATAGGCTATTTTACACAAAAACTAGAAACTGCGCGTCGTGGAATACAAATTCCAACGAATATAGGAAGTTAATCCCGATAACTTCTTTCACAACTATCCAACGTGGTAAACAATATTATAATGATAATTTAAGTAAATGTATACTTAAATGCATTGATACGTGTGCAATCACGTGTACGCTTGTAACTCGCTAATAAGTTAAAACGCAACATGTACTTTTAATCCATCAAGCACTGAGGAGTTCTAACCATAAAAAAGTGACTGGTTGGAAATGTAAGTTCGCGTTAAAGTTTAGTTGCACAATGCCAAGGTTAGCAGCAGGTGAAGTTCCACACGATCATCGTAGCCGCATTCGTTAAATTGTAATTATAAAGTCGAAGATCTGCTTATAGCCTCGTGATTCATCACTTTAGTCGATAACGTTCTGCCGGGCAGGAAGTGTAATGAGTAATAGTCTTCGTCAAGAGGAGGTCTGACGGTGAAACTACTAGTGGTACGCCCATTTGTCGGCTCGTACGATACCCTACCATTGTTTAATTCGCTACATTCGATTACTAAATGTTTCGTTTGCTCCCGACACTATTCTCCTCCACCTTTGTCAAACCGAATCGAACGAAATATTACAATAGAGGCCTTCAACGTTGCGTCCGCGAGATAAACCAACCAACGTTCGATAAAGTAGCCACAAAGAAATACATTCTAACCGTCGGTGGTTTAGAGCACAAGGCGATGTTGTTGTGTTGGCGATGGCATACGAGCACGACCACGGGTTTGGTAGAAAGCTTCATTGCCAGTTCTGTCACGATTCGATCGTACGCGAGCATAAGTATGTGCTACGAAGGCTGTTTACTACCACGCTGCGTATTCTATCGCGCTGATAAAAAGTCTGAACAGAGAAAGTAATATGCAGTGGCGGACAAAAGAAAGTTTATAAAATAAAAGATATAAAAAGGTGGAATAATTTTAATAACGGATTTATATTTAATAAGATAATAATAAGAGCGATCGCTATGTAAACATAATATACAGTGTCGTGAATAATTATAAACTCGACCCTTGTTTCAGATTTTTCATAATATTAAAACAAAAATTCAAGATAAGATCGTTTATAATTATAATTTGATATTACAATATGAAACGAAACTGACGATACAACGAATAAAACTTTCCTTTCCCCGAAGCGTGCAAAAGATGAAAATTCCTCTTAAAACTGTGTTTCTACCTGTAAAAAGATATAAACTCAATGTTAATTTTGTTACGTTTTCATTCGATATTTAGTGGATTTTCCTTTATTTTCGATTATTTCTATTTAATCTGTTAAGTATACTCTATCTACTAACTCCGCAGATGTTATTGTCTTTTTAGGATCAAAATTCATAATGTATCAATCTTGAACTTTCTTTTATTCGCCGCTATATATATTCGCCATTATGATCCATGTTACAAAATAATCTACAAAAATTCATGACGTTCTTCTGAAAGCATTTTTGCAACCTTGTAGACTAATATTCGTTACAAATGTACGAATATACTTTCAAAATGTAGTCTTTAGTCAACACAACGAAAACACAGATTATCTTAACCTATACGCGTACTTGTACGTAACTATATATGTATATGTATACGTTAGGCAGCGTGTGTAATGGCACCGATTGTCGATCGAAGAATTTTCTGAACACAAAGAAAGAGAAAGAGAGAAAGAAAATAACTGACCGGAAGATATGATTGTTTATGTTTCTATGTTTGAATTAAATCGACTCATATTCACGGTCAAACGTTTCAGTATAAAGGCAGATTGTCGAACCGTGACGAAGCCCGCATCGTACTCGGAAGGTCGACTTAACGTAAAAAGGTGTACTAACCTTGACGTCTTTGCTTCGCCATGCAACCGACTTGACCAAGAACTTTCAAACTAATAACGACTCCCGGTATCGTGTACGCATCACGTTGAGAAAGAACACATACGACAGCTATGTAAATATACCCGTGAGCGTATATAAATCTGTTAAATCTGTTGACTATAGTTGTATGGTAGGAATAGGTCGTTGACCAGTGCGCACTCTATGTAGCAGATACCGGCATCTGCAGCAGAATACTTCAAAACAAAGGGACACCGGTATACATTCGCGAAAAACGCATTTCTCATGAGATGTGCGAACCAGTTCTATCGTACTGTTGTAAAAATAGAATGCTATTTCCTACAATAATTTAACGATTATTGTTTAATCGCCGATTAAAAATTATCTTAAAAAAGATTATCTTATTAGGTTAGCTTATACGAAATGTCTTCCCAAAGTGTGAATTTGCCGTGTCACCTATTAAATTTCGTTTGAACGTCAATTGTCAATCACATTGAAACAAAGAAATAAATTTAGTATAAATTTTGTATATACAATGTCAAGAAGGCTTCTAATAGAAATATTAAAATCTTGTTATTGGTTGTCATGAACGTGGATTTCCTTATATTTTGCATTTGGAGGTTAGACCTGTCATCTGTTCTACATAGACAATTTGTCAATACATAGGTTAGTTCGCTAAGAAGGGAAACGAATCATCTAACGGTTAACGTTTTATCGAGAAGATCGACGTCTCATTGGTAACGATCTACTATTTCAATCGTTGGGAAAAGTTTAGTAACGTCAGTGATCGGTGACCATCAGAGCCATAGCGAGAAAAGACAAATGCCGGTCACCGGTGATCGCCGCAACGTGTTTGACCTATCACGATGATACGATTACGCGTAATATTATCGAGATAAACCATGAATAAACCGAAACAACGAGGACCGATAACGCTTGGCTACGTCGAACCGTGGTACTGGATCAATAAAAACACTTAATAACATTGAACGAGGTACGAGAAAGAGGAAAACAAATACATCCGAGCAAAGACCCACCCTAAACGCGATGACGACGAGGTTCGGAGTGTTGAGAGTGGAAAGTACGTACCGCGCCAGCGCCATCCTGACATGAGATAATCCAGGTCCCGTAGGTGTCGAGAGCAAGGTATCCAGATCTGGAAAGAATGGTTTATCGCCGGCACTAAATCCCACTGGACACATGCGCGTAAATTCCTCGTCCTCGAACACACGAGCTCGTCATAACTTCTGGCCCTGGGCTTCAAGGAGCCTCTCCCCGTAATTTCGTTCACTTCGATTTTCTCGAGTAAACTCGTGGCGTCCTCGCGCCTACAAAACGCAGTCAGGGATTCCCTTCTTATCCCTGTCTCTAGTGTACCACTGTCACTACCGCATTTTCACTGCCATGTCTGTGGCGGCTCCGTAAAAAAAAGGCCTTCGCGACAGTCAATCACGGCGGTTAACGAGCAGCGACAACTAAACTGTCGGTGAATCGAGCGTGTACGACGGAGAAAGACAGAGAAGTTGTAGGAGGAGTACACGGCGGGAGCCAAAGAAACGATCGAACGAGAGACGAGACGACTGATTCGAATATTCGACCTCGGTTTCGCCAGTCGAACCGAATTAATTTCGTGTACGCGTGATTACAGGAGCGACTAGAACGCCGAGAGCGGATACGCCTGCTCGGAACACAGTTCGCCAGTCACTATTCCAACTCCGATCACGGCGCTGGCTCGACTGAGCACAGCTACTGAGCGTCCGCGAGTCCCCACCCCTGTGGCTGCGGCCTCGTACGCTTTCGTTACGTCTCGGCCGCGTTCGACCGAGCTTCGGTGATGCTCGTGCCTTTTCGCGACCTCGTGTCTCGCTAGAACGATGGTTCACCGCCGGGTACCCAAGGCTCCCTCCTACAGGAAGCTCCTCTTCGCCAATGCAAGTTTTCTGGCATACTGCTACGAAATTATATGAACTATGTTCTCATACGTAACGTATTCTCGAAAGATTTCCTCTGCTAGTTCACACACTCTTCTCCCGACCGTCCTCTTCCGAGTCACGTTCTTTATTCAGCCACGCAAAAATAATACCCCAATGATGCTTCCGATATTTCCATTCTCTGGTAATGCATGTGTGCGTATATACACTAGGAGGAAACGATATAGCGCGGTCATAAATTACAGTAATAGCATTAAGAAGCTACGCTCATTGATGTAACCGCATTCAGGAACGTACGCGTTTTGTAGGAACACTTGCACACTTTCATAGGTGGAGGCAATTATTTCTCCCTCCAATTAAAGTCACGTGTATGGCCATTGTGTAAAATATATTTCCGTTTCTGGAACGTACTGCTATGTATAGATTATACCGTAAAAAGCCGTAAAAAAAAGAAAAAAGCAAATTTAATAAAACGTACCCAATGTGGGCGTTGAGAATCGTTCCACCCACTACTCTACTCTCTATTCGTAAATCGTCGTACAGGCAAATAAATTGATTTTACAAAAAATAAACACGTGTTCTGTTTAATACGCTTTGTGCCAAAACTATTGTATTTTTACGATCGGAAACAATCGGTGATTGTGGATGGTTGTAGATATAACCACAGATTTGTTTCATATTCCAAATATTATGACGAGCACACTCTATGTATCGCACCGCGTTTAAATTTCTCGTGAATGTTTAAACTTCCGCTTTTATAACGTTGTGTCCATTAAGCGGAGAATATCGTAATTTATCTAGTTTTTACGCATTTTCGGTAGAAAATGCTACGAGATGGCGGAATAATAGAACGGAATTATTCATGCCGCTCTCGATTCCACGTATACCAGGAGCATTCAAATCAGTAATGAAACCCGCGGTATCGTTTACGAATTCACCGGTACACACAATATATCGGCGGAACGTGTGAAAGGTTTTTTCGAGCGTGCCGAGTGTATTGGTGCTTTCATGTCACCGGAAATGGAGAACAAGCCTCTGTTCGTCGAATTACACGAAAAAGAGGTCACGAAAATGTTTTATGGGTGTTTAAGGTGGTTGTGGTTGGTGTCAATGGGACCGTGACGTCGTGCCGGAATCACGCACGACGGTCGTGACATTGTGAAGAGAATACCGTATTCGTGAACTAATGTAACACGGAGATCGCCATGCAATTAAAGGGAAAAAAAAAAAGAGAATTTCCCTCGTCAGTCGAATCTTTACGTTTACCTCAATACCTTCAAGGTATACAATAAAAATATTTTTCGTATATCCCTTTTCTTACGTAATTGCGACTCTAATCTGATCTAATTTCACCCTCTTACAGCATCATATTATACATATAATACATCGTTAATCGACAAGTGAGATTTTACGTTCGAAAACTCCGCGTACAAATTAATTACTTAATTGACGTTTATAACAGGAAAGGCCAGTATCTACGTGTTACGACGTCACCAATGATATTCCATTAACCGCATTCGTGACTACGGCAAAGTCAGCAGTTTTATGCAATCATACGCACGGATGCAAGTTTAAGGTTGCACGGATCTCGTTGGCTGATACGCGTGCTGCTAACGTGTCCATAAATTAGTGTCACGCCTCGAATAGCTTTCTCAGAGCGTCGGCCATCTCTGAAACGGATCTTTGCTCTTGTGATTCGTTCTATTCAAACTACAATGCATAACCCTTTATCAACGAACGAATTAGAGAACGGTAAACGTACGATAGAAATGAGAAGAATAAACGATTACTCTGAACGGAAATTTAAGTCTGCACATTGGCATAAGCGAAGGCACATTTTTGTAAGAAATTTTGAGAATTTCGATATCGAGCTAGAGAGAAAGAAAGAGAGGTCAACGTTAATAAAGACGGCCCCGGGGCGTGGGTCCCCTTGACCCCCTTAAAAAAACGTCCCTGAGTCTCATTCGCCCCAGAGCACGCGAGGAGTGCCATGTAAACTCTATTATACTTTCCATTCTTTTTTGCTTTTCTTTTGCATGTCGGCGCTTCCTCGGCGTCTGTCGTTGCATGCCGTGACGATATTTCCTGCCTACGGGGAATCATAGTGAAAAATGAACCACCATGGCGAACGGTGCTCTGCTCTGTGCGCAACTTGTCGATAAATCGGTTGCCCCTCTAACAATTATGTAAATGCTTCTTTGTTATTCCACTGAAATTTTATTGTACGCGTATCTTATTGGATGACTGCGAGATACATGTTAATTTTGTTGTAAATCGTCAGATAATTTATGTTCGACTATATCGTGGGCTGGATAACAGAAAATTGAACAAAATATCGGCATGTGTGGTCGTGAGATTTACGTAACAGGTTAAAATTATTCCTGGTCAAGGTAAAAATCCTAAAATCAATCGTCACAGGCTACTGCGAAATTTATAATCGGAACGTAATCTATGGATTTTTCCGATATTCCTTGATTCTTTGTATTCGTTTAAAATAATCTGATAAAAGCGTCATAATATTGTATTAGTAATACGCATCTGCAAACGTCCGTAATAATATCTCGAACTTTAAAAGAGATTAGATTACCTTTTACGAAAGAACCATTTACTTTCTTTGATAACAAGGTACGCATAATGCTTACCAAAGAATTTTAATCAGCCTTGAAAAGTAACAACAACGGCGACTGGTAACACCAAGTTCACTGGAACGTGTTAAAAGCGAGGAAAAGCGAGGAAAAGCGAGACTGCTTAATTGTGCCAGAATCTCGCGCTAATTTCGCGAAAGTTGCACGGAAGTTTTAAGTCGTCCAAGAATTTATTCCTATCCCTGGCACAACGAGAAAATGCCTGTTAAAATTTCGTTGAAGAATTCTCACGAGACACGACTTCCCAAAGGACCTTTCGAGTTAGCAAACGGCTGCTAGGATCGACGCTAAATTCAAACGATATATACGTCTGCTTCGAGAAATCGTGAGTGCTGGCAGCTGCCGTCGTAAAAGAGATACTTTCTTGTCCCGTGAGTGCCGTCTGTTCCTTTCGACCAATTGCGTCTCTTGACCAGTTCAAACCGACCAAAGCAAGCTCTTCTTTCATTCCCTTTAATCGTTATTTGCTCTCCGTGAATAATCCTAAAGGGGTTCTAGTGCTTCGAACGATTATCCTCGGCTCGATGCGACTTTCTTACGCGAAAAGATATTTGTAAACAAATAAAATATTTTATATTTTTATACGTGTCTCTTCGCGTTCAACGTAATTATGAATAAAATTTCAAACTAATTTCAGAGATTATGTTGTATCACGTTAATAACTTAAATATCGCGATTATATTTGACGCTATAAACCAAGGGATACTCGTATTTAATAAAATTAAAATTACCTTAATCGATCACAGTGTCGATACGAAAATATTTGGACCAATTTTTCGAGGTGTTTCGTGGAGAGGAAAGGTACTTGATACAGGTCACTTAACTTTCTTATGGCAACGCTGGCACGAGCCTGTTGCTTGAACTGAATTAATTCGCAGTTACGTCAGTACGGTAGCGACCGAGTGATCGTTGCTCTTTGCTTCCAAATGCGTTTATTTGGCCGATTTCTAATAGACTGATTCTGTAAGCCCACGGGCGACGGCTTTCAAAAGAGTTTCATGGCTGTATCGATCTTCTATCACCAACGTTGTAATGCGTTATCGACGTATTATTATATTATATAAAATGGTGGAAAGGAGAGTACTTTTCCTATCTTTCACTGTTATAATATTAAAGCTATCTCGTATTCTTTTTTTTTTTTTTCTATAAATATTGTATTAGATCTAAATTGAACAAAATGAATAATATTAAATTTAAAAGAAAGTTCATTCCGTCCTCTTCTTCGGAGTCGGTCCCCATTAAATATTCAAAAACTAAGTGAATAAAAACTGGGCTAAAATAGTCAGCGATATTTTATTTAATGCATTAAAGATAAAATCGAATTATAAGACGACCTAAGAAACCACTGCAATTTGTATTTTAACTTTCATCTGTTTTCCATTCCATGATAATAAATATGATGATAAATATCGAATATCGTATAATTTATTTAGCTATTATCAATTATGGAGCATCGATTATTTTCCAAGATGCATAGAACGTGTCGTTGGTTTCGAACGAATCAAAACACTTTCGGAAAAATTTGTTGACTACCCACAGAGAGGTCTTTCGTTGGAAGAACGAAGTGTTTAAGAAAAGTCGAGGTGGAGGGATTTCGGTTTCGAGATGGAATGGGCTTTCGCCTGTACGGTCCAGCTGTTTCTCTGTCCGCCATAAAAACTGGTGCATAGCGCTCCACTGGTTCCCCTTCTTCTCGTCTTATTTTTCTCTTTCTTTGCAACGTTAATTTACATTATCATCTACACGAGCACGATCGAGCAATTCGGTACATTTTATATACGACGAGAGATTAACGACGTGCGATTTTCATCGATTCTCGGGACCTTCGAGCGAAATTTCGATCGTTAAGGATCATCCAATTTTCCTATCTTCTTCTCTCTCGTTCATCTCTTTTCTTAATCTTTTTTTATCCCCTGTTTCGATTTTAATGGTACGACAGCTGCTGGACGGATAATTAAATTAACACCATTCGTTGGAAGATAGCCTCGGGCCAACGACGACTTTACGCGCTGCAAATGAAAATACGAGGCTTGTGGAATTAAACGAACGTGGATGGAATGAACACGAGGAAACGTGCCAGAGAATTACGACTTTGTTGTTTTTCTGTGTGGCCGTAGCTTTCTTTACGGCTTCGGATTTTGAGTACGTCTTGACTTACTTGTTTGCTTTTATACCAAACGATTATGAAAGATCTGGATCTTGGCAGTGCTTGCACTTGCTGGAAATTTTACGGATACCTAAATGGTAACGAGTTTCTCGCGGTGATCTAAAGAATCGTGAAATAACGAGTTACATGCGGCGTGCAATTTGTGTCATGGATATTGAAGGAATGAATTAGTCTTACATGTTTGGATTGGATGGCATGATAGGAGGTTGACAAAATCTTGGGACATAATTGTCCATACTTATCTCAGTCGAATAAAGTTAATACATATATGCTGAAAGTGTTCGAACTATACAAAATTCAGTTTATTTAAAGTTCAGTCCTCGGTATATACATTCAACGTAAACTCAAAGTTTAATCGCGAAAGTTGAGTAATAAAAACGATCAAAAATTCAGGATTAATAAAAATTCTACAAATAGAGAAAATACAACATTTGATGTCATCTGATCTCAAATTGAAAATCACGACCTGTGATAAAAATCCTAGAAACTGAAGACGTACAAAAAATGCGATTAGTTTAACGCTCAAGTTAATTTTACAATAAAACAAATGAAAGTTGCAAAAATAAAAAATTTGATACAACCTAATAAATCTTTCTATTAATTCCACACGGCCGTTTTAACACGCGAACGTTGCAAAATATCGAATAAAACAAAAGTCTGAGGAATTATTATCAACAAACTCTCACAGGATTAACTCACTACGTCGTATTTGGAATTTATCGCGAAAACAGCCTAGAAAGTTTTTCGCCGCGCAACGGGAGGGCGAGGATTGCGGAGAGCCGCATGGTAAAGGCTCATTGTTCATCCCTGTCGTGACACTCATGGCGGTCCGCGTTATATACGAGGCCTACGGTCTCCGGATGCATTGAAAGCACAGACTCCTTCGTGTCGCTCCGAGCAGTAACAATGCATAATAATGCTCGAATGGCCCGTATGAATTCAGATTCTGGCATCGCTCGCAAATAAGCTGCTCGAGAAAGAGAGGGTGCAGCTCGAGCCAATTCGAAGAGAGACGCACCAGTCGAAAAGGAAGAAAGAAACGAGAAAAGGAAGAAATCAGAGAAAACGAGAGAAAAAGAGAGAGAGAGAGAGAGAGAGAGAGAGAGGTTTTGCTCGAAGAATACGTGAAATGGAAAACGGAGAAAGTTGGACCGAACTGATCGTAAATTTTTGGTCAACAAGCATCGACCGAACAAAAGAAGAAGAGTAAACGTTACCTTTCGACGAGATTTTGTTTCAATTATCTTCAATTCTCAATGCGTAAATATTCTTTACAAATTGAATTACGACTTTTCATGAGATTACGCAAGATTTTACAAAGAAAGATAATCTTTACCAATACCATTCATATTCGTCGTTCGTTGTTCTCGTTTTTGCCCATCCTGACTTCTCGTTTGCTTTTTTCTTTTTTTTTTTCTTCGTCCCTTCTCTTGCTTGACGAGTACGTATAAAATCATGAGTATATGTAACGGACACCCTAGATTTTATACGACGTCCCCTCGAGGACCAAGGGGAAACGAATCCTTGGAAATTTCCATCCGCGGAGCGAACAGGTCGATGGAGAGACTGGAATGGGGACCGAAGGTTTAATTATCGGGGTCCTAGGTTCTAGTTCGTGGCGAAAAAAAAGAGAGATTTTGTGTTTGCGTTAGACACGGCATAGAAAGGTGCGATTTCAAATTCCGTCTAATCTTTCTTTATTGGTTACATGTCGTACATTCATTACAGATCGAATCACATAGATACGTGGTCTAATCATAAAGTCACACATTTTGTTTCATCATTGGAAATTTCTCACGTACGGAGAACATAGCGATAAGTCTCAGCGGAAGTCGGGGCAAAGTTAAGATAATATATATTTCACACGACCGTGAATACACAAACCTTGTCCTCGGCTTTCGAAATTTCCATCGTCTGGTTTTAACTTTCGAAACGCGTTTACTTTAGACGAGCACACTTCCTCTAACAATGATAAATCCACCGACAACCAATCTCAAAATGGAATCCGATCGAATCAAATGTAAAAGCAAGGCGAAAGAGCTAAAAGAATGTACGAAATTGCAAACAGTTGCTAACAATCCGCATAACTGCACGAGGGGGAGGCAGAGAAATTTTTGTTAACGTTCGACCAGTCGAAAATAGCAGCAGGAAGCACGGTGTTTCCGTTTCTCCTTTTACGTTCGTCGTTCGGCTCGATCGAGGATACGCACGAAAGGTATCGACACAGAGACTCGAAAGTGTGCAAATAGAGCGAATGTGAAGGGGTTGCGGGCCACGGAGGATGTGTTCAACTTCTAACTTACAACTTGTTCTAAATTATAGCGTACACCGGTACGATTGGCGAGGATCGGTTAAATGGGATCGGCGATGACCAGTATAGTTCGCAAATTTATTTTAGCCATTAGCACCGTGATCATGATGGATCTTTATACGTTTACGAGATATTGAAGTGCACGTAATAGGCAAGGCGCTATATAGCGCAGGAATGCGTCTTGTTTTACGAAGGAATTAGATAAAGAATCCTATATGTTTAACAGTTTCGTGGAAAATGCTACAGAAAAGTTTAGTTTCTACCGATAGCTTCGTTCATCGCTGAATATTTCTTCTTTAAGGCTCATCGACAAAATATACCGGATGTCGGACGGGTGTGAGCTTGAGTTTCGGGCGTTGCTCCAGTTCGGCCGCTAATATTGTGTAGAAAGTGGCGGGTAGGGTTCTTGTACGGTTGGAGAACGGTGGCGGAGGAGCAAAGGGAGGTGGCGAAGATGGTGACTGTGCAGGGTAGAAGAAACTACCACCGTTGAAGAGAGAAGGAGGAAGAGGAGATTGGTAGGGTGAAGGCAGACAGAGACGAATTGGGAGAAAGAGAGAGAGACGCAGACAGAAGGGCGGAGGAGAGGGAGAGGGACTAGGTGATTGTGTTAGAGAGCGAGGCAGAGCGGAATGGAGGGTTCAGACGAGGTCAGGTCACGGGACGAGCTGCTGTGCTCGGTCGATAGAACGAAGCTACCACCTATGCTATACATTGTGCTACCTATGGAGAATAAACAGCTATACACACGTGCGTGTGTATGTATGTTGACGGTGAAATATGAAATTTGGGCAGGTCGTGTTTTCACCATTTGAAACTACGAAACTTCGAACCGTTTAATCCGTTTCAACATACGTTTCGAAATATATCGGTATTTTGTTTAATTTCCAGCTATGTTTAGGGAAAATGCGTTTTACAATAGAGGAAAGAAGATAACTTGGAATTTTTCAATCAATTTTTCTTTCATCTTCCGCTTTCAATTGCTCGACAATTTCGGCTTTTATTAAAATTCTATCCTTCATTGAGTAAAGGTTTCCGATAATATATACTTTTGACAAGTTTACCAAACGTTTTTGCGTCTCAGCATATTATCAATTACGTTCCTTTTTAGATACGCTATGTAAATTCATTTCACAAACCATAGCCATTACTCTTGCCGCGCTCTCTTCTTATACACACAGAAGAGATTTCCCCCGTGAACGGTAGTCCAAAGTAAAAGCAGCGGGAGTATCAATTCGCTGATAGCAACGGCTCGATCCTCCGCAAAAACTTAATCGACCAACCATCGGCTTCGTTCGAGTTATTCCGACGCGAACGAAATATAAATCACGTGTCTTGACTTTTAACTGCTTCTCGGTATCTTGGTTAAGACATACGATTGAGGTATCATCGAACTGGTTGGCAATCGGACCTTTTTCATAATTTACCATGTGCTTCGAGATGAAACGCGTACAAGTAACTCTTTCGCCTCCGACTGTGATAGCATTTCTAGAAAATGAAACGCTCCTCAAAGGTATTTCTCGCGTTGGTAATATTTTTCGCACACAGAAAAGATTACAAAGCCAGAATTATTATTTTGCAAAGGAGCAAATATATAAATATTGCAATATATAATATCTAAAATGCAATGTAAGATCAGGTGTTGGATTTTTATATTGGAATCTCGGTTAAAATAGCGGGAAAGAAGTGAAATTGACTTGTACTAATAGAATCAAGTGTAAAAAAAAAGAAGAAGAAGAAGGGAACAGCGATATATATAGAAAACATCGACGTACCTAACCTGTTGATTAAAATTTGTCGTGTACTCTTTTCCCTGTCCACCAGACACCTACTGGCAACGCAGCTTTCTTTCTATAGCAAGACAATCGTAGTATAGAAGTGATAGAAATTACAGCAACGTGCTTAAAAGAATAAAAAATAGAAAGCAGAATGGACACAACATCCGGAGGATGTTCGACCTCACGCGTGGCCGTTTCCCGCACTTCCTCGTACGGTGTGAGGTCGGTTAGCCTCATGAAAGACCTCGATAAGGTCGCATTAAGGATTCAGGAACGGCACTACGGTGCAGCATCGCGAGAACACGCGCGTCGAGGTAAGTTGGAGGCGGCCCAAGAGGCTGGTGCCAATCGTGGAAAAAGGAAACCTCCAAGACTGCGATAGAAACAGGCAGATGGTCTGTTCGACTAAACGATCGATACCGTGTTACCGTGCCATTTTTCTCATTTTTCATTTCGTCCTTTTCTTTTTATCATCGATTCACGTGTTGACAGAACCTCTTGACTACTACGATCATTCATCCTGAAGCGGTCCTCGTATATTACAAACGATTATGGAGCCTGTTACGTTTTTTGCAAACTTTTATAAACCAAATTGTATGCAAATATATATAATTTATCTACGTAACGAATACACCTAATGTATATAATTATAATATACGTGGCGATTAATCAGGTACTTTATTCGGTTTGATCGATCGAGTTATCCATTGATTTTTATGGACTCAAGCTACGATATTTTATTGAAAGTATATTATACAGATGCAATAATACGTTATATCTGTTGTTATAAAAAGACGTGGTCGCTTGTACAATAAGCGGAGGAAAAATTTTCTGTGTTAGGGGGTTAATATACGGGGCGTTCGATATAAAAGTCGCCACGATTTTTCAGATACTTTCGACAATCTGTCAAAAAGACATTCGGAACAAAAGTTAGTCAGCACTAAATCGACGAGAGATCGAGCAATATGTCGTGAATCTCGAGATACGACAATAACGAGCAAAATCTTGTAGGTTACATGTTTCATTCTAGAGTTTCCTTTTTGTCATGGATCTTGAGGCACGATTGAAAGATCGAACGACGATCGTGGAAATGACTTTTACGATAAAACGGAGTCAAAGTCAAGACGGAGATCTGACACGGACCTCGCTCAACTCGGTCAAGGCAGAAGACCGTTAGAGCTCGCAGGACACACTTTATACACAAGGTGGGAAACAGAGAGAGAGAGAGAGGTCTGTGAGTATCGCACTTTCAGCGAGAAGAAGCGTTGGAGATGACACGATCAATCGACCCGAGCTTATGAACCGCTTCTATCACCGTCCTTGCGTGTATCGATGAAAAAACGATGAAATTTGTACGATCCTCGACTCGTTTGAATATCGCGTATGTGACTTTTGAAATTTCTCTCTTTGCAACAGCGATCATGGTTTTGTTGGCTTGCGGTGGTAAGTGTAGTGGTAAATGGTGATTGATCGATGATTGAATCGCTTGCTTATTTATTATGAGCCGTTAAGCGTGATGAAGTTAGAATAAAAAAGGCGTGAGAAAGCGAAAAGGATAAAAAAGTTAAGTAAAACAGCTATAAGTAAGAATGGTTAGTAAAATGGTAAAGTAAAAAAGTTAAAAAGGGATAAAGGTAAAGCGAGAAAGCTACTTGTTTTCCATAGTTTTTGGGATCGAAGAAATCGACGTGTCGATCGTAATCTCTTGAGTAAACGTAACGGAATAATTAGAGAGCACGAAGAATAATCTATTTCTTCGAAAGTTTCTCGATGATACCTAAAGAGAACACGTGCTTTGGCTCATTCCGAATTAATCGCCGAATACGAACACAGAACGTAGAATTTTAATTAATCTGACCGACCCAATTCAAAATAAATTCTGAACACAGAGATAAAAAACATTTATTCAATTTCGTTTGATAGCTACACTTCCATTGACTAATTTACAAGGAGGTTGGACAATGTCCTTGACTTTAATCCAACTGTTTTCTTCAAAATTGGATCTTTATCTTTTGATAAAAAAAAAAGAAAAAAAAGAAAAAGAGGGTTGTGGAAAAATTAGGGAAGAAGAGTCTCATACAAGCAAACGATTTATTTAATGATACAGAAGCATGGACATTGTGGCTGAACCAATGGTAGAGAAGTATAAGGTCAAGGTGAATCTAACGAGACGATGGTTCTTAAGAAACGGGCCTTAGCAAGCACAAATTAACCTCTTAAATTATCTCTCATTCTCATTGTTTAGCTCCATTTATTTAAAGTATATTAAGCAGCTTTGATCTAGAAAAGATTCATTTCGCCAAATTTAAGGTGATATTTGAAAATATTTTGAAATGTTTACGATAAAGTACATTCGTTTGTCGTTTGTCGGAAGCAAGAGTGAGATCGTGGCAGAAAAATTCGAGGACAGTAGCACTTAACTGAAATATAATCCAAAGTGTTATACAATCCAACAGCACCAGTTGAGGGTTAAAATCATCAACTAGAAAGAAGGCCAGAATATTCGCGTCAGGGAGAACGAAAGCTCTTGCCAGTATCAATTCTGCAGTTCTATCTAATTCGATTGATTAAAACTCAACGAATCGCTCCAACTTCGATCTTAATCCTTAGAAATTCTTGATCCATCGTAATTGAAATATACCTTTAAGGGAAAATCGACCGCACAATCTACGATTACGAACAGTTCGAACACGATGAATTTTTCATGTAACGGAACGACGAAGAACATTTTCTCTGTTCGCCGCGAAGCGTTTAATCCATTAGCGACCAATGACACTTGTTCTTCTCGCAGATTGGAGCGGGAGGTAGAAGGCGCGTTTCGTCCGCAATAAAAATGGGGTCAAATCCCTCTTGTGGGCCAAGGTGTCGCACGTGTTAGGTGATCTCCGCTTTCAGTAACAATCGCACAGCGCGTCCGCGAGAATTATTAATCGTATCTGCTATTATTTACCGCTTAAACCTCCTCGCGAGATGCCAATCTCAGGTATTTGTGGTACTGCCTCTTTCACACCGACCGGTATCCTTCCACGTGATTCATTCGCACATTGTATCGGAGTTTCTCGAAACGTACGATAGCGTAAGCTTTTCTTCTTTTTCCTTTTTCTTTTTTTTTTTTCCTTGCTTAAGATCTGAAATTAATTTTAGATTTCTACTGGAAATAAATCGACGGGTTGATATGGTAAACGACGTAAGTGTCAGAAACAAAGATTTCCAATATATATAAAGAAACGTGAAAATTTACAAAAAATAGTGCCATGAACGTCTAGCGTTTATTATCTTCACGGATTTAGAGGTAAGATAAATAGTAAGAGTAGACTGGTTTCAACCACAGTTTACTTGATATTTACGATCTTAGCCTCTGTCTGGCGATAATCGTAAAAGCTACAATAAATTACTCCAGCGCTGCTAACTTTTATCATCGTATTCTACATGGAATTCACATCTTGTTTCATTTTCACGCTCCACTGCGTCGAATAAGAAGCTATATACGCTTTTCACGACTAATCGGCATGGTATCCTTAACATTATTCTAATACGCTAGATCTTTTTTGTACATTTCTTCTATTCTTTTCAACGTTCCGTTTACTCTGCTATTTGTAACAAAGGATGTTGATCCGTTTGTATTAAACAAATATCATTATTACATAAACTATTTCCATAGAAAAAATTGCTTGTATATTTCTTTAGCGCTTACGTCGTTTACCATAATTTTTATTAATTTCAAGTATCGGGTTGGTTCGTTTATATTTATTCTTACGATCGACTTATTAAACGCAGAATATATAGCCAGCGAACTACTTCTTTTTCTTCTGTCTCTCTCTCTTTTATTTCCTACCTTTTTTTTTTTTTTTCGATTAACGGCGTATATTCGTTCGACCCTCGCGTATATCCGATTCGCGGGATCGCTCTCGACAACATTGCGTTGGAATATCTGTTTGAGGGTTGCACCCCTCAGACAAGCTCTGATGTATACATTCAGCAAAGGGATTTTAGCGTAGAGAGGAGGAAATCATCGGATACCGACTGCGTTATCATTCAAACGAGCGTATTTGATCGATGCTTATACGACAGACGCTTCGATACTCCGAGGGAAGAAAAGCGACAAATCAGAGGGATGGAAGAGAACTTTGGAAATGAAGATCGAACAGTATCACCCTTCTTCTCTTTGAATACCTAATTGTAATTTAAGATAAAGTTTCTTCGTCTCTTGCGTTAAAAAATTGTCCAGAAACGACGAGGACTTTTTCCCTATTTTCATTTGCACCTCGAAACGCGACTTGCCCTTATTCGCGTCAATAAAACGGCTTAACAAGGTCCGCCACTCGGCCTAATTTCCACGGAAGGTATTTTCTGTTCACGGACGTTTCCATCAACGGCGTGTCTGCCAAGTGAAATTTCCCTCGATCCACCGACGCGTCTCGTGGCAAATTAGCGAACATCGATAATTAAAACACGCAAGAGAAAAGAATATTTATGGCCTGGTTGAGGTGTCTTGACCAATCTCCTTCTACCTTGCTGAAAGTTTAAAGGAGCAATTTTCCCCGAGATTTTTCTCGATCGCGTCACTAACGACCTTCGTCTCCGCGTCTTTCGTCGGTTGTCCATTGATCGTACGAAGAACAGCCAAGATCTTGACCTTCGATCAAAGTCAACTATTTTTCTGTAACTTACTGTTACAGATATTGGAAACGTTCATCTCGCGTTATTTTCAATTATTCGCGATCTTCTTACTTTCTTGCGGTTTTAAAACAGTCTCACGATGAAACCTTCGCTTTTCTCATTAGAAAGAAAATTCTCAATTGCGTCGAGTTCCTATCGCTTTCGTCCTTCTAATTTATCGGAAGAGCAAATTAAATCATATTTCCCGCAGTCTAATCAAACCCCAATAAAATTGTACTTCTAACCGCTATTAATCGCTAAGGATCGGAAAATATTTTGCATCTCGTATACATCGGAAGGCAAAAATTACTGTAATTATTATCCAACGATACAGATTGATGCTCGGTTTATTAAACTTACGTAATATTACGTAAAATCATCTTTTTACGTAACACTAACATACAGATGTACGACGTACGGATGCAGATTGAATCGATTAACGTATCCTTCTCTGCGATACAAATATTTATTCGCTGTATCCAGTCGAAATCGATTTACCAAGTTTGGCCACCTTGCCAATTTCCGACAATTCACGATAAAGCGTATCAACGGTTCAAGCCGATGTTTCTGCAGTCTCCGCCGCTATCAAATATATTTCCACGTCAATAAGTATCCTCGCCACGTCTTCACCCAGTCAATTCGACCTTCGACAGATCGATCGACGTTCCTCCTACGCTTACGTTTTAACATTTATTCGAAATGAAATTCGTTCAACTCTATCCTTCGCGCTTTTGCTCAGTAAATATGTATGTAAATATGTAATATTGCCCAGCGTATATAGTATAGGTTCACAGGTGATGTTTAATGGATGCGGCCCTAGGACATAATTCCGATTGAGAAATACGAACCGTGAACCGCGGGTCAAACGTTATCGTTCGCGCGAACGAGCAGTTCGGAACCGCTCCTAGGAATCCGTGGAACGGTTGATTAATTAACGGTGCTCGGGTCGGCTCGCGGTGTCAATTATCCGGACTCGTGCGTGCCAATGGCTCGGATTCGTGCAGATGGACTTACAGGATCGAGGCCGCTGTTTTAAGATTTTTTTTTGTTTATCACGTTGCTCGTGATCGAACGAAAGATCGAGCTAGAGAAAACTATCCGTGCCAAATATAACCCCGATCCTTCGTTCGAATCTTAACTTAGAACGCAGCTAACAACTGATGATATATGCATGTAAAACCTGACCTTTTATATTTCTGGAAATATTTCTCTATAAAATCTATTTATTGCGGTGAATATCGACGACAATCGAGAACGTTTTTCCCTGCTTGTTGCTAACCTAATCTTGAATAACCGTAGGAGATTTCGAGAAATGATGGATATACGTGCGAACAAAACAAAACAAAACAGCTGCGTATCGTTATTTTTAACAATAACCTGGCACTTGCTTAAATTATTCCAGCGCTACTTCACCATCACTCTGTGTGAAATAACGAACACGACGCAAAGGCGTGCTTCGTGGCACTTTTAAAAGAGACCCGGTCGGAGCAGCGATCCCATCGTGGAATGCAAATCTCGCGAAATGGAACCCGCGCTATGACGGAATTAATAAGCAACGGAGGGCAGGCGGGCAAAAGGAAACTAAGTTTTACGATTATTCCTCGTCGCTGTGAGAATCGCGAGCGTAACGAGCTTCCATCGACTACCTTTATAAAACGGTGATACAGTCTTGCCTCGCCACGGTACTGTTACGTCGAATACTTTGCATTTTTTCTCCGACTTTACGCCGTCTTAATGAGCGAACGCTACGCTTAATCGAACTTCTGATCGTGTTTCCGATACGTGATTTCATTCAGCGAATATTTTTCCAGTTTCGATTCACTCGATTTTTTATAATAATTTATTAAGACGTTAAGATGGAATATTAAATCGTAGTTTTGCTACAATTACGGAATTTGTCGAATTTGCCTATTTTTTTTTATAAAATGGATCGTCGATCATCGATTTTAATTTTAATTAGCCAGCAGAGACATATATTACTTATCAGGCGAGAATCTTACATATCGAATATACGTGAACAAATTGCTTAATGATAAGTTCCAGCAACGTCTGGCTTCTAAATTCAATTCATAAGATCTGTTTCATAACACGACACGTCTTCGTATTCATCGTTATTCAACCTTTCCACACGTTTGGATTGTAATCGCTTTGACACAATACTCTAATACACGTAACTTCAAGAAAATACGAAGGAAGATAAGAAATTCGACGATCTTTGTAATCTTCACATCTTTGAGTCGCTATCGTACTAAAATATCGAGAAAGGCGCAGAAGTTCATAGTGTAAATGCGACTATTTTCCTAAACAGCCAAAACGGTGACTACACGTTTTCCAACTGCTATCGTATTAAAATATCCGAACATGTGTAAAAATTCACAGCGTGGAAACGACGTGAACGCGAAGATCGACGAGAGAGGGTTTTCAGAAAATGTCAGGATATTCTTATTGTGCGTGGACCAAGGCGATATGTCGCCTTTTCGATTCTCACTTGCTTTTTCTCACGACGTCAGTCGTGTGGCGTTAATTGCTTTTACTGATACTTCCACTGGGTTCTCTTCGATTTTGCCAATCGGACTCGATGATGCGCGTCTCTATATGCCGACAGGAAAATTTCCTGGAAACTTTGCAGACTACGAAGGCCAAAGTTTTCGCGAAGCACCCGGACACTTGTGACAGGAATCGATACGGTAGCCTTGAACGCGAATTTGGAAATCGGCCATTATAACTGGAGAGTCACTGCCAGTGTCTTTGATTTGTCCTTAACCCCGTTCCACGAACGACAGAAATTCTATGCTAAATTCGGATAAGATTCCGATTAAACCGGGGAATAGTCGATTTTGACAATACGGTGTTTTCTTTGTAACTGATCGTCGCTCATGTTCCTCGTAATTGATAGATCGTCATCCCCACTGAAGGGAGAAGATCCCCCAAGGGGCAACGGTATTCCCTTTGAAGCACAGCGAAGTTTAACGACCGAAGTTGATCCGAATTAAAACGCGCAGAGAAAGATGACAATGAGGAAACTTTTTTTTATCCTTGATTCTTCTCAAATTAAACTTTTACCAACTTATTTGTGAGGTTTTTTTAATTAAAACGAGACCGGACACGATATAATTTAAATCGCACTTACATTTTAAATCACATTCCAGTCAAGAGAAAATAAGTTAATGTCACTAAATAAGCAACTATACTGCGAAATATATCGTGTTTGGTATTGTCTTAATCAGAAAAACCTAACAACCGTATATTGGTAAAAGCTTTATTCGATAAAGATGGGAAATTAAAAGATTCCGATGTTGCGTTAACATCGTCTCAGCGATATGTTTCTTTTCATCAAGCCGACTCTTCGAGTCTCCCACTCTCTTCCACTCGCGATATCTTTTTCTACGTTAGGCAAAATGCCTAGTCGTATCTATTACATAGAATCGGCGCCTGTACGCGATAACGTGATTACCAAGGAGTCGAGATTTTCCATCAATTACGGAAAAAATACGGTGTTATTTTGATTTCAAGAAAACTGAAGAAATTTCATCCGCGTTAATTCGTTAATTCGAGGCATTTAAACGCCTTCGAAATTTATCTGGCTGGTTTAAGGCTAAGTTCGCTCGATAGTAGGTTTCAATTACTCAATCCAATCTTACCTTTACATTTCCTCGGTTGAATTCCGCTTGTCCAGCTCTCTAAACAACTTCCTTAAACAGAGACACTTTCCAGTGCGCAGGAAAACCTCCAGCCTCTAATCAATTTCTTTCAATCTCAAGATCTATCAACAATAATTACCCATCCACGATGATAGCTACCTACCCTAACGTTAATCTGTGTAACCAAAATTTCATTCGTAAGCAAACGAGGATAACTAAACTTGGACAGAATTGCATCTGCTCGAGGTCTGCGTCGAATTCTTCGAACCGACGCACGTTCATTAACATATTTTTCCAAATGTCCCACGGATTTTTGTACAGAATACGTGGTTAAACGCACGAACAAACGAACAAAAAAAGAAGAAAAAAGAAGAAATTCGAAGCTCAAGAGTGACCAAGCAGTCGACACGCGAAGGTTTCTTGGGTAATTTTCGCTGAGGTTCCGTTTTACGGCGCGCAGCCTTCGGTGGCGACGAGCCTTGGGACACTTTCATGTCGAGCCTACGATCGATTCCATTGATTATCGACACTGAGGTTAAGGTTGGCCTGTCGTTTCAACGGGGTGGCACCGTGGAAAAAAAAAAAGTTGGCGCTCGCCATCGATTTTTCGCTCGATTCTCGACCTGATCGCGCGATACCACGCGTCCACCGTTTTCAATTTCTCGAATTATCGAGCAAACCTGTTTTCCGACTGACGAAGTGGAAAAATATGAAAGGATTCATTGGCTGTGTTCTCAGCAAACGAAAGAAATGCTTTTTCTTAAGCAAAACTCTCTAAAAAGATTGACGTAGTATTATATCGCGAACAATTCTTTGCGGCTAAACCTGCCACAAACCTGCCAAATCGATCAACTCCACTTTCTATCAATTTTTTAGTCTCATTATACAAGTGGATTATTGTTCAGTTCCGAAAGAAAAGGATTCTGTTCACAATGGGATAATCGAATTTTTTGGATAATTGAATGACCCGCATTAAAATTATGGTCTAGACGAAAAATCGCTAATTCTTAAATCATCCGATGATTAATTTACATTCTATAAATATCTGTAACGTGTATTTGTACATTTTGAAAATTGTACAATACGTCTTATCGTACGTGTTTATAAACTTTCTCACGTAATTCTGATTGCCTTAGCGTTGTACGACTCGGTACAACTGAAATATCCATAGCGTCGTTATTACAGGAAAATTACGGACTGGAATCGTGATCAAAAATATAATCGTTTCACGATGAATGATTAAGAAATTAATCATGGCCATTGGTTACGACTTTTGATACTTTCCTTACTCGTTAAACGTTGATTACTGGCTACCGAATAATCGATAATTACGATCGATAACCTAATTTTATATTAATATAATATATAATAATTTTCAATCATTAAGCGGATTACGTTTTACCCAATTCACGGGAACGTTACAGTATACTAGTAGCTTGTATCTCACAGCCGAATGAATATGCACGATATTTACCGGACTAACCAATGTTCGGAAAACCGATATTCGGATAATAGAGGTTGCGCTGTAGCAACTTCCAAGGTAAATAAAATAATTCCCAAGGTAAACTGAGGGAAAAGAATCTACGACTCTGAAATTTATTTTAACCACGTTCGATAAAGATGGACGAAGAAAGCGCGCGATATCCCTCGTGAACGTAGAGATTACTAACGGAGCAGAAAATACGGAAAACTCGGTGACCCGTGCGTAACGCGTTAACTCGCACAATTTCGATGGTAGAAAAAAAAATGGGACACCCAGAAGAAACAAGGTCCCAGGTTTTCCACGAAAACAAACGAAATCGGGTAGCGACTTTCTACGATTATTCACGCCACTGAATCATAACCGCCTTGTTAGAATGGAAGGAAAACCGTCTGACCATTAGGAATACGTATTAACCTTTTCGCGGTTCGTATTGCCAGACGTAGTGGTAAACAGAGAATAAAGAAACAAAGATACGAAAGTAGAACATGTAAGTATGTACATACACGATTAAGACACAATGGAGGAATGTATGAATACACATGAATAATAAATAATCTCTCGTTTTAATTACTCAAGGATTATCTCGAATTTAGTTTCACTGTGACAATAATTTTAATCTCTCGACTAGTTTCGCCTGAACTAAGGGATCACTCAGAATAACACGAGCTACGTAATTAATTCATTCGCTGACTCAACCACTTAAAATTGCAATGCTCGAGTTTATGCTATTATACTATTGTTCTGTTCGCGCTAATAAAATACCAGGTTCTTTCCAATGTCTTTACAACAATATAAAAATACATTAAGAAATATATAACATCTCTAAACTGTCGTACTTGCTACAATCTTTCAAACAAACGTCTACTTAGCTTTATTTAAACATTTATCTTCATAGAATTATGAAATTGCGTGATGTAAGTACGAAGTAACTACGAGCTAGCTCTTTAGCTTTTATTTAATCAATTATGAATCTGCATAAAGATCCGCGATCCAGTAACGATCTACTTGCATAAATTTGTTCTAATTGCGAGTCGCCACTGCAACATCGTGTATCGCATAATATATTTCTATTCTCTATGAAGCAGAAAGGATGGTCCCGATTGTGGTGGTCGAGCAGGAAATCACGGAGGTCACACGGGGTTATGTCTCCCGTGGGCTTGGCATAGAATCGAGGAACAGAGTGAGAGTTGGTATACGCGAAGGATGTCCTCGAACGCTCGTTTTATGCGTCCTAGACGACCTCACCGTCGAAAATAACCATTTCGATGGTCGCGTCTACGTATACCCACGCCTTTTCTCGCCCATTGTGCGCTTTCCCGTTCGGTATCGCCGCGTGCTTGCGCAATCCCGGAAGCAGCGCTGCCTTTCGTTTCTCTCGTGGAACCAATAATCCGAACGTTCTTGGCCAACCTTCTCTGCGAATTCGTTCCGTATGAATCAGTATATTCGCCAGAAGAGCATAGCCTGTGATTCGTAAGAAATAAGGAAGGATCTAGACCCGTTAGATTCGAAACTACTAAAACTTTCGAAATGCGTAATAGGTCTACGAGACAAAGAAGTGGAAACTTCAACGAATGCAAGGAATTAATTACCATTGGCAAATGACAGCGATTTCACGATAAAAATTTATCAGAAGGCACATATTTTTTATGAAATGTCCGTTGAAGTTTCTAGGCTGACTGGTCTAGAGAGAAACGTGTTTTTAATTCGATTTATAGTTAAGTTAATGGTATACTTTGGATAATCGAGAACTTTTGTATGGGACAATAAGCGGTACCTGGGAAGGGCTGCAAGAGTTTTGCCGAGTTTGAATAGATTAAGCCGGAAGTGTACGGGTATGGGTGTAGGGAAGCAGAGTATAGGAGTACTGCGAGTGACAAGTTCGCTAACTAAATCGCTCCCCTCTACAGCGTAACTGTAAAGGATTGTATACGAGAACAGCTCGGTTTTAAACACGAAATTCAATTAGAATAAAAATCACCATTAACGTCACACGTTGTCTCGTATAAAAGAGCTTTGCGGCAAAATTCGTTAGGAGATGTTTTTAACAAGGATACAGAGAAGAGCGAAACAGAAACGACACACAGGCGATGTTCGCGTAATAAATGCATTAGGATCGTCGATATTAGCAACGATATCTTTATGTAACCGAGGACGAGTGATGTCACTTTCGCATATTCACAATGGCTACGCGATGCCACGGATGCGAATTGCCGGTTACTGCTTCTTCGTCCTCGTTAATAAAATACTATCGATTACTCCGTAGACCCCATAAAGAAAGGGTTAAACATTCTCGGAGACTAACTAGGAATTATCTAGCCGCGTCAATTTTCCTCGAAGATGCTTTCGCGCTAGGAGACGATGCGGAAAAGTGAAAGCAATTTCTGCCTCGAGAAATTAACAAGATCGAGCGACTGTACAGAGTTTAAACAGCTTTCCTAGCGACTCAAATTGCCACGAATTTACAGTCCGACGTCTTACAAAGATCTTACGAAACTCGATGTACGATTTTTTATGCTTCTATTAATTTATTACGTTTATTATTGCCTGTGCAATTTACTTGTTCATTGTAAAATTTGTATTAGGAAGAAAATCGAAGTGGAAGGTAGATAACGACTATGGCTGTATAAAAGAGGTACATGCGTGTGAATATTTTTAAGCAATAGCGTACGTTCGATCTAAGTATCGTGTTCGATGAAGACACCGCCGAATCAACATGCATCGGAGAGGAATTTATAGAATTCCGGTACGAGCTAGCGCGAAGGTCAGGAGAGACTGTTAAAGATCAAACTGAGGTGAGCGTAAACAGGAAAACAGGTTTCGCGAATCACTTTGGTGCGGTCTCGTTTACTAATTATCGCGTTATTACAAATGGCGCGGTATAGCGAACGATTCGTGTGTATACGAGCCGATTCCAAAGCAAACTACTGGCTGAAGATGCGCTCGATACGTACGCCGAGTCGTGATGTAACTCGAGATAGAACCAACACACAACTTCCTTTTTGTGAGAAACAAATCCGCGTTTCGAGCGCCTGTTCTTTACATAAAAGGATTCTCACTGTTAATACTTCGCGATTTTCTTTCTTCTTGTTATCGAAAATACCTTAGGTATATCTGTATTACGCAATGATTTATCATTTCGTTTCTGTTTTATAAGATTGCGATAGATCATTCTGTTAGATTCGAAAAAGTATCGAAATGAATGATAATGAAGAAAGAAGGACGATAACGGAGAGGATACAATGGTAGTCGTAGAAGAATGTATTGACGTGCTACTTACTCGTCGACATAGCTCGTTTTGTTCAGGCAGCGAGGCCTGAGCACGGCTCAAATAAAGGACATCTGAAACCAAAAAATGAAAGGAAGATTGGTACAAGGCAAACATAAAGAAACAGAAAATCGTTGACATTGTATGTTCGATTCTTTCGAGATTTCTTTTTAAAAATATTCATTTAGAGGAGATTTCGATCGATTTTTTCGTGCTCTGTACCTTAAAATCGATCTTTCTAATATGTCTCGACAATTTATTCGAGTATCGTTTGTTAGCGTATAGAATATATTATTATCCTAAATTAACGTATTATATCATTTTGTACGTGAATTATATTTACAGCGAAATTATTCGACAAAGAAAATTAATCGAAATCAATTCTACGTTTCTCTCACCACAGCCTGAACACCGTTTGCTCTATTGGATCGAAAGGAGCGCGGAGGTATCGAGCACGCGATCATTTCGCCGCTAGACAGCCAAGATGGAAAGAAGACCAGCTTTCAGCTAACTACTTTCGATTGTCAATCGTCGTCGGTGGCCACGTTGTCGAGGTGAAAATCGGCGCTAGAAGCTAAAGGCAGAAACTTTCAAATCTCCATTCCACCCGGGCACTCGCCACTTTTCACTGGTTACTTTTCACTCGGCCGCGGCATGATTCACTTTCCTCCGGTGGGCGTTCCGCGGCGAAAAAGCCGTAAGAACCGCGTGGAAAGGGGCGAAACAGATCATGAAAGTCCGCCGTAACTCTGGCCCGTATCGATGTTTTTCCGTTCTGTCTCCTATACGGAGTACGCAGGTATTCACGTTGCAAATAAATACGAGTTGGTCTTTCTTCGCAGTCGAGTAAATCCGGATCATGGCATTAATACCTTTTTATAACGAGTTCTGCTTTTAACGTTACGACTACCAAGTAAACGGTTTTAGATTTATTTGCGCCATTTTTAAGCGCGCAATGTCTTCCGATAAAATTAATTTTAATTTTTATCGAAATAGAAAGCTATCTTATAAATACGTATATATCCGTTTATTTTCGTTGCGCCACTTTAATTAGTACTGTTTATCTCTGTACGTAGTATATTCAGGAACTCTATCGTTGCTTCGTTGTCCTATTCTTTATTTCTATAAAACTTCGCAAACTCAGATTGGAGGGATAAATACGTTTTGTATTCCAATCTTACTTTGAAAATCCCCTGGATCAAAATTTCGTGCAATAAATCTCTCACTCTGTATATTCAATTTCAGTTTAAAAATACGTGGGGTCGAAATGATGGGTCGATTCTCTCATACACACACAGGGAAAGCTTCCTTTATATTTCAATTGTCCATAAATGCATAAACATCCGCGGTCCATTCGTTGCTTCGATTCTTTCTTCACTGCCATGGTGCCATTTTAAACAGACAGTCCAAGGATGAGTCCACACCCAGCCTTACATTCTATACGCCAGACCAAACAATGCATTCCAGTTCCCAGGCTTGGAAAGCCTTCGTGTGTATTCATTTCATTTTTTGATAGCCGTTATCGACCTCATAGAGCACGGTCGAGGGCAAAGGGTGAAGGCAACGAGGGAAAGGAGGCACAGATGGAATGGTAGAGTAGCCGCATGAGGGTTCCCGAACAAGATAGAAAGAGAGAGAAAGACCTGAATACCGTGTGTGTGGTACCGGATGAGGAGAAGGTCTAGAAGAGGAGGGAGGGGGGCGTTCGGGGGGACGATTTGGACAGCGACGTCCCTGAGCCACTTGCCACAGTAGGTCAGCTCTCTTCACCTCACTTTGCCTCGTTTTTTTTCTCTTTCTTTTTTTTTTCGAGCCATCGTTTCACACACAATTCGAGGAGGATCTTCGGTCGTCGCTCGACCGACGACACCTTTCGTTTCGATTCTTCCTTTCCGCCCCCAAGTTTCACTTGGTTCACCTTTTGCCCCCTCTTTGTCGGTGTGTTTTCGTTTTAATTTAAGCAGCTACACTGTACACTCGGCTGTGAGTACCAGGACGCGTATATGTTACGATTATTTCGATACATTCACAGATTCTACTCTATTGGTATTTTGTATTATAAAGCACATAGGATACGAATGAATTTTAGGATTTACGATAAGATAATTAAAAAAATACAAAGTGTGGAAAGCATTCGATTTATGTGAACGCCACGAAACGTTCAAATACTTGACGAGCAGTGTATGTTTACATCTTCGTACGTCCGATGAAAAGGCCATCTTCGTGGAAATAAAATGGTACAAAACTTGATCGAAATTTTTCAACGTTTCCCACGCGAGAACGACTACGAGCCTGTTTACGTATCGTCGCTTTATATATCTGGAAGCGAATATATTATTACGCAAAGTTTTATGAGCAATCGATCAACTACTCTTTTCGTTTTCATTCATACAGGATGGAAGTTCTCAAAAGATAATCTATTTTTTAGAGACTCGTGTGTCGTAACGTGATAATATAAGGCGTCGTGAATTTTATGATAAATTCTAAAGAATAGCGTTTATGACATAATGTTCCTTCGCCAATTTTTTAATTTATAACGTTCATCGGAAAAAGGCATCTTAAAAATATCCGCCGATATTTAACTCGATACTTTTCGCTGCCCTTATTTTTTAGTTATTTTGCTTCGTTTCTACCGTACGAGGACCAGAGCATGTTCGAGAAATTTAAAAAATAGAAGGAAGAAGAAGAAAATTGTTTCAATAATCGATTAAAGTGTATCAGTTGCCGATATCGAAAAATTCGTCGAGATATGGAGTTCCAGTGGAAATATCGGCGATATTTTTCATTGAGAAATTATTATCAGGATCCGTTGGTGGAAAGCAAGCCTGTATAGCCTCGTATGCGACAACGCCTGACTATCGTTCCACGTATTTGCATGTAACGTTCTTACATACCCTAGGTAGAAACAGCTACGCGTCTTAATCGAGCCAACTCCGTAGAAACCGTCAGCACGTGTACAGGGCACTGAATACGGACAAAGGCTGTTGAACGTACTTGCTTACTTACTTTGACGACTGGTGTGTCGCACGTGGGACGTGCCTTCGGGGATAACATCCGTTTACTACGAATATAGAAAATATACTTCCTGCACTCGGGCTTTCGTAATTTATTACAAAACCACATTGTTCTTCATTGGCTCAACTTTCAAAGTGTTTCACTTTCGACCTACCAATTTGATCTATTTATGGGACACAAACTTTTACGATTATGCAATTAAAAATTAATATTTATTTTAAGGCAATATTTCCGTATAATTCGTTTTTGGCTTTCGCAGATACGAATACGTATATATATATATATATGTATGATACGATATATTTGTAATATAAATCAAACGACACGTAAAAAGAATACAAGGATTTTTCGATTTCTTGAAATAGCATTGGCTTTTTCCCGGGAAAGTAATAAGATTAGAGAACAATAACATTTCTGGACACGTTGAAATTATTAAGCGCTACGTTCCTATTACAGAGTAATCGAAATTCTGTCCGTGTAACACATGTTCCAACGGAGCGAGCTGACTGCTCGATTATACCGGCTAATTCGATTACTTCGACGAGCTCGAACACACTCGATCTACTCGAGAACTACATTTTATTAACTTTACACCAGGCTAACAATTGTAGCAGACAAAATAAAGAGAGAAAAAGAAAGGGAAGGGAAGATGAAAATATCGAATTTTTCTTATCAAATCAAATTACATTGATCAGCTTTCGTAATTGGAATTCTATCTAATAATCTTGAAGTATCGAAAATTTCGAATTATTCGAGCAACTCCTTCGTGAATCTTCAACAAAAAGAAAGAGAAAAATGGAAAGGAAATAACAACTTAAACGTGCGTCGACGTGTGTCAGTGACGCTTGTTAGTTATGTTAACATCGTCCATAAATCGATCAGAACCGTAGGTGTTACCGAACATACGAGAAAACCAGCCGTCAGGCTATTGGAGCAGAACCGCAACGAGATTCCTGCTCTATCCGCGTATTAAAGCGTCGCCGTTCTCGCATGGACGAAACTGCACGGCTCGTGATCGTTTCCAGGTTGTGGAACCGGTACGCTCTACTCCTGAAATTCTTCCACGCGAATCGGCCGGCCCTTTAAATCTCCGTTCCACTTGGAATTTCTGTTCGAGCTCTTACTAGAACCGAGCGTACGTGATAAAGAATCGAATTTTGTAAAGTAAAGGATATTCTATATCCGTGTATGTGTGCGTGATTTCATTTCCTACTTCTATTGAATATTTGTTCGCCTGTAAATATAGAACTTGGATGCGAATCCGATACGAGTCCCCTGTCTACATGTTCTAAATTTTACGAATCGATATCGTTGTCCTCGACGTCCCTGTAGCCGTCCTCCGTTTCTAGAGAAGACAAACTCGAAGTATACGAGAACAAACGATTAACATTCAACAATTTCATCCGAACGATTTCATACGACGGATAAATTTATTTTCTCAAATTTACAATTTTTTTTTTCTCCGACTCTATCTGTTCAATTTCGAGTAAAAACGTTAAGATTGTCCAAGATATAACTATAACTCGGATGTAACTATCGTCCTTGCAAAAGCTTGATTATAAGATAATTTCGTTATATTTTCATTTTTCTAGCACTTTCTCCTGCTACTCAATATCCTTTGAAGTAGATCAACGTCTTTTAAAAATTAGATAACAGCAACAGATTGATCGATACATTCGAGCTAAACTTACGTAAAAAACATTGTAAGAAGAATTGTAAAGAAATTCAACTATGCCTAGGTTTGATATCGATCGACATGTTACACGTGATAGATGGAAAATGCTTAATTCAACGTATCAGTCTTTGTCGTAGTAGGTACGGAGGAAGGGGAAGGTTTAAATCTCCAAGAGAAGCTCAATTAAACTCGAACTTTCGCAAACTGCTATATCTCAGCGTAATCGAATGGTTCGATATCGTCGTCCTCGACATCTTGGTGGTTGTCCCTTTCCCAGACGTTTATTAGTCCGCGAACGGAGAACTTATCGTTAACCTCGATCCTCCCGAGCCACGATGTTAATACCCACTCCCACTTGTCTAACTGTACTACTAGGTCGACCAGGTGGCATCCAGACACTCGATCGATTAGAAAGATATCAATCCGAGAACAATCGCCTCCGTGCATCTCGATTTTCTCTGAGAAAATTGTTTACAGATGAAGTAGGTAAAAGTACAAAGAAGTCGAAGCTCGTCTTTTTTCGATACTTTGAAACTTTCTTTAAAAATTTGCCAGTTATTATAACCGTTAGCGAGACTAGTTCTTTGATCAGTTAGTAACTAAAGTTAGCAGAACAATAAAAACGACTAATTTCTAATTTATTATACAAATTCTAGGGAAATTGAATAGCTGGAGAATTGCATTTTTGCTAATTTGAAGGAATTTTTGTAAAATACAGCGATAAAATCTGCCTTATTTTTCTTACATGTCTTTTCATATATTTTCTATCTTAACGGAACGATCTTTCGGAACGATATCCTCTGGTCCATATACTTTGATCGTCCACTGATCTAATATCAATAATGGACGAAATTTGGTTCGACCGATCTGTTTAGGGATTGGCGAATATTAAAATTAAAAGGACGCGATACAAATAACTATCCAAAGCTCTATATAATTATAAATTTGTCGTCCAGTTCGCGGCTGGAGATCGCTATATACGGGCAGGTTGTCGCTCAAGAAATCTCAAGGGACGTATATAACATCGATCTTATCGTTGTTACGCCAAAATTGGCCTTCGTTAACATTATCAAGTTAAGAGAGGCCGGGCAAACTGGTTTCTCATAAATCTTCCCGATTACAGGCTCGTATGTGCTTCGATTAAATTAACATTCAACTTCGCGCGAGTCATCGACGAACGATAATCTTTGGCGCCAAAATGAACGATTCGACCGATCATCGTCGCCCGATTATCATATTTTTGACATTATATTTCCCTTTTGCGCGTGTGTGTGTATGTGTGTGTGCTTCGCGTTTGTTTATCGAAGAGGGCTTCGCGCTGTATACTTTCTTCGTTAGATTGAGGCCAATCTTCGCTCGTTAGATCGAGGCCAATCTTTAACTGCGTGACCGAGCTCGATGTGTCTTGATGATGGTTAACCCTTTGATTGCGAACAGCGCCTATAGGCCCTCCATGAAAGTTATCACTGTGCACTAATAGCGATGTTTAGCGCGGGGTGTTAATTTATTTAGCAACGCGTCGGATGTAGGATGATGTAGCGTAGAAGGATTTAATGCATGGTGAAGTAGAATGGGATTAGGTGACGTAGGACAGCGTACGGGGAGACGTCAAGCGAATAGACGATGGTTAACAATACGCGAAGTGGCATAAGATAATGTGGAGTAAGACGATTTAGCGTAATAGGTAGCTATTATACAACGAAGAATAGTAAAATGCGATGTATTGTAGTGCAACGAAGCATACGGCAACGTAAGATAATGCAACCTACCGTAGTGTAACACGCTATCATACGACTTAGTGTAATACAATGTCGTGTAACGTAACGTAGTGCAATGCAACGTATCGTAGCGTAACATTGTGTGGTATGTAATTAATAGAGTAACCTAGTCCACCAAATGTTGCTACATAGCATAATGAAACGTAGCATACCGTACGATACAGTACGAGCATAGTAAAATATAGTTCAATGCGACATAGCATAATGTAACGTAGCATAACGTAAGTTCTTGAAACTTTCATTTTATATCAATAATTATGATGTTTACGTAATTTTACGAATTTACGCTTTTCGGTGTAGTAAATTAGATTCGACTTGTCGATTATGTAATTTCTGCCGTAATTTCTCAATGGTGTAATCTAAAGTTTAATTTCAGGTCGAATATGTGTTTTAATACCGTGCTCTTGCAAAAGACTGCCAACTTTTTTAGCGAGAGAGTTAATCATCGGTACGCATGACGTGTATACGAGCGAACTTCTGATGAACTTTTTGCATCCTCGAGTTTCACCCTCGATGGCGATCAAGTTCCACATGAGATACATTCAACAAGAGAATATGTATCGATACACAAATTCTTATGTTACACGAGGTAAAGAGAAATCCCTCATTAACCTCAAACCTAATTTAACTCGAATCATTTTCAAAATATTTCACAGAAATGTTCGTTTCGAAAGTTCTCCGAATTCCTCTTCGAATGAAATTTCCATATCAACTATCTCTGATAAAAAACTATTAATTTTCACTTAAACTTTAATTAAACTTTTGCGATATAGAAATAAATTTTCTAGAGAAATTATTCGCTAATATAGACACCGAACTTTTATACAAATTCATATTTTTATTAATATAACCAAAGAAATAGATTTGTTTCACTGGTTAGATTACAACGCAACGATTCGCATTACTTTCGATATTTTGTATATTCTTACGCATTGTGTCCATACTCTACATTCTTGTACATTGAAATTTGCACTCGTCAAAATGAAATAATAACATTATTGAAATAACACTAAGTAATAACAAGCAATTAAAATAACGAAACAAACGTCATGCTCTACTAATGACACAGCAAATGTATAGGTAACAAAGCTTGTCGAAAGGCAAGTCTATCGAACGACTCGATGAAATCCACGAAGAATGCGTCACTCGAAACGATATTACCAAGCCATCGGGTTAATTGAACCATAACAAATTTCTCGAGGAAAGCCAAGGCTCTCACTTTCTCATGTTTTTGCTTGGCGACCGTGTAACAGGAGAATCGAATCGACCGGTACAGTTTCGAGCGAGGAAGAGAAGCATGGGATCCTGGGGACACGTACATCCCTGATCCCGCATTTCGGATCCTGTGACGATCCGCCTCTGTGGGTGGTAGATGGAATAAGGACGAGGGAAAAACCCCTCGTTCTTCGTCGACCTCCGCTTCGTCCTCCTCGTTCAGACCTAACCATTGTACGTACGATGGTACTATTATACGCTACGGTTCAAAAGTATCTGAACATTTGGTTATTTTTCACAGGATGTAATTTAGCGTAATTACCGACAAGAGAATTTACGATGATTTTCATTCCTTATGATTAACGCTAGGATTATTTGTCGACGATTGAACGTACAAAACTTGTATCGGATGGTAGCTGTGTGTGAAGATAACACAAAGGGGACAGTCTTTTATTCGTGTTTTTGAACAATAACGAAGAATTGCCGTCAAAACGAACCGATTTAAATCTGTAAAGTATCTCTAGAGAGAATTGTAAAATAAATTAATAATCAAGCTGAGTATTCGGATAATTCTAATGCTACGTAAAGCCGTATTTACGCTGTATTCGCGTATTGATAGAGTATATAGAATATTATCGTGTGCTAAAATTTATCTTCGAGAGGTAACCTCGAAGCAAGTAATACTCGTTACACTGATAATTTATATAGTTTAGATAATCAGACGGTGAATGATTAACTTCTCACTTAATTTATACAATTCGGTAAAACTAACAATCTCTTGCTATACAAATCGATCGACGTACGGATTAGTTGTGAGGGGTATTGTACGTATGGATCCGGTTTTAGTCGTGGCACGAGGATGCTGATCGAAGAAGAGGGTGGCAAATGCGTCCTGTAACCATCTGGGATTTCATTGTTGCCAATCCATCGACGACTCATTTTCCTCGACACTTTTCGAGGAAAAGTGGAACGGCTCTAGAGGTAAAGTGAAACCGACTTTCCAGTATTCTTCTGCGCGGCAGTTTTCTTCTTTGGGTGGGAACTTTCGAATGGAAACGAATTCGGTTGTTTGGACAAAGCGTGGATACGTGTATTATAGACGAGTCGTTGTAATTTGTTTGAATCGTAAACTAAAATTATACTAATTATATAGAATCGTTACAAGTATCGAATATTTCGTGAATCGTGAAAAGAAAATTTCGCTTTTGTCGATTATTAATATCCACGTGCATTAACACGTGTATTATTTTGAAAGAATACAACACACGATACCAATTTATATTTATCTTTTGTTACGTGCCTATCAGCTTGATCAGAGTTATTTTATAACCATAATGATTCTTATTATTTAATTAGGAGACATAATTAGTCGACTAATGAATATAAATATAAATCTATTGAATACATATACATATACAATACAAATACGTTTATTTAAATATTGCGCAACTTTTGACTTCGTCCTTGCCAAAACGGTATCTTACGTTCCCTCGCGAGATTAATTAATTTTCATGCCAGGTCACGAATCAAGTTTGATTTATTTCTATACCGAAACTGTATCGATTACATTTAGAAAGTTGATTCGAACAGACATGAAACGTGTCGAACCATTAAAACAGGAATGAAACGTAATTTAAGGTGTTAAATTATAGTTGTACACGCTACTAACAGAACAGATGTAGACTTTTTGGTGTCTGACAATTTCGAACAGTCTACGGGAGCTCTATTCATTCACAGTCAATCGATGGTTTATATAATCATTTCATTACTCATAACCGACTATTACGTACAACCTATTGAAGGCTATCTACGAAACGCTACAATGATCGTAACTACCTAGACAAAATTATATAACTTGCGATACGAACGATAGAATAACGAAACGAAAACTAAGAACGCGAGCTTGCATCTTTTCGTCTAAAGAAGAATTCTTTACAGAAGGACTTTGAAAATTCTATTTCTTCCTTCGAGTAGAGTCTCGATTAGAAGCCCGATTAGAGTCACAATTTTTGAAGATTTCTATACGCGAAAGCATTTATCAGATCTTTTTTTTAAAAGCTACTATGTTCCAAAGAACGAGTAGATGTTATTCTGTGCGTAGGAATATCGCAACCTAGAGACAATACGTAATATATCACGTATTTTGCATATTTTCATATTTCATATGCACATACCTATCGTACAATAAATGTCACGCGTTTCTTCCATATTTAACGTTCATAAACATCAGAAGCTCAATAATAAAATTACCGACTGCAAAATACTTAACAAACTTATTCAAAAAATTCACCTCTCGCAGAAAGACGATGAAACGCGTCAAATGAAAATCTTTCGAACGATCGTTTCATCCTTTCCGCGATCCCTCCGATTTTCCTTTGATTATCGCTTGGGAACACTGATTGACTTTCTTTCTCTGCCACGTGTGAGAATGAATGAATGAATGAATCAGAGTGGTTCCCAACCGCCCTTGGAGATCTAGTAAAATGAGGCGAGGGCGAGGGCAAAGACTGGAGGGTTCGATGTCGTTGGCAAAAGGGCAGCCAAAAGAATCGAGACGTACCTATCTCGGAGGGGCCAGAGAACAGCTCAAGCTGCGAGGGTTTGCGTGCTCTGGTCAATGGATCCCTACTATAACGGTGCGCACTACCCTTCGACGATTCTTATTTCGTCCTCATTGTCCCCGACAGCATATGGCAGCCCTTTATTCCAGCTCCACGGCTTCTGTCGTAGGACAAACAAGTCTGCGCATTATCGACCTTCCACAGACCAGAATATCTATCACGCGAAGACGCGTACATCGGAGCTTTAGCCAAAATGCTCGAATCGTTTTGTGTCAGTAAAATCTTTTACGTCTTTTTTACAATACGGGCTAGGATAGGTTAGATCAGGTATTGCGATAAATAGATAAATAAAGGAAAAATCGATTGGCGGGAAATCCTTGGTGGACTTTTCGTTTCTTTTATATCTTAAGAGATTTTAAGATTTTTAACGCGTTTCGTTCGATGAGATTTAAGTTAAAGGAGTCTTACTGTATGTTATAGACTCTCGTTGGTGAAATACAGCAAATATCGTAACTTTTTATTAGATTAAACGGCACACGTATCTTTGACCGTACTTTCGTGATTTGTAATATCTCAGTGCCGAGGGATTTTCATATCTTTCTACGCGAAGCAATTTCGTTGAATATCTTCCGCTGGATCGTTATGTGTTCTTTCCGTTCTACTTTTGCTCTTCTAATTTACCTCTAGGGATCAGAGCAGATGGATATTTTTCGATCAGACATCAAAACAAAAAGAAAGGGAAAAATCCCGCGAAGAAATAATATGATTGGCGAGGGAAGTTCGATCGAAGGGAACAATATCCAAGGAATCTGTGCTAAAAGTTCGTTAGACGCGACTCGTTCTCTCGCTGGTAGGCTCGTCGAGTGGGTAGCGAACTGAGCGGTCAGGCTTTCCAACGATATTTCTGGTGGTAACTATGCCAGGGACTGCCGGGTAAGTAGTCACTATAATACGGCTTGAATCGAGTAAAAGTACATGGGTAACCTCGTGAGCGGGTTCACCATGTCGCTTTCACTCCCCGTGCCGCAATATTATCCGTCCGTTCGAGGACCAGCCTTCTCGCGCGGGCAATCCTAGATGCCGAGAACCGTTACGCCGCTGGCGATCGTCGTCCGACGATTCGATGACGATTCAAAGAACGTAAATCACTAGGCCAGCTGGTGAAGACCTGATGATATTTGCGGAACACGAATCAATTATAGAGACGAGAGTGACGGCTTGCGTCGCTTTAGCGTGGTTTCTTGAGATTCGATCATGAGCTTCGACAAAAGGTCGTGGTTGAGAGGATGATAGAACGTAACGAGAAACGTGGAAATAGGATTTTACCATGGCGCGTGTTCTCGTTTCCTTTCTATTTTAATTCTTTTTATTTTATTCGCTTGTTCTTGCTCGACGACTTTTTACTTCCATCGCAGACCCGTTTAATTAAATCTACTACTTGTGTAAGAAGAGTTTCAGATGAGCGTAGAAAGCTTCGGGAAACTGTTTAGTAAATTTTAATCCCGCGGTAATAAACTTTAGAGTTCACTATAGCGAAAGAAGTTTATCGCGCGTCCAATTGAATTTTCAATTTTACTAATAAAAAAAGATAGATACGAAATATAGCTTATATTGGCTTGCCGCGATATTTCGAAATTTCAAATAACGAGAGCTTCGAAGCACTCGTATTCCATCGGCAGCGTTCAACGTCAAAGGTACGGGCATTAAACTGGTTCGATGCTCCTTCGTTCTTCTCTATTTTCGAATATTCGCCTCCTAACCGTCTTTCTCAAAAGAACACACGCTGTGGTGTCCCGACAGAAGCTGCCAATAGCACGGGACTAACCTTCTTTTTATTCTCTCTACATCGTATCCAGATTGGTCGCCATCTTGACGAGGAGCCCATCAATCTGCTCGTAGACACATCTTTTTAGAAGGAAAAGCTCGCGAATATCTCTGGTATTTCGTCTATTCGAACTTCTCTTTACATGGCCGAAGACCTTTACTCGAATTGTAGAATGTCAAGCAATAAAAATGTGTTTACTCTTAAATGTCATTTTTACGACTCTTCGTATATTTGCGTTACAGGCGCAAAAGTTTCCAACGATAAAACAACAAATATCTATCGGTTGCTCGCAATTTTCTCATTTTATTCGTTCATTCGTCGCTGAAAGAAGAATTCAAGCTTCCACGTGATCGCCTTCGCTGTGGATCGTTAAAGAAGAGGAGTGAAAAGGATAATGAAAAGGTGTGCAATTCAGAGAGGAAGGGAAGAGAAAGACAGAAGAGATTGGTGGTGCAAAAACCGGCGGAGGCAGAGAAATAGATAGTCGAGACAGTCCATTAAGCAGCGAGTGCAATCCTGGACGAACAATCGAAATCCATGCTAATCGTCGAGTGTAGTAAAATGTAGCCAGACGTGGTTGAAATAGTCGCGAGAGCGAGAAAGTTGCGAGCCTAGGAGAAGTCGCCTTTGTCTCTCGCCATTATCGCATTAAACGGAGGACCTTTCTCAAGGACCATTGCCGAGATTATTCCTGGAAACCGATTATTTGAATCTTTTTAGTTATACAAGGGAATAGAACCTACCGTTTTTTCAGACCGCTGAATCACACCGATCGTTTGCTACGTGACTCTTGGAAAGCGAGAAACATAACTGAATTAATAATACCTTTTCCATAAATCATTTTATATAGAAATTAACCTCAAAACGAAGTGTGTGTATATATATATATATAAGAAATAAAGACACAATAATTGATTAATTTCGTATGTTTGCAACTAACCCAAATAATTTTATAAAGAGAAATATAAAAAAATTCTATTTCATCGATAAATCTTTATGCCTGCAACAAATACATCATAATATTCCAAATAATCCCTTACCATACATGTCTTAAACGTCTATAAATGTCAGGAAAATTACGGATAAAACGTACACGTTGTGACATTTCTAACCTACGAATAACTTACGAATTTTCCTTGATCCGAGCTGAATAATTTTACCATTCCGAGTCAGCCAGCGTGAATGATCTATCGGTTACAGAACGGCCAAGGGAGATAAAGAAAGAAGGAGAGACGGAGCGAGACAGAAGATCGATAAAATAATAATTCTGCAAGTGCAACAATTCGGAAAATATCCATTTGTATAATTTATAAATATACTATATGAATATATGTATAGGGTACCTAAAGTATAGGGGAAACTAAAATACGTATAGCGATTCTACTTAAGATTAACCAATCTCAAGGGACCACACAACATTTCCTTCGCAATTCTTTTCAGTCAATTTACCTTGGTATATCCTATTTTTTAACGGTATAGTTATGAAAAGGAATTCCAACAATTCGCTCGATGTTTCATGCATAGAAATCTTACAATTTGCTGAAATTCGAAGAAATCGAAGTATTTATAGCATCGTGATTAGAATACCTACCGTCTTTGATTTGCGTGGTAGACTTTAGCAGAGTGTCTACATATATATATTAGACTAGTTATATTTCGTTCAATTTCAAAAAAAATAACGCGCATACGAATTATCTGAGTCTACGTTTCTCAATAATGTTGCATTTACGAAACTTCGATGCGTCGTTTCACTGCTTGATTCTTAATGGATGGAAACGTTAAACGAATCGCTGAAGGTGGTTAGAGATAATTTTTCGAGAAAATAGAGGGGAAAAATCGAGCGAAATGGCCTCGATTGTTTTGTGAAAGGGAAATAGGGAAAAAATCGAGGTCGCTGGAAAAACAAACCGATACTTTGTTGTTAAAGGCCCAAGCAGCGTATTATGTCATCGCTGGCTTCAATTACATATTCGCACGAACGAAACTACACGCTCGTTTTCGAAACGTTCACTCGTTAAATATTGTTGTTGAATCAACAAGCTCGGTTAACAAAGAATTATTGTGCATCTGGTAACGAGCTACAGCTCGTTGCAAAAGTACTGCTCGTTCTATACCTTGTGCTTTAAACGTTGCGTAATTGTTTAACGGAAAATGAAGAACCGTGTTACGATATGTAGCTGTGAGATTTGCTGCTTGTCGAATAAGATTGTAGGAAAATTTTATTTCTTCCTCACGATTGTTCATATTAATCAAACATAAGAATATTGGATGTCCGATGATTTATGGTCGACTATGATATTTGTATGCTTGTAAGGATTATACAAATAAATCGTACTAACGTTACCTGTCAGAGTATCGACGCAATTGAAATTATTGCTTCCATATTTGCCTAGATACGAAGGAATCCAATTACCTCGCTGTACCTTGTCCAAGTGTAACAGTTTCTTTGTCTATCGAATCAGACTGCAAAAGTCTATTTGAGATATCTCAATTTCTATTTCTTCACATTTTAACATCATTTGATATTTGATATACGATATAGAGATTAAAAGAGAGAGAGAGAGGGAGAGAAAATCATAAGAAACATTGCGAAAAAGTAAGTTTGTAGTAGTCATGTTACGTTTGATTTTCTACAAATTATTACCTATGCTGTAAAAAATATACCACAGTTTCTCTCTGGAGAAAAGTGAAAGTTGAACTGGATTAACGACTACGATTAGCTAGCATCTATTTTTTAAAGATACGTATAGCGATTAATATTAAAAGAAAATACTGTCAACATTCGTTCGAATATCAGAGATAATTGAAAAATTTACAAGATCACGAAAAATATTCCGAACGCTTTCGCTATCAAAGTCAAAATATTCGTAAAAACGCAGAGAATATTCCAATTATTCGACTTAAAGAAGAAAAAACATCGATACCGTACGCGGGAATATAAAAGCGTCGAAAGTAATTCACACGAACGCGTGAAATATTAAAAATATTCGCAACCAGAAATATCCCTGACGTTCACTCTAAATCCCGACATGAAGTTTTAAATGATGTTTCTAGGTCGATCTAATAACGTTTCAAGGTGCAACATCGTTGAAAGGATCCCTTATAAAGATTCTCGGCGTGAAGCTAACGCGTACCAGCAGCATCCGACAGTCTGGGATCACCAATTGCTATGAATTCATAAACTTCCCCCGTCACCTCGTGAGATCAGAAAATACGTAGAAGCTGTATTACGTACACATCGATACAGGAAAAAGATAAATGTGTCACATTTGCATATAATTTATCGCCGCAGTTCATTTTCATTGAGATGTATTTTATTGTTTCTTAATGACAATCTTACGAAGTGTTGACATTCCGTTAACTCATTACGGTATAAAAGAACCTTGAAATAAAAAAGAGAAAAAGAGAAAAAACAGAAGAACGTACTATTTGTCTGATGGATTAATTTGTAATTATGTATATGACACGAGGAATAACAAATACGATTGGCAGATTTCGTAATTGATCCTTGAAACATCGAGAAGTTTAATGTTTTACGCTTTGTACATATGTAATTCGTATCACTTAATACATGCACTGTGCACGCTTCATTAATCTACAGCTTATTATTGTCGCTTCCAAATACGTGTCATGGCATCTTTCTTGAAAAGTGAAAGTCCTTTTAATTCGTAACTCACGATATCATAGACTACGACACGAAAATTATATATTACCTTTGATGCGAACATTTGAAAGATTCAAGCAACACGAAACCTATATAATTTATCATTTGGTTGCGCAATATTAAATTTCAGAAATAGAATAATTCAACTAAAGAAAACTTTGGATAATTTAAATAATACATATTATAAATATATGCGAAAGATATTCCAATGTTTGTTCAGGTTGTATACCGTTCGAGTAAAACGAAACGAGTATGCTCATCAGAAGCAGTTAACAGGTTAATAGAAAGCAGACGACTTTCCTCTGGCGCATACCAAAGTACATAATAACGAAAGCATAACAGAAAAACGACGAATCTCTCAAACTTTCCAGCATTGTCTGGAATATAGCGTGGCCAGGCAATGATAGGGAACGCTTGGGTCTGCTTTAAAGGGACGTTTTTGTGGTCGGCTACTACGATCTTAGTAGAAAACAGGTACGACGTACGTCTGCTTCATTGTGTGTGATACGCTTTAAACGGGCCATTTTACTACGGGAACATTTTTACTGCTTTGTCGTACCGGTGTACACCACCGTAGGTAAGATAAAGCATTCTTCTTCTTCTTCTTCTTCTTCTTCTCCTTCTTCTTCTTCTTCTTTTATATCAACTTGAATGCTGACAGTTTCACGGAACTTTCTTTCCAGACGATATATCTTATCAGTTCTTTTGTCAATGGTATTCTCCTATATCTACGATCTTAATTATTCGTAGAATTTATAGAACTAAATGATACGAATTGTAAAATTGACTATCATACTGATCTACGATAGACACCGATATTATTAGTTTGAAATAACGCACGTAACGTTAAAGGGTTCGATTGCTGGAACGTTTCTTCGACTTTCCCTCGTGTTCGACTGCAACAATATTCATCGTTGCTCGCTGCGATCCGGCACGATTTCCTCCGTCACGCGACAATGTATACGCTATACACAGTCAGAGACGTCGGTATTAAAAAAACGACGTCGAGTTCGTTTCGAGAACGGAACGAACGAGAGAAAGGAGATTTGCGTTTCAGATTTCTGCAAAATTCGTCCCAGATACGAGCGGTCGGTACGATGCGCGTTCGCACTCTATCTGAACCGTTTCCCTTGTTTTCCCGCGTGTTCAGAAAATAGAAGGAGTTTCATGAGGATTATCGCAGGAAGACCGATGCATCGAAGATGCACTGAAGATACAGAAACTCGCAATACCTGTACATTTTGTATCTCTAGTTTAAGTCCATTTTAACTGAACGATATTATTCATAAAAATTTAATACGGATAACATCGTCGATGGTACAATGGCATCTCTACAGTGATACTCGAAATGTGCTCGTCGATTCCCACGAGTCGCTCTTAAAAGCAACCGCTCGTAACTAAAATAACGGTGGAAAGTAACGCAATCTCACGTGGAGCACGCCTCCTTAACAACGATTGCCCATGACGCGATCCGGCTGAATCGAGTTTGTCTATGCGATGATGAAGCGACTGCAGAATCTCGACCGACGATATCGAGAGGCACTTCCACCATGCCCTACTTCTATGACATCACAAACGTGCCTCCTCTTGTCCCTGATTCACGATCGAATTCCGTTAAAACCGCGAGGCAGATGATGTATATCGTCGAATTAATTCCAAGACTTATCGGCGAGACGTACGTCCCGAGCCGAACCAGAAACTTTCGCTTGGCTCGTGAACCAACGAACGAGACGAGACGTTGCTCGTGTGAGAAAAATATCTCCCGAGAAAATTGCTCGTTAGCGGAGAAACGTGTCGCGCGAACGAGGCTGCTCGGCGTGGGCAGCTTCTAGAATAATAAGTTTGGGTAAACATGTCCTGGAGATGAAGAACGGTATTCTCTTCGGGAGAATTGCAGTGCTCGAAGTTGCAGCCTGAAAGTCGAATGACTAGAGGTGGGAGGTTGAGAGCGGGCGCTGAGAAATTGGAAGATGGTAATTTAAGTTTTAAATGTGCGTAACTTAGATTCTTGCAATCTTTTGTAACGATACGCACGATATATTCCATCTTACCGAAGCTATCTTTTTACTCGGCCGTCAGATTAGATATTATATTTATATTATATTTGAATAATTAATTTGATCGTTTATCAAATTTCATAGATCTCTAGGAAACTTACGTTTGTGAATTCAAGGCCAAATGAACTTATCATGTCCTTTGTGCACGCTCTTCGATTAGATATCGTTAATGAGAAATAGCGAGAATTTGATAGTTAGTGAGAATTCAGAAGTGACTAGCGACAATTGAAATTCGGTATCTCGCTAATTGGCAGATGCCAATCGGCGCAACTGGGAAATGCAGTTTGCTAGCGAAGATCTCCGATGGGATTCGCGGAAAGCGACTCAGAGAGATGTCGGCCCCGTGGTCGGAATCATTTAGAACGACTGACACTTCGCTGGTAAAAAATCTCGGCCGACCTTGACCCGTGCGCGATACATCGAAATACCTAGAAGCGAGCGTCACAAAATTGGGTTGCCTACTCTCAACTCTCGACCTTTTTTTGCAACCCAGCTTCTCCTCCCCTCGGGCCCGGCAGCTGCCTCTCTTTCTCTCATTTTCTCGAGGAGGTGCAATGCAGGGGCTCGTAAGGAGAACGGGAAGCAAAGCGGAGCATCGTGTTTATGTAGGTAGGTAGGTTGCACGAGCCGAAGCCTCCGTGAAAAACATCTCTTGACAAAGTTGTTCGACGGTGCATCGATGCACGTGTGCTCGCGTCTCGTCCTAAGCCTCATCAATATCACCCTAGTGACAACCTTATTTCTGTTTGATCCTTTGGAAACATCACGCAGATATTTCAAGGAAATTGAAAAATAATAAATCAAATCTTCGTAGCTAAATCGATCGCCCTTTGTAGCTAAAGTGAGCAATGACGTAATGAGAGATGAGAATTGTTCGAATTCATTTTTTAATTTCTTTGGAACGGATTTTTTTTAATGGTAAAGCAAACGCATATTTTCTGCAAAACATGTTAAGAAAAAAAGCTGTTGAAGATAATTAAAAAATAACTAGAACGAAAAATCTTACTGTAACAGGATGCAGAAACAGCGAACTATCTATCAGATCGCTTATACTCCTAACGCACTTGGCTGTTCAAAATATTCGAACATCAAACTCGATGAAAATCTCAGCGACGCTACTCGAGAATTAAAATCTTCTAACTATAAAATTCTCTATCCTCCGTTCGATTAATTTCCAAGTCCTGTGTTATTCGAAACACTCGAGCACCGAGCTTAAAGCTTAAAATCTCAATGAAACCGATCTCGGATACTAATCTATTCATGTTGACCATGGTAGTCTATGCGTAATTTGAAACAAAATAAAAAGAAAAATTTACGTAGCTCCTTAATCGTAGCTGTTTCTCTCGAAGCGTAACTCCCCACTTAACGCGACGTCGTCATCGCGAGGACCGTCACCGGCCGATTACGTTGCACGATGACAGCGTGAACGTAACGATCATGTATTCGGTACGCGGCAGCACTCGAGTTCCCACAAGAAAAACGGAGCTTTTGCAACGCGAGCGAAATCGGCCGGTTAGTCGACTGGCTGGCTGTGTTGGCTGGTCGTTCAACAGCTGCAGAAAAGCGTATCGTGTTCTCCACGAGGTGTCTTGCTTTGTCGGGATTTTATCGCGTGGCCCCCTTCGTGGCGTTATACCCTGTGCTCGCTCTGTTCGCTCTGGTGCACGCGCACGAGCCGCCGCTGCCCTCTCTGTCTTACTGTGATCTAGGCTAACCGCGTTCGTCGTTCCTCGTAAGTAGGAGCATAACCCCATCGCTGTAACGTACCACGGTACCATCGTCATCTCGAAGTATCGCTACTACCGTGCCACCAATACGCTGTGCACCTTCTTTCGTTATCGAGTAACGAAGGTTCGTCAAGGTATACTTCTTTAATCTGCATCATACTTTCTGGTGGAAATATCGCGGCAAGGATTTTGTTAATTTTCTAGAAGATACAAAAATTTTGTATACAAGATGTTTACGTCAATAATTGCCTAGTGTCTTTTTCGTTGTTAGATAGTAGAGGTTTAGATGGAAGAAGCAGAAGACAGAATTTTACTGTTTTCTATTGATATTCTATTGATTTTCGTTTGATATTGATGCATACTGTTTGGAATACTCGTTGCGTTGCTTTCCTCCTGGAACGTCGTTTGCTTTATGAAATGTTTTCCTTTCGCGATATTTCTTTTATCTTGGAGAACAACATACAACGATATTTAATTGTGCCAAATCGAGATTTAATTGTCTGAATATTTTTCTAAATTTCGAAAATTGCTTCTTCGTCTTAGTCCCCAATAGCGACCATGGTATTACGAGTTACGAAATCTTTATGAACGAGCACTTTGAAATGGAAAAACGCGATCGCGATATCGTCTTCGCGCTGATTTGATAATCTTCCGGATATCTGCTTCAGAGTTAATTGCTAATTTCGCCGGTAATCTTTATTTCGTTAATTCCAATCTTATTTTTCATTCGAAGTGTTCGAACATCGAATTTAAAGGTACAAAATGAAAGGGGGAAAACAGGATTACTCTTCCGTAGCAAACTACATGAGCTCGTTGCAACATCCATAACAAGCAGAGCAGGATACGAGAGAGCTTCTGAGAGATTCAGTAATCAGTCGCAACATTGTTGCCCGGTTTCGGGCAGAAAACCAACGAGAAAGTACAGAAGAAGGAATCGAGGCCACTTGTCGGTAAGTGTGCAATGGATAACTCGCAACGTTACGTATTTTTCGTCTTATGGAAATTCTACCACGCCATACGTACCGCGTGTGTTCTCACTTTGCTTTCGCGGTAAACAAAACGACAGATGATAACGTTGAGAAATGAGAAATCGATGAGGAAATTTTGAAATCGTGACCCTGGTGCTTCCATGGGAAAAGATCGACTTCGCAACGTGTTTTCTCACAGGCTTTCGCTGAGAAACGCGGAAATCCATTGAAACGTTTAGCAATCGCTCGAACAAGTGGAGCACGGATAAGTGAAACGAATTCGAATTTGGCAGGTTGAGTGGAGTAATCGCATGATTGCTATTTTATTTTAACAATAAATTATTACACAGATTATTTGTTACTAACTTATCACTGCGTCATACGGAATTATCAGAGAATCTCTTTCGTGTCACTTTGATTTTTATTCTCGCTTCTCGTGTTTATATATTTTTTGACGATTCTCTTAAAAACTATTTTTTTTTACAGTATCATGCGATAATATGCTAATTTATAGGTCCACACGACTTTTTTATTTTTGCTCTTGCTCGATTGCTTCAATAGAATTATTCGTAGCGATCTCCTAATTACGTCGAGCAGTGTGTATCTATCGAATAAAACTCTTTTCATTGTCAACATTCAATCTACTCAATAAATTCTCTTAACGTCGAATACATACGAATAGATTCCTTCTTCTTCTTCGATGTGACAGTAACGTAAAATTTAACGACCGATATTAGCCATATTCGAATTCCGGACGGATCAATTTAAAACAAAAATCTGTATTTCTTCACGCTGCAACGAATAGAACGGAGATCAACTTTTCGATGGACCTCGAAATCCCAACTCGACCAGCGAGAGAATCGTATTGCCAGCAGCATCTCTCCCGATGCGATCGAGAGATCGACCAGCCGTAAAATCAAATTAATCGTACGATCACGCGTGCCAGCTGCTCTCTGTGTACGTGCAAGTATACGCGACCACATGGGTGTGATTCACGCTGGTGTGCGACCGCGTGTGGGTGTGGTCCGTTGTGTTACGTGACCTCGTGGTTGTCGTATGGCTGAATAGGCTCGTCAATGGCTCGTTTCATTGAATTAAATAGGCCATTCGTGCACGAGCGTAATTACCGAACGGCCACAGAAAGAGAAAAAGAAAAGAAATTTATATGAGATCGTCTCTCGACTAAACGAACGGAACGATTTCGATTATCCTGTTTTGGGATGGATTTTAAGGTCAATACGCGTGTGAAAGATACGCGGGTTGGAATGTGGTAGAACGTCGATAGAAATAAATATTGTGAAAAGTGGGTAAGAAATCGTTCGCTTAGAGATTCTGTTGATCGACCGTAATGAGGACTGCGAAAAGAGAAAAAGAAGAACTGCTGATTACACGTTTCAACATCGATTGTTGCGTAAAGCGAGGCGTCTGTTGGCAAACCGGCACGATCGTGGAACCGTATTGTTGTGCGAGGCTGTTCTACATTTTTGGAGAACGAATTAGGTTACTGGTCGATACTATCGCGTTCGATCGCGAATGATTTTGTACTGTATTTGACGTTAGAACTAACCACAGCTATGATATATACATATACATATAAATATTTTGATGAAAATTTTGTATAATTTTTAGACAAATTTCTTGTTATATAGTTTTAGCAGGAAAATTAAACGAGGGAAATTCGCAGAAAGCGCGAAGCAAACGTTGAAACGACATAACGAGCGGCTTACTCGAGCAAAAGTGCGAACAGCAAATGTTTAATGCTACCCGAGGCATTTAAATGGTTAATCTCGCGCGCCATTCCGGAAATATTTCTCACAAAAGGCAAGTTAATTCGTCGTCGTGTCCAAGTCTACGTTTAAAAGGTTAAACCTGTACACTGCACGAATTCTGGAAATTTCATTGCTCAACGATGAGAGACGATGAACTTATTATCCGTGTAATTACCCAGAAAACATAAATCGTCGAATCGCAAAGAGAATCGTTACCCGCCGTAAAACCAACGAAGAACAAATGAAATAAAGACGTTTATTACTTGCGATAATCTCTATTTGCAGATCGTAAAAATTGTTACGAATTCTGTATGAATTTCCGTACATACTTTTATCTAGACGTCTGAAACGAAATTTTTTATATTTTAATATACGATAAAAAAAAAAAATACAAAATTCTCGCGAAACAAACAGAAAGATTTACGACACGAACAAATTCTGCACCGTATAACCGTTTTCGTTCGTAATCTGACTCTATTATCGTACTTGATCTACGGAACCTGTATGAGACCGGCAGGTGTCTCACACAATACTTACGATTAAGACATCTAATACTTGTGAAGAGGGGTGTACGCTTGCTCCAAATCGCAAGTAGAATGCGTTTGCGACGTCGTCGCCCCGCGATAAGTGGACCGAGACCAAGTCCTGTCTCGTCACAGTGAGTCTTTTGTACATGGCTCCACGATCTGTCGTATAACAAGTAGCCACGTTTTTACATATTAATCATTAACGACGATCGTAATTGTAGCCTGTTAAACCACCGGTCGTCATTTTATCGATGAAATAGAGAACTGTAATAGCGAATAGTCGAACACAACTGGCAATTCTATAAATTTTCAAAATCACATTTATTTCACAAATATTGTATTTGGTATCGATAATCGGTAGGATTAGTAATGAGATTAAGAATAGATTGTGTTTCCTCCGGTAATAATAATAATAATAATAATAATAATAATAACAATAAACTGTGTACTCTGATGTCTGCTTTGTCACAATTCCATAAATATCATAGAGTCTATATATTTAAAGTATCGTATGAAAAAATTGTATATTTTTTTCAGCAGAATTTGTCCTCTGAGAGGTTGTTGATACGTCTAATCAAATTATTCTGATTTTGGTGTCTTACGCGCGACTCTAGGAACACGGTGTTCGACAGAAGATATTTTTACGAACGATGACAACATTCGAGCGACGATTACTCGGTTACAGTTACGTTAACGAACAGTTTCGTAACGACGTGGCGAGCTAGGCCAGACCAGATAGGCCAGATCTCCGGGAAAGCTGCTGGCATTTAGGTCCATGGTATACATATTTGTAAATATATCTCCAGGGCCGTGCTAAAAAATTCATTCCCGGCTAGGTTCGTCGCGTTTAAATTCGGCCCGACCTTAAGGTGAAGTGGTCTCAGCTGGATCGACAAACCGGTCACGCCTTGGGATTTCTTTCTCTTTCGAGTTTCGTTAACCTTTCGAATCGCGAAAGGGTTGCACACGCGAAAAGGTTACCCCGTTTCAAACACTGCAATATTGCAAAGAACAGGCCTCTCCGTTTCGTTCAGAGTAGGCTTGCTTCTTGGATTCGAATTTGTCCGCCTGATGTACATAGAACACGTGTAATTTAGAAATTTAAATATTTGAAAGTTTGGTATCTGGAAATCCAGAAATTTCGACACTCGTATGCTTGAAAATGAAAGATTTTTGGAATCTGGAGATTAGAAAATTAGCAAATTCGAAACATCGTAAATTTGGAAGTTTAGAAATTTGAAGATTCAGGGGAACTGAAATTCTGACCATAGTTAGCATGTTCGCATCGAAAATTGATATATCGCATAACTAATGTTGTACAAACATGGTAATTTAGAAAACATGAGTCTGCATTTTAATAAAGTACAGGTATACCAGCGCATTATCATAGACATATGGATCTAGAGAGAATGTAAAAAAGTTGTAACATGCTAACCTGTTAATGGAGTCGTTTGCTAATCATTTCGTATCCTGTCTTAACGATGCTGTCTTCATTTTCATTGCCTTTCAATTTGCTTAAAAAAAAAAAAAAAAAAAAAAAGGTAACTACTTTCAAGGAATGAAAAACGGGATTTTGTTTTAAAATGTTGGCAGCTCATTAACGAAGAGACCTTCGCATTTCATATTTTTACTAGAACTCGTTCATAACAAGCCATACCAACTTCAGACCTTCACATTTCCTACTTTTACTACAATTTTTTGTTCATACTATCTACTACGTCTACTATACAGCTGTTTATTTATATTCGTATATTGCTCAGCTCTCACTAACCTACGCTCATACGACATTTTCGTCTTACTTTTACTTTTACTCCCTCGCTTTTACTTTACTCTCACTTTTGCCCATAAAACACGCAGACAAAAACCAGAAACTACTCTGGTACACCCTAGGCGTATAGCATTGACAATTAATTGACGAAGAAAGTGTATCGATGCTGTATTAATATATAAAAAGTACCGACCAACAGATCTAATAAATTTTATCTTAAAAATTAAATTTCTCCCAGTCTTTAAATTAACGAACTACCCATGGGGTTTTCTATGAAAAAAATTATATTTAGCGTTATAATGTAATTAGACAGAAACATATTATACAAAAATATAAAAGAATCTGTTTCGATATAATCCAGATGAAATAAATAATTGTTTATCGCTGTCACAAAGGCTTAATAAACGAAACACAAGCAAGAAAATCGGTCCGACTACGTTGGTTTCATTGCCGTTCTCCATTCGTAATTATAATATTTTAATAGAATTTCTTCATAAGGATAGAGATATACGTACGTCTCACCAGAACTGTTATGGCTTAGGTCGTCGAGATAAACTCGTGGGTGTGCTCTTACAACGCATGATTGATCGTTTCCAATATCGACTGTTGCGTAAGAAATATAGTCACTATTGTAAACATCAATGTCCGCCGTTTCGTTCCCTCGACTAAGTTAATTTGTTTAAAACGCAGTTGATAGATTAAAACAAATTTACGCTATCCGAAGGACAGATATCCTCGAGTTAACTCGGTTCTCAACGATTTTGTGCCTGGTAATCTGGCATTGAGCCGGCTCTCGAGGATATCTAAGTGTATGAACGAAGAATATCGAGCGTTTCGAGAGAGCGAAAGGACCCGAAGCTGTCGGTAGAAATGGTGAAATCTGAATGTACTTACGCGAAGGTGACCTAAAAGTGAAACCATTTGCTCGTCGTGCCGAGTAAAAGAGCTAAGAGCCGCGACTCGAAGAATCGCGCCTCTCGAAAATTTAATTTCCTCTGACCGCCTTTGAAACCACGTCGTAATTATCGTTTCTTGAAGACGATTTTTCTATGCGAAGTTCAAGATCGGATAGACAATCCAATTACGTCAGCGACTCTGAGGAGAATTCTTTACTCATGCTCCAACTAACGCTAATGTACGCTACATAAAAAACAATTTATTTGAAGGAAAGTTTCAAATTCTTGGTCAAATTCTTAACTTAGCTACAATTTTACCGCAGTTTATCGCGGAGTTACTTTAAGATTTTTGCGAAATTATCGGCCATGAAGAGGGAAACGTAAACGAAAGGGAAGATGAAGATTCCTCGATTTTATCTATATTCGGAAAATCGAACTTCGTGTTCGAGTTTGGTACAACGGTGCAATACGCAATCGGACAAACATTCTAATTTCGCCTAGTTCTCCCAGCCGGTTAGTTGCATTCGCCTACTTGCATTAGAGAACGGCGAATGCGACTAACCTGAACCGTGTCGGCAATATAGGATTACACCAGGTTTGCTCACGTTGGCTTTCTAAGCACTCTGGTTCGACCGGCTGAACTCGAACGACCGGTATCTGTCGTTTGACGCTGTCATTTATTATTTATCTTTGTTTGTTCCCATTTATCATTGTTTGATGCTGTCTACCTTTGGTTGTTTACCATCGTTTGTAACTGTCTTATTTAACTATTTCTTCTACTGCTACTTGTACTTTGACTTCTACTTCTATCGCTATCGTCGCTGTTTCGTGACACGTAACCGCCGAATGATTACGCGATGTACACTCGCAGTGTGTGCATTGCTTTCGAATGAAGAATCGAGATGAAGTTAAGGTCAATAAGATCGGTCGGACGAACGATAGGAAAATTTTGATGTTCCCTCGAAATGGAATAAAAATCAAACCAACAAGCGAAGTAAATCAAAACGTACGTTGAAAAGTAGAAATTTTCTATTTCCACTGATAGCTGAAGAATGAAGAACGAAAAATGGAAGTATACGATGGTTACAAAATGTAATATAACTTTCGAAGAGTTCTTCTTGCAATAAATAACAAAATCTCGAATAAGAATGATAAAAATTTGCAAAGAGTAAGAGAACTGTTCTAATGACACTCGGATGATTTTATCATTCGACTCGATGTTATTCCACTGAAATCCTTTGAAAATTCTCTTCCTTCTTATCAGTTGATTCTACCAAAGGATAAAAAGAAAAAAGACGCCCTTCCTAGCAAATCACGACGCTAATAGTGATAAAATGTATAACATGTAGTTGACTGCTGACTCTTGCACAGGTCGTCGAGCGTGGAAATTCGAACGAGGGTAATGGAAAATCGTGATAATGAGCACGGCGAAGGAGGACAGAAGAGGAGAGGAATGCGAGGCGTAAGACATTAGAAAGATAAGATAGAAGAGTGAGATGAAGAAAATGGAAAGAGAGAGAGAGAGAGAGAGAGAGAGGGAAAGAGAAAATGATAGATCTTCTCAAGCGATGCGACCCTGTTTCTAAACGGCGCACTCTGTATTTGCATAACTCACAAATACCATCGAGGCTGCTTCAAGATCGCTCGTAAATCATCAACGCCACGGGGATGCTCCGTTTTCATTATCGAAATCCTGGAAAATTAAAGAAGTTGGGCCGTATCGTTTCGCTCGCATTGATAAGACAACGCGTTCCGTTTAGTGGGACGCGGTAAACACGTAATCGAGAATTAATGTTTCTTCTTGGCTGGTTCTGTAATACTTTTCTTTTCCATTGTATGAATTTTCTCTTTAGTGGGTAATAAATGAATTTGAAATTATACTATTATAACGTAATAAGATAATTATCGATCAAACTATCCAGATTATAATAATTAGATTGCGGATTATAAAATGCACACAATATGCAAAATGGTTTGAAATACCCAAGATACAGGTTCTTCAGTACGTTCTTTTCGAGGTCTAAAATATTTCCAAAATATGAATTTGCATAAATGTCCGCGATGTAATAATAATCAAATAATATGAAGTTTAACAGCGGAATTGTCATAACAGCGGTACCAGTAATTAAGCGTTGATCAAAGTATTCGTCGTCTAAATCGAACCATAATCAATTTAAAATTCTTTCCAACTTGGGATCAAATTTTTCGCCTCATATCTAGAACAAATCAATTATGCAAAGAGCATCACAGTTTCCGTGTCCGGATTCATCCACAGGCGAGCAAATACCAATCGACCGTTACACGCCCAATTCTACTTTTCTCAGCAGAATCTATACCGAATGCCGGAATACTGGCTCGAACGTTTCAGTGGAATCGCGCAAACTCCTTTTACCTAGAATTCGAAAGACAGGCTTCCATGTCACGATGGCATGCGAGGATTCAATTACCTATCGAGATTCCCTCATCTCGCGTGACGAGCAAATACGCGACCGCCCGTGGTTTCGTCCAATGATCATGATACGGGTCAGGATATAGCGAGATCGTGAAGTCGGTCAGTAGTCAAAGTAATCGTGTTTCAGGTGTCTTGGACAAAGAGATTGACAGAAATATGGCAGGTAAAAGCATGAAATCCCAACTAGGATTGTACAAAGGAGGCATAGTTATAGAAAATAACCAATTTTGAATTTTGTCGTCGATAGAAAGTTCCTAGAGGATGTAACAACAGTCTAGAACCTAACAAGTTTCTATATGTTTATTTATTGCGCGAGATAACCAATTTTTGTAGCAAATATAATATTTGCATATAGTATTATATATTTACGTATAGTATTTACGATAAATATTCTAATAGAACAAAAGGGGATCGTACATAATTCAATAAAGTAATATAAAACAAGAAATGTTGTGCATCTATTACTTCCTTCTAAAAGGAGAGAAGCTTTTTGGAACAGCCTAATATGATATGTGATACGGAAAGAACGGAAGATATGACATAGTGAATATAGCGTAAGTCGGTATATAGACATATAATAAATAGGTAAATACAGATAATAAAGAAATAATAAATAATACAGATCGCGAAATGTTGAATAAGACTGACGAGGAGAAGGAGGCAAAAATACAAAAGGCGAATATTGACACCGATACAACGCACGCAGAAACCACAGGCGTGGAATCGTTGAAACAACTATCCAACAGATGTTACATCTAGGGTTAGGATGTAAGAAGTTTATTTAGTTTCAATTCTTACTTTTATCAAAAAAGGTTCAAATGTTCGAATTAACAAACTGTTGTATAATAATACAAACATTTACATTTGTAAAATATTTCTAAAATTTGCACGAGATGCGAGAAAATATATTTCCCCATGGAGTATTAATATCGAAAAGCTTTTATACTGATAAGTGAGATATCATTAATCATATGCGTAATAAACAAGCTGCGGATTTTCACGAATCTGTAGGAAATCTGAAACTGTAAAGTTACACCGAATGCACATAGTATGAAAAAATATATAAAATATTCAAATTGCTTTGTGCAATGTTTCGTAAGAAAAACAGTCTTTTCCCGAGGACTTACTTCTTAACTTCTGACCAACTTCGTAAAAATTTGCATAAAAGTCCGCAATCCAATCGTAAATCTTTACTCTCTTTATTCTGCGCGGCTCTAGGACATAACATGATATACAAACCTTTTTATATCCCACAAGCATCAACAAATACTACTATTACACAGGTTAATTTATAACTTCCTTGTATCGTACAAACGTCAGAAATCCAAAGTACAGAATGAAAAGAAAAGAGAAATATACGAATCGTCGAAGCGAAGCGTACGATCGGTCCAAGTGTTAGAGACGCAGAAACCGGTGCGTTGGTTGCGAAGAGAGGCCGTGGTCTGAGCGACACTTCCGGGGACCGCGAAACAGGGAAAGTGAAGATCCACGTGGGCGCGAACGTGGTGGAAGCGGAGGCAAAAAAAAGGCGGCGCGATATCAACGTAGAAACGTGGTTCCGTGGACGCTACCGAGACGACAGAATGTATCGAGTGCGGCCTATTTGATCGGGAGGTGGCAAACGAGCACCGTAGAGTGGGAGTGTGGATTACGGGAGTGGAGAAGGAGACGGGGAAGAAGGTAAGAGAGGGCAGGTAGGCGCGTGCCACTTAGCCCACCAAGAAACGCGGTCATAGCCTCGGCACGTCTGACTCGTCGCGTCGGCCCGATCGGCCCGCTCACAATCAGAACCGAGCACCGTTCCACGCGGACCTTTCGGTGTTCTCGCGAGTCCTTTTTCTCTCACCCACGCAACACGACGCACGGTTAGAAGTCTCTTCTGTTGGCTCCGTGGACTTTACTTACTGCAGAGCGAGAAAAGAAGAGAGAAGATCGAGCAAAATTAGAGGATATATACACTCCTGATCAAATGTTTTGTGATTTGGACAGTTACGATATTTGGTTCAAAATTCGATCGTTTATGTACGGGGACATTTTCGTAAATCGTTCTCTCCAGAGGCAAATAAATGACAGAGATAAATGCAATATCATTATCGATACAATATGTAAGTAAATGTCACTTAGAAAGCACGTTGGAACTGATCCAGCCTCCGCAACTCCGAGCATCAATTTCGAAGAGCATTTATCATCGACTGAATGCAACACGATTCTTAATAAGTTATATACAGACAACAGAATGCCGATTTACACGAGTTATAGCGAATGCTGCATTGTCTAATAGATCAATGAATAATTTAAAACCACCCTATATGTCAAAGCTGTACGAGTAACAGTAAAGCTAGGAATGAAAATCATTGGTATCGCACTTCCAATCGCATGTTTCGATATGGTAATGATTAAAGGAGGATCATGACAAAGTAATCTTGATAGAAATCGGGATGAAATGGGACAGTCGAGAGTCGGGGAATGAAGAACGCACGCGAGTGATCCACTCTCTCTCTGTATCCACCTTTTTCTTTCTATTGTTACGCGTGACGCGCTATCTCTGTCGACGCGTTATCACCGATTAACAGATCGAAATAAGAATAGACATCGCCTTTTCTCTTTCTTTTTCCTTTCTTCCTTCCCGACTGATCGTATCTGAATTCTCCGTTGATCCGCGAAAACACACGAGAGAAAAACGAGACAAATCAAAATTTACTGGCGCGATGTGTTAAACACGGCTCCTTTCAGCTCGAGGAACAGGATTACTCTCGTGGTCGACTACGTACGCTCATGAGTATCTGGACTTTGAATTTCATAGATTTCTGGCAACAATACGTGAATCGTCGAAAATACGGATTGATACGAGTCTTTACAAATAAATGGGAAAGATCCATGGAAAATTAATTATCAACCGAGTCATTCCTTAAACGTTCGAAGACTTCTATGATCGTGGAATTAAAGATGAATACGGAAAGATCGGTATCAGTTAAGACAATTTTAACAAATAAATTCTAATTAATAATAATACGCAAAAGTAAAGAAGTTCCTTAAATAGAGAATTATCCTTTTATCAAGTAGAACAATAAAAATAATAATATCCTCTGAACAGCACCTTGACAGGATTAAGACCAGTTCCAAAACTTCGTAAAAGCGCCATACAGAGCCCAAAGAAAGCAAAAGGCCTTTGTAACTTCGGCTCCATTTCTTTCTACCTCTAAACACGCTTTTCATCGAAGAAGCTCGAGGGGATCTTTTTATACGCGTCCAAGCGTAAATCTCTTCGTGAACGAAGAATCTGGCCAGATTTATCCGAGTACGATACAGAAATGCACCAAGTAAAACACTTAACAGCTGGCGTGTTAGCATCGTCGAACAACTTCGACCCGACGCCTTCTTTTTTCCAGTCTGTTCGAATTTGCTTCGTGTCCGTTGTAAAGAATAAATATACGAGCTAGAGGATGAAGAACGAGGAGAAGTTAGACAAGAAGGAGCTCCCGAGTTTGCTTTTTCCGTCTTTGAAACTTGATTTATGTTAGAGGAAATATGCTTGCATAATGTAATATTTTCATTCATTTGAAATTTACTAAGTTATTACGTACAACGACTCGCGAAAGTATTCGTACACCTATCACACAATACTTTTATGAATATATACTTGTGTATTATGTGCGTTTTTGACATTTCGTCTATACTGCGACGATATATGCCTATCGTGACGATGGTAGTAAAATTTAAAACCAACCCAAAAATGTATATAGAAGTTACACGATATTTATTACAAACACACACGTAGTGAAAGATTGGTATGTATACAGCGTGAACAATAGTCTTAAACATACAATTAATGCTATAGATGATCTCACTAAATATTGTTGTCTATTAATATAGCGAATAATTGATTGTTGAAATACTTCGGTGATCTTTGGAAAGTGTACGCTTCCAATAAATATCTTGTAACTTCTATATACATTTTCAGATCCGTTCGAAAGACAAACGTAATCACGATAGCCGTGTCTACAGTGCTAATGAGATTTCAAAATGTTTCGTATAATGTATACATAAAAAGTTTCTAGGAGTGTTCGTGAGTCACCGTATGTTATACGTTTGAAAGGTTTCACCGCGATGATTAAGATTAATTTAATCAGAAACTGCAGAAGAATATTAATGACAAAGATACGAATACTTGTAATTAAAGATTAACAGTGATGCTCTAGATAGGACGAAATTCATCCTCGTAGGATCGTAGCGTTAAAAATATTGACTACCAGAAGATTCTAGTAAAAGCACCGAAAGCTGCCAAGATTTCTCTCAGAGATGAACAGAACTCGAACGAAGAAGAAAAGAGAACGTGTAACCTTCTTGAGCATAAATTTCGAAATTCCCGCGGTTGAAAAAGGGACGAAAAACGCGGCAAGACACGGAGTAGAGCGCAGCTGGCGCGAAATGGCTGGGAATATCGTCGAAGTGGCCCAGGGGCGTAACCATTGGTGGGTCGTGGCCAAGAGAGAGAGAAGATTCCTATCGCGGAGAAGTTTCGACTGGACGAGAGAAGGTCGCCGGTTTCACGAGCTGCCGCTCTTTTACGGGCCGACGACGACGATGGGTTGCCCCCGAAACCCTCATACCTCGATGCGCCGAGGTAGAGAGATATCTCCTTTTCCGCGGTTTTCTCTAATTGAACTAGTTCTCGGGATCGTCGGCGACGTTTCGAGGGCCCTGCCCTCGTGTCGTAACGCGGTGGCCACTCGGTCGAATCGTTACTAATATTATACACAGGGCGTTGCAAAACGTAAAAGATTGCAGTAATTGGAAGGAAGAGAATTGGAAAGACTAACGCTTCTTCCATTGAAATGTTATTTATTTATTTATGAGTTCAAATATTGAAAAGAATGAAAGTCGCCGTTAATACCATTGGATACTATGAAAGCTACTGAAACTACAAAGTTCATATTCGAAGTAACTTGCGTAACTGTTGGAGTAATCTGAAGTAGTTTTTACTAAATATTACAACTAGTAGGTATTCTGTTCTGACTTTTTAAAAATGATTGCATACTGCATTTATATTCTGCACATTTCCGCATCTTCGGATTTCCTATAAATGCATAAAATATATACAACCTACGGATTATTTTCCCTTGGAGAATAAATCAAAATAATGATCTTGCTATAAGATACCATTGGCAATGAGATTTTAAAAATGTATCGCATCGTTGGAAACCTGATATCGGCAAGTGTCAGATCGCCGCGAAATAGAACGATATCGTGGGTCGATTCTAAACTGAATGCATCGTTTTCCGTATCCAATTATTCTGATTTCACCTTTGCGCCTCGGCTAGCATCGAGAGGCCGAAGTTTCGACCCTGGTGCTTTCACCTCCGGAAAACACTTTCGCCTAGTAGGAGGAAGCCAAGCCTGCTCCTCTCCGGGCTTTTCAGCGTGACGTTCAGATCCGCATTTTCAGGCCGAACGCGTCGATATCCGCCGAACAGAGAACGATTGAATATTCAACGCGAAAGTGCCTCCCAAAACGAAATAACCGTATGGAAAGAGAGAAATTGCAAATCCGACGACGAGTATTTACATAATTTACTCGCGAAAATCCTTCAATATCTAATATACCATATTCGAATGTAAATGAAAAGATGGAACTGTCCACTTTCAGTCATTTTATACAGTGTATAGCGAATCTTGTTGTTTTGATTCATAAATTGTATCGACCGTTCCTACTACGAACATCGCGAGAAAGCGTGATGAATCAAATATATATGTATGTGCGAGTTATCGGTAGTGTTAACGTTAAACGATATTTTTTGACACAGAGACGTACTCGTAACCTCTGTTGAAGATTCGTTACGAAAAGAGAGAAAGAGAGGGAGAGGAATAAAGAAAGAAAGAGATAAGAATGAGACATGCAGAAACTTTCTCGACAGACTGAAATTGCTCCGCGAGGCGAGTATGGGTGTCGACACGGCACCGAACGTAAAGAGAGAATAAACGGACGTGTTTGATCGTGGCCATAGAGAATGAACAGCATTAACAGTAACGTAATCGGTCCCTCTCCCGTTCGTATATCTTTTTCGAAGACGAGGCGATGTCCTACATTTGTGGCACGAGGCTCCCACCGTGTCTGGTTGCCCCTCTTTTCCACCGGTTCCTGGCCCCGGTTATATTTAGTCGATATTTCATCCGTTTCACGCCGAAGCCGGTTAAAGCTGATTATTGCGCCAGGTCGAGGTGGCCGTTCAAAGAGGACGAGTTTTTCGATAGCTTTGCCCCGAGACGCGCTACCTTTGCACGAAACCGATCCTACGATTGTCCTACGGACCAACATGGCAACATCGCGAGTAAGTACATTGGGATAACCAAGCGTCTAATGCGATCACTGAGTTTTAATTGTATCTAGTATTTATTTAGTAATCATTACAGGCATTACATTATTGTTAACGGTTACTAATGCAAAGCTTGAGACAATTATGTGTCTGACGCGATCATCAAGTTCAAAGCACTTGCAACTAGTTGCCAATTGTGAATGATAAAATTTGAGTTAGATTTCTCGAAAAAGAAGTCTTCAATTATCGTTATGTAGTCGTTTCGCAGAAAAATGAGAATTTCGAAAAACATTATGTCACCAAGTTCGATTATCCATCAACCTTTACCTTCCTAAAGAAAAGTCCCACAAATCAATCCGTCAGTTTCCCCATGCCCAAAAAAAAGTTGCCCCAGAAAGTTCAACTTTTGCCTTACTAAACCAAAATCTTTGTCGAAATAAGTCTTCGATCCCCACCGATCAATTTCCAAACTCCTCGCTGCCGTTCTCCCACCATTCAACTCAAAATCCAACGACTATACGACGAAGAAGATTCCCTACCCTGTAATCTATCTCTCAACAGTTTCTTGTTCACCAATAATTTCGACCAATCCCGTATCGGGAAAGTTATCGTGAACGTACAAAAGGAGCTATCCCTCCGGGCAGTTTGGAACGCGAGCAGTCGGAAAGTTTAACGAAAGACGGTTTCGGTGTCCTGCCACCCACGCGGCCAGGGCGGACACGATAAAAGGACGAAGATGCAGAGAACCACTTTAGGTCAACGATGGGTGAAGTAGGTGCGAGTTAGGTTAAAGTAGGTAAATAGCCTGCCGGTGACCCGTCACCTGCGTTCTCGTTCTATCGAGAGCAACGTCTCTCAGTGGGAGGGACCCAACAGAATGAAGATAGTCTTCCCCACTCTGATTCACGTTCGTATACATACAGTTGTGTACACGGTGCAAGCGTTTGATCGTGGTAAGCTAGTTGTTCTTGTTCCGGTAGGAATGTAGGAATAGTCGCCACATATAGACAGGGATCTGATCAACTTTTCGCCTATTAGTGCGACCTGACATGCAAACACTTCTCTATGTGTAGGTTACATTTGTACAACGTCTTAGCGAAATGGTACAATTTGAAGGAAGGTGAATGTATTTGGTTGATTGGAAAGTTCTGTCGTCAGATTTTCTTTGCGTATTTACAATTTTATTTGACGATCATTATCTTTATTTTTTATTTAACCTGCAGTTGATCGAGATACGTAGGATGAAAATTTATCCGATTAAATTTTTGTATCAAGGTAATTGGTAGACGTCAGTAAAATGCTCTTGTCGATAGAGAAACGACAATCGGAGAATTTAATTGCCGTTGAAAATTTAATAAAGCATCTCGGACGTTGCATATTTAAAAGCTCTTCGGTTTTGACATCTGACAAGTTTGAAGAAAACTTCTTGGTCGACTCTAACACACCGCACGATATTACTTCACTGGAAGACCTATAATCACTGTTGATCAATCCCATTGCATCATCAATTCCCCCACGACGAGTCACTTTTCCGTAATCATTAATATCGAAACAAGTAATCAGACGTTCCATTCCCGACACTGATCCTCTCCAAAGGAGGTTCAACCAGATGCATCAGGCTACTGAATGATTTATCGGAAGACGCCAGGAATTGCCTCTCTATTATACCGTAGACGGACACTCTCTCTCTCTCTCTCTCTCTCTCTCTCTCTCTCTCTCTCTCTCTCCCTCCCTCTGCCTCTATATTAAGTCACCTGTGTTCATTATCCCGATAGGTCCGCACGAGCGTGATCTCCGGTTTTTCTTTTTTCGATCAGCGTAGCGGTATCGACGAACTTTATGCCAGCGATGCTGGCCTGGTTTCGTTGTTAAGCTGCCTCCTAGATACACAAACTATTAATCTGTTAACCTACCTGCCAGCCAGCGACCGCTTACGATCGCCGCGCGCTCGTATCGACCGACCTAGACGAGAACACGACGATCCTAGTGCTGATGGCTAATCGTTTCGTTGTTACAGTTGGATGCCAACAGGTTTCCCCCATTTGAATTTGTAACGAAGCAACACAACAAATTTATGGATTACACGAAAATCCTGATGAATCGTTTTAAATTCTATCTGACCTTAGGCTTCTGACCATGGCCTTAACTTGTTGCGATTCGGAGACGTTTTCTTGATACGAAGGTTCTTCCCGTTTCGAATTGATAGCGAGGTGGTTTAAAAAGTAGCCACAAAATTTGCAGTCTGCATGAAAATTCTAAATAGTTCTGTTAAAATTTCTGTGGTTCATTTAGCTATTAAATATTTAACTCTTTGTAGTGCCGAAAATAATTTAAAGTACCATTTTCGTTAAAACACTGCTACCAGAGATTAAGTGAAAGAATCAATTTATACAAAAAAAAGTTATACAGTTTGTGATAAACATTGAATGTTTTATTAAATTTAAATCAAACTAGACTATACACTCCTATAATGAGATGTACGAGCGGTTTCTATACAAGACTTCTATAAAAAAAAATATAAGCCCACAGTAGCTTGCCAGTATTAAGCACGAAACGTAGCTTTTTCCACTTGTTAAGATTTCAATTTACACTTCAGAAGAATGCAGAGTCTTAAAATATGGATAATTAGAATACTAAAACGGCATTCCTAACACGACTTTTACGACACTTTTACGATCTCGCGTTGGATAGAAAAAGAAACGATATTCCCGGTGTCTAAAGAGTAACAAGAACCTCTAAAACGCTTCCGTTTAAAAAAAAGGACGCCCCCCTCGAGCAACGATTTAAAATCCTGTAGATTTTGCGCACTGGAGAGTCGCTCGTAATTAAATGAACTACATTTCGCGACTGTGTCGTTGTGCTCGTGTATGCACACAAACGAACAGTAACCCCGTTTACGAGAGAAACTCTTTCGCCTGATACCCTGTGGCCCGCGACACAGTGAATTATCGTTTTAGAACGTACTCCCGGCTTAATTAAACAGAAACGGAACCTACTTTCCGAATTTTCGAGCGGACACCAACGAAAAAACATTGGACTGGTTTGAATTCAATGGTAACGCGTCCGGGGTGGAAACGAACCCAACTTTTCTCCCTCTCTGGATTTTGTTTTAGAAACGAACAGTTGAAGCGGTAAACAATGTAAGTGCCAAAAAGAGTAAAAGACGAATCTTTTTAGAAATTTCGCAGCGAGTACGTCGAGAAAAGATGAAAGTACGAGAATAATTTATTATAACCTTTGAGACAAGATATTGATCGTAATCAATGACTCAATCTGGTCATTAGACCGTGACTGAAAAAAATCAGTTGTTTGTAAAAAGCGAACAGTCCGTCGTTTATCATTTCTCGAATAGTGGAATGATTAATAAACATCACTCGTGGAAAAACTTGATGATTTCCTTTCTCGTCCTCAGCAAGCGACATTGATGAGTAAATTATTTCCATGTATGTAAATGGGAAAGGAAAAAGAGGAAAATTATATATATGTACGGTCTTCTTTTTCTGAAATTCATAACCGTTCTTTGCAAAAGAGTACTGGATTTGCTATGCTTCGATAGCGTTAAAAAATTCGGATGTCTGTACGATATTCTGCATACATGTCTATATACATGTACCATACAAATAAAGAGCTAAAAATGTGCTAGTAAATTAGAAGTTCAATTCGCATAAAACTAGACTTAGATATGCTCTTAGGTCAGGGACAGAACAACAGATCGATCAGATCGTACACTGTACCAACTGTGTGCAAGGTCTGCCTGCAACACACGCATGTTCAAGGAGCAGAACAACACGTAAGCCAATGTTTGCACGTCGCATCGATCGAAATTGTTCTTCGTACTGTTGGGGCGCAATTAAAAATTTATCAACGATCTCACGAATAGCCGCAACGCGACACGATTCGTAGACAAAACAAGGAAAGAAGAAAAGCCGATTTTTCACTTTGCTCCCGCGAGGTTACACGACCAAAAGTTAAAGGCGAGTACCATGACAAAAGATTACATCGCGTAGGTACATACTTTGAACTCTGAACTTTCAACCTTTCTCTTTCCTTCTCTCAACTACTTCATCCCCTTTGTATATCGTTTCTTCTCGCCATTCTTTCTTTCCTTCTCTCTCTCCGTTCAACTCTTTCTTTCTCGTCCTTCCATTTTTCTCCCTCCTCCTTTGTTTTTCCTCCCACTATAAACTTTCTTATAAACTTTTCTTATAAACAATCCAACGAAATAACACATCGTTATCAATTTTATAAGACTCGGTCATCGTTCACCTCCATCTCGATCTCATCAATCGGTCAAACCCGTTTTCTTAAAAGTTTCACAGAGCTGAGTCTATTTTATCGTGTAGATCGCTTCTTCTTCGCCGATTTTCTCGTCACGCGACAGCCTGTGTAAGAAGAGCAAAGGATTAAAGAGAGGAAAAATCGAGGGACGGCCGCCGGGAGGAAGATGAAATACGAAGAGGAAGCGGAGCTAGCCCGGCTAGCACGGACCGATCGATAGAAAACACGCTGGGCGCGTTCGCGTGTAATGAGGAAGTGTTCTCTCGCAAACAGTTACAAGTGGAGTAGGTTACGTAGATAAGTCGTCACACATACGGCCGTGTGTAATTCTCTCCTGGCGAGTGGGCATGTGGGCTCTCTCGATACCGAGCCACCGCGACCGACATTACAGGTGTAATATGCAACGTAGCCAGTTACATTTACTCCGGAAAGGGAGACGAGGCCTCGAGAGAGAAGAGAGAAGAGAGAGAGAGAGAGAGAGAAGCTGCAGTTTAACGTCGATGGAAAATGGATCGACCGATTCAGGAGACCAGGCAAAATTGCCTCGAGCCGCTTCGACCCGGGGAATCGATCGTGCAAAAGCATATCGGTGGGGACTTAATGTTTTTGGATAATTGATTTTTTCGTCTGCGTGAATTCGCTGATTTATCTTTTCTCCTTGAGATAAATAAATTCGTGGTAATAACTGAGCTGCGGACTTTTACGCTCTTATGGGAGTTTCGGAGATACAAAAATACACATATCACCAAAAATATATTAACCATATACATATAAAAATAATAAAAATATAAAATATTTATCTATTTTACCTATCGTGATTGACCTGATTGGGTTCAATATACGATATCTAAAATATCTAAAGTATAAAATATCCAAAGTAGAATGAAATGTAGAGTGAAACAAATCTCCGCTTAGGTTCCATTTCTTTAACCGTACTCGCAAAAATTTTAATCTGCATGCGTATCCACAGTCTAATGGGAAATTTTGTCTCTTTCAAACGTTAAGTACCAATTATGAAAATGAGAAGTATAGAAAAAGTTAGCCGTTGAAAGATTCGTTTACAAGATGCATCTCGGTATATAATCAACGTTCGTATATCTAGCGATGTTGCTAAAAATCCAACAAAGCACTCGTATATTTAATAAGTGATAGCGTACGTTCGTTTACGTAGTTATGTTAATGTTCTTGAAAAGTGTACACGTTTAATCTCGTTACACCTACGTCAATTTCATCATCTTATGTTGAGTAGCTGATGCGTTTATTTAGGTTTTTGGGTAATAAGATTTGCTGACGTGTCATAACTGAAAGTGGAACAGATGACCGCGATTTTCTGTATGAAACTTAATAAATTTCCAAGTAAAACGTATCAAACGCTGGAATCGCTCTGTCAAAATTAACAACGTTTGGATGATGCAAATGTTTTTAACCAAATTTTCAGAGAATCCGAGAGGTTCTCTCACAAAGGGAAGGGAAGTAGAATATAAGGGAAAAATGTTGAAAAATATCACAAAGGAAATTTAAACGTGATTTCAGGAAGAGAACTTTTTAATTCTTTTCATTCATAATAGAATGCTTTCACAAGCTGACACGGTTTATCTTAATTAGATTATAACATTAATGAAATTGTATTCAATAATACATTTCTGTAACGTTTATTGTATCAATTTGTTATTAATTAATTAACCTACACTTACTTAGTCACTGTATTGTCATATTTTGTATATTAATAAATTACGAAGCTAATTTGTACGCAAAATAAGCGGAATAATGACACTTTCCAGATTCCAACAGTCACGCTTTTATTTATTAAAATTGTTTATCGTATCGTGATATTTTCGACAGAATTTGATGTTTCTTTACAAATAGAAAAAAGACATAAATGTTACTTCCTATGGTATTAATCTTCTTTCGGAGAGTTGCAGTTTCAGAAAACGATAAGGTTCAGAAGAATGCTAACGGGATAAGAATGTCGCATTAGCGCGAAGTAGATCTAATGTTCGCGAAGCGAAGTAATTGAAACGAGAGAAGTTCCGTTCCAAAATTGCGAGAAACAGCAATTAGGAGATTGGAGAACATGGAAATATACAGAACACTGAAAATGTAAATTCGAACACTTTCGCGATCCGTCTCGAATTAGAGGAAGATCGTTTGAAAAGTTGAGAATCAAAGATCCGAAGGCTGAAGGATTTCGAAATCTGAAGATTTGAAAATTTCAGAGACTTTGAATGTTTAAACCTTAAAGATGTGAAGATCGAAGAGTATAAAAATCGAAAGATATGAATATTTGAATATTGCAAGATTCTGAAATTTGAAAATATGAAGACTTGGGAATTTGAAAATTCAAAAATCCAAAGGTATAAAACTTTGAAAACTCTGAAATCAAAGATAGCAAAAATTGGATGAAAGAAGCAGCCCGCGTACGAACCAAAGTAAAATCTCTCTATGTACTATCAAAAGCCTTTGGTCTGTGCATTATATACGCGTGCCTAATGCGCCTATACGTGTTCTCGCGTTTTATCAGAACATATCGGTACAGTGGCAGCGATGGATCGCATTAGGCTTGGCGTCGGGAGTCGCGGGCGGCGCGCGCGTTTTATAAATCCTAGATGAAACGTTTCCTATCGGCGTTATCTGAATTGGACGGTGACCTGTGCTCAATAGAGGTGTACAGAAAGGCCAGCGCGCAGCGGCGAACGAAACGAGGCTTTGGTTTGGATATCAAACTGACCAGCGCCTGTTGATATTAGCATTTATTTATATCTCCTGACCTCAAATATGTGTAACGTGCTCTCCCCCTCTACTCGTGACTCGTGACAGGCTTGGCTATACAGGCACGCCTCCGTTTTCGAGGTTACGTGCGAGCTGATATCGAGTTCCATCAAATTTTGCCGATGCCGTAACATCGGTGTCTCTTCGCAGTGATAACGCGGACGTGGCTTGCGCGGAACCATTCGCACGCCATCGCATCGATAACGTTCGGTCACACTATACTTTCCACCTTTTCATCAAGGACATCCTTCTTCCCAAAGCGTTCACCATTTTTCCCTGAACTCATCTCTTGTTCTACGAACACATTGGTACACTCGATCGACGAAGCTGAATAAGAAGATTTAACACTTACGAGGACAAGATGATTGTAGCTGAGCGTCTGTTCTTTTTTATCGACTATCTACGTATTAATACGAATATCAATATCGTAAGGTAATTCTGTACACGGTTCTGAGAATCCCTAAAAATTTCTAAATATGCACTTGTGAAAGAGGTAAATAATTGAAGTTTCGCCCGTTACGGGCGACTCATCTTCGAGAGAAGTCTGAATTTTTATTCCCTTTCCACGACTTTACTTTCAGCTTATATCCAAAACTGTTATATCCAATGGATGAGAAAACTATCGTGTAGGTTATTTGTACGAAAAGCCGAAGATGGTCTAAACTATATCTTATAACAGGATACTGCCTCAAGGGTAAAAGACGAAGGGGAGCGACTCGAGAAAATAAGGTCTATTGACGATTCTAGAGAGATTTCATAGAGGTGGGCGATATCTTTTGTTGAACGAGTTTTATGTCCGATATCTTATAGCGTGGTAGTCGATTGGCAAAATATATTGGTTAGGCTATTACTCTGCTGAGATTCATTGGTTATTTGAGAATTTATCGGAAACTGGATTAAGAAAGTAGGAGAGGAAAATGTTCGTTGGATCTTGCAATTCAACGATTCATCGACTCACGCTATCACATCCAATTATAGTTTTTAACCTTCAATTAAAGTAGCGATACCACAAAAGGGACCTTACCAATTAACGCTTAGCCAAATACATAATAAAGATATTACGATGTATGTGATTGAAAGAAAATCTACACTGGTTTACGGATTGAAGAAGAATTGGCATACGAATGGATTATGAGAGCGTACGAATCCGTACGATTACACAGCGACTTCATAGCGAAGCAACATTATCTCTCGGTAGATGCGCGCCGCCAGAAAAACCATCTCGTACAATGAAGTATTCAGAGACGGCTAATGTGGAACAGAAGGAAAGCCACGATCGTGAAACCGGCGAGGATAAGTAGAATAGCAACAGTTATTCCAAAACAGATCAGCAGATAAACCTTCACCAGTCATGTTGGTCACAGCGTGAACCGCGCTGGTGAACGCGCCAGAGAATCGAGTTCCTTTAGTTCGAGCTGAACAATCCTTCGTTCTTGCAACTAAAATTAGCATGATCCACGATATCGGGAATAATGTCGAAATTCTCCATTCGAGATCACTTCAACATTTTGTTCTGGTTACGTTCTCCTCGGAATGTTAGATACCGTGCACGCTTTTCTAATTAATCTTCCGTGAACGATTTTATCTTCTTAATTTTTCTAGTGTTCCAAGCTTTCAAGAAATCTGTATAAATCCTGAGATATTTATCAATGATATTGTGAAATCGTGTTCAAGTCACATGTTTGTCATCTTTTATTCAAGAAAAAATATTCAAATTTTTTGAATAATTCTCTAAATTAGCGATGAATGTAACGATAACCGAGAGAAGTAATGAAGATTATTTTCAAAATTTGTTTAGGATAAGCACATAAAGAAGATAATAAGTAGGGTCGATAAGAGCACAAGTTATTGAACAAAAGATCTCCACTGAAGAATATTCTTCGATGTACACAGCTTGCAGCCATTTTAGCCAACAGAAGGAACACGAGCCAAGCGACGTGTCCTTTAGAACACACTACCGATCCTTCGATCCCTTCCTGCCATAAAGGAAACTTTCCTTTCCGTTTACTTCCATAGCCAGCGGACCAGGGTGCTTTCGAACTTTCTTTGTACCAAACAAATACCATGGAATCGTCTTCGAGATTCTCCTTCGGATATTCTACTTATACACGTATTTTTAAAACTGCCTGGACTCGTTTCGCCAGACGGTATATGGCAGCAGGTTTCTAACAGCACATTCTCGCTGGTATGATTTACTAAATTTGCAGAGCGTTCGTCTCGACGTGTACACGTGCGATCTAGCGATCGAGATCGAATCAACGTCTACAGGATTTCAAATCGAAATATTTCAAGCAGAATGTTCGTTTGCGTATGTTGCGCTACTAAAACTATACGAGCCTCTCTGACGTTTTTGTTCATTTATTAATTTCATCATACAAATACACGGTAAATGTTCAACTTCATCTACGAACCACAAATGTATCGTTCTATTCCTTCTTAATCGTAAAGAATGATAAAGCAAATACGTATGTATTTAATAGTAATCCCACGGATAACGCAACGAATAATTTTATTATCTTCAAATAACAAAAACGTTCGTCGTTTAATGAGTTTAATCGATAGGCCATTATCGTATCGGCGGATATCTTCGATTCCCCGGCGTCGAATTCGCCTCATTTTTCAGCCACTCGATTTAATTAAGGTTATCTGTGGCAGCGCTCGTAAAGCAGCAAAGATAACAGATCGTTTTGCATAAAGATAACTTAATATGTACATACTGAACGCAACGCGACTTAACCGAGACGAACAAAGGGAGAGAGAGAGAGAGAGAGAGAGAGAGAGAGGGAGGAGGTAACAATCTGTGTCGCCGGCTAATTAAGAGCAATCCTTATCTTTGGTATCGCGCTTGTTTGCTTGGCGTTCGGTGTTCGAAATAGCATTACCGAAATTGAAGTTCCAGCATCTAGAGGATAAATTAACGTTTAACATACTCATGTTAATCGAGAAAGAAAGAAAGGAGGCGCTGGATGAAAACTTTGCATTAAGAAGCATCGAAAATTATTTCGCTGGCCTCGCTTGAGAATTGGCTCGAAAGTATATCAATCGATATACTCGCATATGATTTTATATCGAACTTTATGGATCGAATGGAACGTTGTATGAAGATTGTTAACACCTTCCATCCTGAAATCCTGATTTACTTCTTTAATTCTATTTTAAGCATTTCAGCGACATTTCATATAAGCGTTGGTGCTCTTAAATATTAAAATACCTTCTCAAGAAATTGATTACTTTCGTCAGAATCGATTATTTCGTATAATAATAAAAGTATCAGCCTAAATTGATTGGAAAAGAGAAAAACCGCTGTTCGAACCTACTAAAACTCTTTCTATTCTCTAATATCATTTACCAACCACAAAGATATGCCTCTCTCTCTCTTCCAGAACCGTTAGCTCTTATGACTAATCGTTACTGAAAGTTGTAGCAGACTAAACGCCCACGTTTCTTTTATATCAGCGATCGAGAATCCGACGATTATAATACCGAGTCACGTTTATAGCGTGAATTGTAATTCTAACGCGACAAAACGCGATCTTAAACTGGCTATCAGCCTCAAGTTTTATTTCCCTATTGTCGCTTACGTTATCATTAAAACGTAGATTTCTCTTAAAAATTTGACAAATAGAAGGACGAAAGATAACTCGGTATAAAAGAACGCTCTAAAAGAGATTAAAAGATGTAAATTTAAAAAGCAAACACGCTCGCTAATAACATTAAAAAAAGAATCCATCCATAAAACAAACAATCGCGCTAAGAACAGTTCAAACAAAGACAGAACAAATAAATTTATTTTAACAAAAATTTAAGTGAATCTAAAAAACAAACGAACGCTCTGAAAAGATGTTAACAAAAAGCAATAAGCACTGCACAAATACAAGTTTCCTAATCAATGTAAGAACACGCAAATAAATTTTTAAAAAAGGAATAAAAAGAGATAATCCTGAAAAGAGGAGGCACAAGAAAAAAGCATAAGAAACTAAAGTTTCGTGAACAACGATGAGCATAGTGTCTAAGATCGAGACTAAATAGATGCGTGGGGTGGGGGGATCCTTCGCAATGTGGACATCCTTGGCATAAGCATAGAAAGCTAGAAAGCCTCGATGGCGGCAGAGACAATGATAACCCAAATAGTAAATGGCGAGCTCGGTGATCCGACTTTGTTCGAGAGAAACCTTATGCTTCGCGCGAATTCGACGACGAATCCGACATCGGCAGAGGCAAGCCAGACCCGCATGCTCTGTTTTCGGAGAAAGTGCATTTCCGTTCGTGCGTAGGTATACAAGACACCCGTGTGACTCAATGGAAAAAAGCGAAATGTTTCTCTTGGTCTTCGTCGGCGATCGACGTAAATGCAACAGAAAAGCAGCAAGGGCAACGAGGGGGGGAGAGAAAGGGAGATAAATCAAAGACGACAGATCTCGACCTCGTTTTCCCTTCCTGAAATTTAGCGGCAGGCCGCTTCCCTTATCATGATCGCCCTGAATCTCTCGATGATTCGATAGAAAAACTTTTGGAGAAAGCAAGAAACTTTGGAAGAGTGAATATTTTCGAAGAAGATTCATTTCTCTTTCAGAATATTTACAGCAAAATTCTTTATACCTGAATATGCTGAATTGACACACCGTTGTATTTATCATAACATTTACATACTAATTGAATAGATTGAAATATGTATATTTCATATCATTTATTATCATTTGGCAATACTTTCGTATGATTACGAAAATTTGCTAATTATTAATAATCAGGACCTACTGTAGGAGAATGTGCTTGAGCAAACCTGTATCGTAAGAAATATAGTATTTTTATTCCACTAGATACACTACCAAATATATTTACTTATATTTCTATAATAATAATCTATATAAACTATTAATATTCCTATAATATATTATATCAATATATTATATCATTTAATAATACGTCTTTAGCTAAGAAACATTCACTGAAGAAAGAAACAACAAAAATGTTACAAAACTTCTTAAAATACCATATATTGTACGACTGCATTGCTTTCACCCTGTTCAACGTGAAAGCCAGCGGACACAATACCACTAAACTCCCAGTCCAATTTCCCTAAACCAACGTGTACAATCGATTGCATAAACCCCACAATCAAATCCAAACTGACTGCACATTATCGACAACCACGTAATTGGAACAACAAGATTGTTCCCATTAATCATCCCCAATTCCCCCTTTCTGTCACAAAAAGCCAACCAAACGTTTGATTCTCCATTCCTCATTCTCGATAAAATATCTTCAATTTCTTCCTAAACAACAGTGATGTATGTGTATATAAATAATATATATTGTGCCTAGTAATTAACGTTAATAGCCTGTGAAAAAAATTCAAGAATATTCGTTGCATCTTTCCCAATCGTACTCTGAAACTAAGAAATCATCCGAATAAGAATAGTAATCGCTGAGAGATTGAACGAGCTATTAATTTGCCTGGAGCAAAATCCATATATATTTTTTTAATCCCCTTAAAGTTATGTTTCCACATGACAATTACAACTTTTACTGACAAGAAATGTCATGACTGTCGTCATAAAAAGTAAAAGTAGCGCTGTCATGACATTGGACTTCGTGCTGCCTAGTTATTACTAAAGAAAACAATGTATTTCGAGACTGACAGGACAATGTGTTCGAAGGCACAAAAATTACAAAGCTTGCTAGGTTGTTATAATTTTCTTCTATCACCACTGAAACACTATAATATTCGACAATAAGAAGAAGAAAATTCGTTATCGTTCTTTCCAGCATTCGTCTAAAGATACCCTACGGTTTAACACCATAATTATTTATATATTCCGCAGCCTGTTCGAAGCGTCTTAGCTCGATTTTAACGCTTCGTTCATTCCGCTGCCGCAAGGAATTATTAAAATGAGCGGACTGACGAGACTCGTTTACGTTTACACGGCTGCGTGCTGTGTGAATTTAAAAAGGGGGAACAATGCTGTCAAGAACATTTGCCAGCTATCACATAGGACTGCTGTAAACGTGAAAAAGCGACGACGTCGATTTCGAGGACGAAGCATCGTAAAATTATAAAAAAAAAAAATTTCAGGCTTCCCAACAGTGTATCGGTCGCTACGTGACATATAAATTTCACGAAACTTAAACTTTAGTCTTAGGAAGACCAAGAATTATTCACGAAACTAGAAAGAGCTAAAAAAGAGTTAAACTTTGAACAATTTTTGAACGATTAGACCTGTAATGACAAGACACTTCTCAATAGCCAGTATATTTTCTGGTTTCACGGTGTCGTCCGAGAAAACGTTTTACGAGGATTGACACAACAGTTTAATGCTGTCGCAAGCCAAAGCCGGCATTTGCCACCTCGTAGAAAGCCGGTTAGCCCTTTTTTTGCGACAAGACGCAAGAGTGCTCGTTCCCTTTCTCTTGCGGTCGAGCGAAATGCCGATCGTTGCTCGCCAGGAACCACCGATTTAATAAAAGAATTCCCTTGCTCAATAGGAGACGGTTCTTTGTTGTTGCAGTCGAGGTTACAACGCGGCTACGAGTTGCCCGAGTCGATGACAAGTCGCGAAACCTGCGATTACCACGGGGAAAGTTTCGACGAGGGATGTCGAAACTTCGTAAGAAGAAAATAAGGTGTGGAATTTGAGAAATGGAATTTGAGAATTATTTTAGAAAGCAAAGATAAAACGAATATTTTATAGCGATAAAAGTAGATTGAAGTTTGACAAATATTGTGAAATTATTATCGTCGTACGAAAAAGAATCGATATCATAAAATTTGATATTAGAATCTATCGTTTCTGTCGAAAGCAGTACAGATTGAAATATGTAATCTACTTTCTCTATTAGTCCACTGAATAGAATCTACGTAATATATCTTCTATTATACATAGTATGTATGTAATTACGTTCTCCTTTTACTATTTTTATTTATCATTCAAACATCACGTAGAAGTCATCAAGTCTTCGCCAATTTCACTCCCAAACGAATCTACATTACAATTACCTTTCTATATTTTATATACGGTTATTATCTTTTTCTCACTATTTTCATTTCTCATCCAATCATCACGTACAGTCACAACCATCACCGATTCCACTTCAAAGTCAATTCACCCTTCTCTCTCTCTCTCTCTCTCTCTCTCTCTCTCTCTTTCTCTCTCTCTCTCTCTCTCTCTTTCTCTCTCTCTTATCCGAATTCAACCACTCCCACGGCCAACATCTGTTGCTCTTAGACAACATTCCCATCCGTAATCCTTCGCATGACGACATCTCCCGTCTCGAAAATTGCACGTAGTATATACTATCTAAGTACGGAAGCTGGCCACGCGATCAAGGCTTATAATTCGAAGCCGTGGCCCGTGGCGAAATTCTGAGAAATTCTTGGAAAGGGGCGAGAGAGAGTCTCGACGTGCCACGAAGCTTGCTACGAAGCACAAAACATCCACGGTAGCGCTATCAAAGGCGGGGTTCATTGTACACAAAGTGGGTAAAGGTAGGTAACCCATTTTGGGGGTGGTCGGCCATCTCTCCCCCCTCTTTCTCTCTCGCTCTCTCTCTCTCTCTCTCGCTTCCTGTTTCCAACCATCCTAACACCGTGTTCTCCGTCTCTGTCCGCTGCACTGGTCCGTACGTACCAACACCAGCAACCAACTGGTAGCTTGTGCCGTGTCGTTGAGTATTGAGCGGGGTGAATGCTCTTGCGCAATGCACGTACAGCAACCCCAACCTCGTCGACCTCGAAGCTCCTTCGTCCGGGTCTAGCCTGGCCCTGGTCGCGATTGATTAACCGAATACCGATGATGTTTCATCCTATTAGGATTATTATTTGCAGCCATGCACACGGGATTACGTGTGCACTCGGTGCTGCGAGGACTGGTTCAAGAAAGACTTGTGGAATTGCTAGTGGATCGTTCAAAGGATGAGTTCAAAAGGACGAGAAATAAATGATGTTTTTTATCCTCATAAGAATAGGATGTTTGATATGCTAGATGGATGATATTAGCAGACACTGATAAGATAAACAAGATCCTTGAATCTGAGAAATTAATCTCGGAGGGTGAGGAGAAATGAAAGATTCAGAGGAAAGTGGTACGAATGAGGCAATTTTTAATTTCTACAAACTGGGATAAAGTGAAACTCTGACGAAGAAATCTGTATTGCTGTAAATATTAAAATTTAAGGCTATATGTATACGTACTCTAAACGTTTCGAAAGTTTGGTTTGGGTATTGAATAAAAATTTGTTTGATTCTTTCATACGATAGTTATTATAATTCCATAATTATCACGTTTAAAGACAGCTTCTCGCGTTGTCTGAAACATTAATGCTTTTGAATGGCGTTACTTTCAAAACAGAGGTGCGACATGACAATTTCACAAAAAAGTCAGCAGTTAATGGATTAAAAGGAAACGACGCAATTTATCTTGCACGCCACCCTCCGGTAGTTTCGAGCTACGAGGGTAGAGCACAATTTGTGAAGTATAACCTACAGGTCGAGATATTTGCGAGAGCATCGATCCAACGCAACAATACTCGTTTCCATAAGAAGCCATAGTGTGATAAGGAACTTATTGGATCCCCTAGGGCTAGCTGGAAGATATCACGGCTCTCCTTTCCAGGTGAAATATCGAACGAGACGCGAGAGTTACCTTATCGAACAAAAACACTTCCGTTTTTCCATCCCCTTTTTTACCTCGTCTTCCTTCAAAGAGAGAAGGAGACAAAAAGGAAAAGACCGCGGTGTAGAAGCAATTAGTCTGTAACCAAGTTTTACGGCCGCTTTAATGGGCTTCCATATAGAAGGAAACTGGCAAACGCGGCCCTCTTCCTATCCTTCCGCACGAAGTTAACGTGTTTCGCGAGAGAAAATAAAACAACGAAAAAGGGAAGCTAGATGAACGAAACGTTTCCTCGTTATGGGAATAACTTTTCGACGTTAGCTTCGTTCGAATCGAGTCCGGGGTTACCAGGTCTGCTGGCCAATTAAAAGTTATAAGTATCGCCGATAAATATCGGTGATCGAGCACGGTATACTCGGTCTACTCGAATATACTGCAATTACAAGTTGTTACGTAGTGAGGTATGCATCAGGGGAATGTATGAAATTCCAACTTTTAATGGATTCGAAGTAAAAGAATATCGACCTCTGTCAAATGTACGACACTTTATTTAGGAATTTCATTCGAAGAATAACCGTAGCTAATTTTACGCCAACGGTAACGTAAATTCGGTAGCTCTTGTAATTGCCTAACCTATATCTGTAATTCATGAATTCGTCATTAATTTGCACGTTTCAGTAACGTACACGTATTATTATTACAAACTGATCAAAGTGCCCTGATTCTAGGTATACAGCATATACGAACGTGGATGGTTTTGGAGGTGGTCTGAGTACGAGCATGTGGCCGATTCTCTCTCGCAGCTGACGCTCGACGAGCCATTTAATGGCTCGTTATGGACGAAGAGAAAAAATGGAACAGTTCGTGAAAAAACGACCACAGCACACGAGATCGTATTTTTTCTGTTTTTCTTTTTTATTTTTTCTTGTTACCAATTAGTTGGTAACACCTAGTCGATATAAAGGTTCGATTTTGCATAAAAAAGGAATAAAATTCCGAGAATTCCAAGGATGCCTGGTACGCGCAACCATTTCAGCTGATTACCGGGCAATCATATTCTTGCACAAGTAGTCAGGATCGTGTGTTGCAAAGATCACCTCGTGCACGTGCTCAATTCGTGCGAATTGAATGTCAGTAGCTAAACCGCTTTGCCACTTTGTGCCATGACAGATGAAAGAATAGTCAAGCTTCTCGTAATTAAAGTTGAAAGGTTGTAGGGTTGAAAGGAGCGAGCCTGTGTCGTTCTTCGGATAGATTATAAAAATAACAAGGACGGAGAGGGAGGCTCAAGGAAAAGGGAAATGAGGGAAAAGGCGACGAATGACGAGCCATTTGAAAAGCAAAGCACGATAAGCCGTCGAGTTCCCTCGCTCGAAGGGGTGGAACCCTTCGAATCTTCCTACCTCGAGCTACCATCGTGCTGGCAAGACAAATCCCAGGCGATTTTTGCTCCGGAAAATTGCATAAGTTTTCCCAGCGTACCCACTTTCTTTCCCCTCTTTTCCTTTTCGTTCTTTCTGCTTTTTATTGTACCGCCGATATAGAAGGGGAGGGACGAAGTTTAATATTCGTTGCAGTCGATGGGAATTCTACGGGTTGAATATAAAATAGAGAGGAAGTTCGATCTGGAATAGAAGACTGTTTGATACGCCGGAATTATGCTGGTGAATTTACTATTATTTTAGTCGTCGATTATTCGACTTGACAATGGGTTATTTCCAAAGGAAAAAAAGACCACTTACTACTGTCATGTAGGAACTGAGCAAAAATTAATGATTTAGAATTGAAAGATCATGGAAATTTATGCGAAGATTAGTGCCGTGTACGGATTGTAGTGTGTCATTGTAAATACATTACAAAAGCAAGAAGTAACATTATCCATCGTTATCTCGACTATTTTTGAAGTATAATATAATTTTAGAGGTTAATAAAAATTGAAATAAACACTCGATAGCTTACAAAGAACGCGAAGCTTTTAAGATAAGTAATTTGCGAATTAATTAATTAAGTGAAATTTATTAATTAATACACGGACCAATCCATCGACCACAACTGAATGCAATTCATAGCTATAAAAAATATCATAGTTTAAATCTGAACCCAACGCCTTCTGTGCTTCTCTTATCGATGTCTGATCATTATCGCATTATACTTAAGCAACTTCTCGCACAAACATATGTTCGTACATACAAATATTCATTTCTGTTTCTATCACAATTTTTCGAATATATACATATATATATTCAGGGAAAAAACGAAAGAAACAAAATACGTAGAACGATGGTTGGAGTTAGAAAAGATTACAAAGAACGAGCAGACGTTATCGGACGACAGCGGAAATCTAGAAAAGCGACAGTAACCAGAAACGGCTGGTTATCGGATATCGAATAAAAAGTCGAGGAGGTATGTATGTTTGCAAAGAAGCATGATTCATAGCTGTCAACGATCGATATTTCGATACAGATGGTCTATCGGCGTTTCCTTTCAAGTACTGATGCGATTATCGATAACAAGTATACGTGCTATAGTTGCAATTTGCAATCACCGATATGGAGAGAGAGAATTCCGCGTACTATTAATGGCGTGACGATCTGCAGCTCGTGTCTGGTATTTAATTACGACTACAATTGGAATTAAAGCTACTGGAATAGGATTTAGAAAGTAAAATTCGGTGAATGATTCACGAAGATCAGAATACGTGTTAAGGATCCCATGAAATAATTTGAACTATGTTATAAACCATATTAATCTATTACGGTTGGAAATGTATGGATGGAAAAGAATTCTACACACTGAAAATTCAAAGTTCCATATCGTGGCACATCGTATCAACAATATTATAATCGAATAGATTCTATGTAATTCTCCGTTCTCTGTATGAAATTGGAGGTGAATTCTGTAACTACTCGATCGAGAACGATCCGCATTTGTCAAGCTGACTGAACAGTAGGCGAACCCCATTTTCGAATTAGATTTAAAGAAGAGGGATCTAACAACGACCGAGTAACTCGATTGCTAGAGCAGTCGTCTGGAAAACGAAAGATCTGGATTTAAATCCTGCACACGCGATCGATACGGTCAGCTCCAGTCCTTCCTCGGCGCTTGCTCGCCGGAAGTGGAATTCGTTCCAACCTTCTAGCATTTAATTCCGTTTGTAACGAAAGAGGGTGGTGTTTGTTGACTGTTTGAAATGTAAACGATTGCTATTTCAGATTACCGGCTCATGGACGAATACAGCAACGATAGTTCCACTTGAATTTCTTTGTTTACTTATCCTATCTTAATTATGTTTGAGATTATTTATCAAGTTAAGAAACAGGTAAGAGAATTTCTTAACGCTTAGCGAACTTGTCGCGTAAGATAATCAAAGAGAAAATCCGATAGAAACATACACGAAAAATTTGTTAAAATGATAAAATAATAGAATACGAGGATTTCGAAGAGTAAAATATATTTCGATGAATTCTTCTCTTTTATATATTATTGCGAATAATAGATTATATTCGTGCAAACTACGAACGTTTTTAATCACTCAAGAAATTTTACACAGACCTATACTCAACCTAATAACAGAACTTCTTGTACGATAATTTACCAATATAATTGTAATAATTTAACAAATAACTTGCTAATACTATTTGTAAATTAACGAGTTACGAATTACAGATTACAGATTTTCTTTTCATAATTTCACAATTTTACTTCAACTAAAAGAATCAGTTAAGTTGTAATTTTCAAAATTACTTGTAACACTTTATCCATTATATCCATTTATAAGTGTATAAGATCTGCAGCTGTTGATTAGTGTTCGTAAGTCGTGACTCATAAAACTAATAATATTGATTCCATCGTAAAAGAAGGATTTGACCAACTTAATGCAATCCATGACACAACTCGGTATCATTTCGCTATCCCCACAAAATAGTAAAACCAATCAATTTAAACCACGACAGATAAATCACGTCTAGACAATTATCAACCTCGTTAACCCTCGACCGATCGCGAGCGTTCGAAACGAAGTCAGAGTGCGACAAAACCTGATGGACGTTCCTTGGATATCACGATATGAACGACAGCTGAATCGACCAGGGAGGAGCGTGGTTGCACGCGTGCCACAAATGGGAAAGTCTTGTACGATCGTGACACATTTTTATCGCGCTACGTACACGCAGTGTCGGCGCGTTCACAAGAAACTCGTAACATTTTGCCGAGCTACGATATGAAGATACGATAGTGGTGGAAGTAAAGTAGCACTCGTGGTGCGTGCAAATGCGTACACACGCCACCAACAACCCTGACACCAGACGCAAGCACCAGATAATTATCTTACATTATTGCTTATAAGCATCTGTAGTTCGCTCGATTTCGTAATGATATATGAATGTTGCTAAATACCGATTATGGTATTCGAAGATAATCTTTGAATATAAATTCAAATTGTTAATCTAATTCTTTTCCATTCGAATATCGATATTACGTTTCTTGCAAATGAAAAATATATTTCTTTCTGCATATAATTAGCCACTAAATCTTATTAAAGAAAAATATTATTAAATTATTGACGCAAAATTATCTCAGGATAAGGAACCAAGAGGATGATACTTTTAAGAACTTCTTCGATATTTGCCTGTCAGAAACTATTACAGCGAAGCTACGAGAATAGCGATAACGAAGTTCTATCAGATCTTCTGTCGTACATGCTACGCGTACTGAACTTCAATTCGCAATCGCTACGGATTAAATAAAAATCAATCTATGCCAAGTACCCTGAGGAGTCACGTGAGGATGTAGATATTCAGTTATCAATGTTGAGACGTCAACAGCGATTTACGTTATATGCCGATAGTAGGACAATGAAATATGAGATATGCAGACATTTTACGTAGAAGAAACATCGCAAAACAGTCCTAACATATTTTCTTCGTCAGCGGTATACTGGAAAGACAACTCTATACAACAAACTCTATACAAAATATATGAAACTCCATTACCTTCGTATCGTGTAATCCACTGCTAACAATAAGACTAGATTCAAGGATCGCAGCAACGTTCTTCATTCATAAAGGATTATTCTATCGATGGTATGTCAATATTTCATAATTTTAGTCCGCCTTTGTGTCTCTCACTTTTCTCCTTTCATTTTTTCTTTCGACAATCTCGTTTCATCGTTCGAGTCCACGTTCTCGTCTCGACGAACGTCCGGTGAAACTGTTTGACGATCAAACATCCTCTCCTCCTTTCAGGGCCTCTTCGTCGCTTGCCCATTGCTTTGGCGACGTTGTCGGATTATGAAACGTCCTGTACACGCCACTTTCACTATCGCGGCCAAGTTTCATAACTGTTATTATCGAGGTCATACGTAGGTTGGAGAGAAGCCGACAGACAGGCAGAGAAAAGGGTCTCTGCCGTTGATTATCGTCATTGAATCTCTATAGACGCCGATTTCCTCCAACCAGTCGATCGATTTTCTCTAGGAAACCAGCTAGCAGATCTAGCTTACTGGCTGGCTGAACGTTTCTCCATCGTCACGTTGCTAGAATGCTCTTATATCTTGTCTCTTTGACCGTTGTAAGCTCGGTACTGTGTAAAAAGTATCGTACTCTGTGCTTTCTATTTGTCGATACATTTTACTACGACAGGTATTCGCGTTTTTAATTACCGGCATTTTGTTAATATGATTCGTAAGTGTTACCGATAGATTTGTAAAGAGAATAGAAAGTTTCTTTCATACGCAATGCGAGATGGTTTAAACAGATTTTCTCTGGGGTCGAACTAGAGTTTAGTTCAGATAGAAGAGATAGATATTCTATCGCGTTGACGATGGATTACGTTGTCCTAGCCCGAAATCGAACGAATTCTTCTCGATGTCTCGAGCAACGGAAGAGTTAGGTTTGATTTGGTTCTTAGATTAGAACTCAGATTACTTTAGAATGAAAAATATTCCGTCGCATGAATAAAGGATCGTATCGTTGGAATTCGAAATCCAACGAATTTCTGTCGGTTACCGAACGAAGAAAAATATTAAGTTTAGAATATGTTAAATTCTTGAATCAACGTCTGTTAGATAGAGAAGTTTCCTCTATCTAGAGCAACTCTGACATAAATATCCTGGCGAAATACCTGGTCGCGTGGATAAAGGGTTATTTCAGTTCGATAAATATACGAGGAATTCTTTTTCGATTTTTGGAACAGCTAGCTGGAAGGGCTACCGAGTCTCGTTATCGCAATGACGGATCTCCGGGGAAAGTTAATCGCATGGATACCATTTAATTTGGTGGCTATGCTGAAAGGTACCGTCGTCGAGTTCCCGTCCGTCGAAACAATATTCTCGTTGACTCGTTTCAAGCCAAGAGGAAAGCCTGTACTATTCCCCTTGCGACCCTGCAGGGAAACGCGGCCCGTTTCGAATTAACGTTCCTCACCCGCGGAAGAGAAGTCGTTCTTGTTTCACGAAACGCAAACTGAACGCAAAACGGAAAGGAACGGAAAGGCGAGAGGCAATGTGTGCGCCACGCACAAAACGACAATTTCGTGGAACGATGAAAGAGAACGGGTTGTACAAAGAGGAGGACACACGGAGAGGACGGGCCAACGGAAAGTGCACGAACAGGAGAGCACGCGCAACAGAGGAAGAGGGGATCGGGGTGAAAACAGAACCACCGAATACGAGTACGCACGCTTTTTCGAGGGTGGCTCCCTGAAAGCTGGCTATATACTCGGTGTCTCGTTACTTTCGCCACAAATTCGCCTCTATGGAAATGTACGTTACGAGAAAGGAAGAAAGTGAAACAGAAGTTTCGAGCGAAACTCGCTCTGTCTTGATATATATGTTTTATTACAAACGATAAATTTCATTTTGCCGCGCTAGATTTTGAACATCTTTAATATTTCCTGATCGTAGAAGGCGATATTAATATTTGGACAAAAGCGTATGGATAAAAATAATCCTGAAATAATTCGAATCATTAAGAATTGTCCTAATATGGATCCAAAGTTTCATAGATAATCAATATCGATATTAATCGATATGTAAAAATACAAACTTTATGTCTAGAAAACATGCCAAATCTAACTTAACGCCTTAGTCTCTCCAATTGAAACTTTAGCCAAAACTCTAATCCAGACCCAATTTAAATCTTAATAATAGAATAACGAAACGATACTAACATGTATCTTCTCATATAAAAAAAAGAATTGGAATTTTTAAAGTTACCTTGTGTACCAAAGAAAAGTTGTTTGAAACTATTTCTCTTTATAATGAGTTCTCTGCGACCACCTCATGAAACCTGATGCATCCCCTCTTCTAATATATACAATAATATTTGTATCAGAGTCTTGTGTCTCGTTACATACGACGAATAACTGCATGGGAACATTCTAATGGGACACCCTGTATAACACGTGAGCGTGCATGTATGCAGAACGTGCACAGAGGGAGAAATCCGCAGGAATCGCTGGGTAAAGACGACGGGTCTGGCAAAGTTGCGCGTTCACCCTCGAGCACCCAGTCATCTCCCGTCTCGGGGATATTTAATATGCCGTGGCGGGGTTACAGTTTCCATCGAACAACCGGGAACCGGATAAATGCGCGAAGCCAACACCGGCAAACTTTTCTGCAGACCGAAGCGTCGCTCTATCGATTCAACCGGTTTTATCAGCAACCTGAATACAAGATCGACCGACCGCCTGCTTGATTACCGGAAGAGGTATGAGCAACGTGGACGTGGTAGCTTGTTTTTTGTCAAACGTTCCGTTGTATAACGATATTCTACAATCGTGGAAGAATTTGCCAGGTGAAACGACCATTGGTTGAAAGAGCCTAGTTTGAGATTCTACGAGAATCGAGCGGATTGGAGAAGACTAACTTGGAGAAGATGAAACATAGAAGAAGCTAAGCGAAGGTTTAAGATGGTCGAAACGTGTTTAAAGATTTCGCCCGCTTCTTTTGGATTATTAGTTTAGGAGCGGACAGTTTAAGGGTGGACAACTTGAAGGGTTCATTTCTTGTTGGATCAATACCGAAGAATTACATTTGAAGTTGCTTCTTTTGAATTTGCTCATCTGATCGACTACATTATATTATTATACTTGTTTTTTTAAAATATAATCAAATAACGATAAAATCAGAAAATCAACAAAAATGAAATAATAATGTTCAATTATTAATTCTATGATACGCGTGAAGTTGGAATTACGCACTCTGTGAAAGTATGAGAAATTAAATATAAACCGCACAATTGGATGGAACGTACCAAGTGACTAGCAGGAAACTTTTATTTTCCTGTCTTTTTATCACATTTTAGTTTTGCTTCTGACCACCGTTTTTATTATTACGTTGCATTTGTTTTGCGATTTCATTTACAACTGCGCCGCATTATCCACCGCACAAGATCCTTTAACTCGTTACACAAGTAACTAAACAAAACGGGAAGGCAAGCAACTTTTATAAAAATAAAAAAAGGCAAGTTTTCGCGGTTGTTTCCTATCTCGTTAAATGCTGCTTCTACATGGAAAACGCTCGAGCTTTTAGCAAACGTTGGGAACGGTTTTTAACGCTGTACATTATGCAGGATAATTCATCAAAAGTAAAACACTTAATCATTATTTTTAGCCATTATGAAATAATACTTGAACCAAAAACTAAAGAATTTCATAATTCTGACAATTGTAACTAGATTTACTAGGTTAAAAAATAATTAAATAATGAACATTTTCACGGCAAAAGCTAAAGTTTAACGCTATATATCCTCTATCATACTTATTAGATTACTAAATAAAGTTCATTTCTGCCGTTTGCCTATTCTGTCTTTCTCTAATTATATCTATAAAAATTGTATACACCTTTCATCATACGAAAGTTAAATTGAAAATTGTGAAGACGTGCTAAGTCTGGTCAAACGAGAAAAGAGACGATATTGTAACAATGGAACATTATTAAACATAGTCATGTGCTCGCGAGCACGCATAATGACGAGGACGCATGTGGAAGGAATCATATGTAGTCGAGATAAAAGAGTTCTATGAGTCATACACGTAGAATCTTGACTTGATGATCGTAAGTGATCCTTGACGCTTAACGGCTCCACGACCTCGATTTTGGTTAAAACAAGCGGAAATTGGTTAAGCGTCCGCGCGCACCGCTTTTGAGCCATTGTGTGCGTCAGCGAATCATCGACAATAGTGTTCGTAATTCGAAATTACCATATTGCCAATGCACTCTCTCGGGTTAATTCGCGTTCACGTGAAATCTCGTTTGATAACATCATGAAAAAATTGGTAACTGTTTTATCGACTGGACTGAAAACACTATCATTGAAAACGAAGATTTTGAATCTCGTGGAAGAATTGTAAATTACGGACGAATAAAGTTGAAATGAAAAACGTGAGAAATAAACGTTGAAGCGTTTACGGCTTTAAATACGTCGTGTTTATACACTGTGTTTATACGTTGTGTCATTCACCGTGACAAATGTCGTTTAACGTTCATCGTACGCGAAATAAGTTAGTACGAAAGTAAAAGTTAATGGCCGTCGAAGAAATGGACAGACCACTCGGAGAAATTGGTTTGTCTTGAGAAAAGTGAAATTCACATGAGCGTCGCTACGTGATATTAGTAACGAAAAACGGATAAAGTCCAGGAGATACTTAAAATACGTGATATTAGGTATTAGATTTCTCATTCTAAATTTAATTCCGATCTCACATTTAATGTAACGCAATTGTGATGAATGATTAAATTAAATACTAGATAATTGCAGTTGTATTGAGTCAAGCAGTAATCATCTATGACAATCGTTCGAATTTTGCAATTTTCGAGAATAACGTAAGTTATAATCGTTCGATAAACAATGTGAGAATACAATAATATTTCCTAAAAACGTTATTGGACATTCAGAAAACATTACATAATTTCAATAATTGGAATCCCACCATTATTTGACAATGATGGATAGTCCTTACTCTCTGTTAACCTCACAATATTTTAGATAGTATTTTAATTTGATTTCGATAGTATATTAGAAAAAATAAAAACATATGATTTTCATTTGCAATTAAATATTATGCAACAGATTTTTATTTTGTTTCAAGTTCATAAATAATTTTTTAAGCGTCATTTTGTACTTACGTTATAACATTTTGATATCTCTGAAAATCTTAAACAATAAAATTTTCTCTTTTCTATGCCTCTGCTTCAAGTGTAAGATTTCACGAGATACTAACAACACTTTTACTCACTGAACAAATAAATTAATTTAAAATAATTTTAAAAACGATACTAAACACAGCTATAAAAGATCGTTTGAAAAGAGAGAAAACTACAAACGATCCCTAGTGGTAGAAATCATAAAATTTAAAGCATCATCAAAGACCAACCCGTCGATAAAGATGGTTGCTGTACTTCATTCATCACATTAAGATAAAATAATCTTATTAAGTCTTTTTAGTTTCAAAAAGGCAATTTAAAGAAAGGAATTATTTTGCATTGAGAAATATTAAAAAAAAATACGTTTTAAACAGTATTTTTCTATTAAAATACTTCTTAAATGACAACTAAAGCATACATACATTATTAAATGTGTGTGTGTGTGTGTGTGTGTGTGTGTGTGTGTTAATGATGCACATATGAAATGTAAATATATATACATTAATGAAAAATTACTTAAAAATTTATTTAAGAACACGACCATATTTTAGTCTTTCGTGTTCTCTTTTTATATAACATACAATTCATAATACATTATATAATAAATTAATCAGTTATCTTTTTGATTTAATAATCTGTATTTTGTATGACATTGATAATCATACGTATTATTTAAAACAACATTTTTAAAATTTTAATGTATTTAAATTTGAACAAAAATTTTAATATATTGAATAAAACTATAAATCATTTCTGTCACTTTTTCTTTCAATGCTTTTGTAGTTTATACTACATGATATATGCTATAACATACATTTGGCTGTTAAATAATAATTATGTTGTTCTGTAATTAATTATACTATTTATTCATAATTCTCCATCTAAATAATTTAACAACCACATTATTCCTTAATATCATTTTTAATTATTGCAATTAATTATTGCGTTTGATATGCAATTAAAACTTATGTTAACAATTTACAAACTCAAATACTAACATTTTAATTGAATAAAATCTATACTAAAATATGTATTAGAGAAAACACACAGTATAATATCATATGGTATATCAATGTCAATCTTAAGATAAATTATCATAAAATTAAATTCATATTAAATGACTCACCGAAGCACTTGTACCAATGTAATTACTTCAGTGCCACAGCAAATGTGTTTATAGGTTACCTAAAACAATGAAAAATACCTATATAAGAATTAAAAAATTACAATTTTTACTATATGCATTTTATTTAAAATGTATATTCTTGTATCATTAATCGAATAAGAAGGTAGTAAACACATTCAAATATAAATAAAAGAGAAAGAAGGAAAAATCAAATATTGTTTTAATTTATTTTAAACGTTATTCGTTTATTTCTTGTTTTAATTTCTTCTTAATTTTGGAATTCAAAGCAAGCAACACTAATTATATACATCATAAATAAAAATACAAATATGTGAGGCAATATAAACTTTGTTTCCTTTTGTAATATAGATATAACTAGGGACGTGCTATAAAATATTTGACATGCGTTCAATACGGTGATAACAAAAAAAAAGACAAAAATTTGTTACACCTTTCTGACAGAAAGAATCAAACATTTTTTCCAGTTGCTCCTTGCTAAGAATAAAAGGTTATATTATGCAAAAGGTTGATTGACAATATGAAATTTCATCAGTTAAATTATCAAAACTATACGTAGAAAGTTTGATTCTAGTCGATAAGACTACTCGGTCATTGTATACTTGCCAAAGTCAAGGTCGTCCAACTTGCCATTGTAAGGTCAAGTCGTCATGTTTACAATGTCAAATCGGAACTGTAATTCACGCAATGTTGCACACACGCACATGCCCACACACTAACATTTTCAGCGAAATTATGACATTGTTTGTAGCTAAAAAAAAGGTAAAGCATCCCAGCAGGACTGAATAACCTGGTTTAAAAGTTCTACGGCAAAAAGTTAGGTTAGATCAAAACCGAGTCGGGTAACAAGCCGGTAACCGTATACTGTATTATACGATTATTGTACTTCCTATAGCGTTGTATTATTTTACGTGATATTAACAATTTTTTTTAAATTTTATTCGTCACTAAACCACGAGAAATAACAGTTGCTAACAATGTAATTACCTATCAAATTGTGGACCATATACATGCGTTAATAACTCATTTAACCTTTCGCTAGCGCGTAATTCCGCCTATTATCTAACCTAACGTATTTCACATCTTATAGCTGTTAGCTGTTACTGTATTTTACACACTACCCGGCTTATCGTGTCATAATCATATGTAAAAAATAATACACGAATTGCACGATACTACTACCACTGGCGCTTCGCGTCATTGAATAGTACCAACGTGGTACCAACACCGAATGTTACCAACATGATATTGCAAATATATCTTAATCCTTAACTATGTTTTAATTTGTATAAACCTATACGTATACATATCCTAATTAATTACTTATAACCTAATAATTATATGACATATAGAAATGTATATATATTAATATATTACACATTAAATATAGCAATTAGATTTAAATATCTGTAAAACTTTTTTTTAAAGGACATGACATAACAATTATGTGGTCCATTATATTTTTTACAGAATGTTTTATTGTTTTTCCTTCTTTTTTTAGAAAAATATAAATTTTTCAATAAATTTGGTATATAAAAAGAATATCAAAAAGTATAAATACTTATACTTTACCATATTTTATATGCTAGAGGTAGTTAAAAATATCATGTATTGTGTTCTTCTAGAAACTGCTTTAGAAGTCCAGAACTTAATGGAATGATAAGATGTTCAATGCTATCAATATTGCGCTTTATTTTAACTAATTTGTGATCTATAAACTCAGTTAATTGTGCTCTTAATGCTAAATCTGAGCTTACAAGAAATCCTTCACGGGCAGCTCGATAAAGATCTTTAAATGCCATTCCTATTAATAAAAATTTGTAAATAAATTATTATGTTTGAAACTATATTAATTCTATATGTAATACTTTTCTCATAAATTTGAAATTACCAGTAAAATTAACATTATTACTGTTGCTTAGCTGATTCTTTACAAGCAATAGATAGATTGACTTAGCATTTGAAGTTAGAGAAAGGAAAACATTATGAAGAGATGATAAAGCAAGAGCACCACTTTGCTTAACCAAGAGCGAACTTTCATAAGATGTTTCTTCTTGATAAGATAGAAATGTTGTTGTGTCCCACCAAAAAAACTTGAATTTGGAGTGTTTTGTATGGTCCCACACTATAAATGTACAATCATATAAGAATTACTAAAAATGTAATGAACTAAAAATATAATACGAAATTGATCATACATAGCGGGGCATTAATGTGATCAACTGATGCTAAAACACAAATATTTGGTACATTTGCAAGACAAGATAGTAAATCTTGAGCTTTATTTGAACGTAGCATCATACCATCTATATTATGTATTAACAAATACAATCTGTCTTTTGGATTTTTCCTTAAAGTTTTTTCAATAAGATCAATACATTCAGTTGTATTGCTAGGACAATTTAACTCCAATAAATCAATAATTATACCATCAAGTATCTAAAAAATATTGCACTATTTTTAATCATCGTATTACTTGAATATTTATATCTCAACTCTATTTATATGACTTACATCTTTCATAGTTAAACTAGGAAAGAATCCATTTATTACTAGTGATGGATGATAAGATATACTTTTATAAAAATCATTGATTAAACATCTTTTTGAACCTAAGCCATAAAGCAATACAGTATAGCCTTGCCTAAAATACAATAAAGCAATACATTACTAAATTTTTTTAAAAGCTTATAGGTTTCAATATTTTCTTCTTAACTTACTCCATAATAAAATACCACATAGGAAACAGCGTAGAGTAGTTATTAGTTATTGAATAAATATTCTTTTTATGTTGTAAAGACACATGACTTTGATTTGCTAACAATTTTTCCAATTTTTCTTTTGTTAAACGAGAATTACGTAGATGTTCTAACGTCCGATCGGATGTAACTACCTTTTCTGATTGTGTTGCAAAGTATTCATCAGTTTGCATATGCTTTAAAAATATAAGACATAATAGTAATAATGTACTGTATAATTCATGTATCCATATTTTAGTGAAATTCATCATATTCTACTTACAAAATCTTTATGAATAATTGAAGGTTTATTTTTTCTAGTTACTCTTTTTGGTGTATTCAATAAATGTGACTGTGATATAAATTTTTGCTTTTGGTTCCTTATTTTCATCTGATCTTTTTCATCATTACTAGATACTACATCCTCATTATCGGTTGTTTCGTCAGTGTCTTCAAATGGATGGTAATCACTAGATTCAGATATACTCTCACTTTCACTTGATGTTAATCCAGATTCATATTTTTTTTGAATAACAGGAACTGAATATTTAAAAATAGAAATTAGTAGTCTTATATTATTGCTAAAAAATATATAATACATGAAGAGTGTTATATTATTTAAAAAGCTATACTTTTTGAAATTTTCTGGTCTTTCTTTGATGTTTTTGGTTGTTCTTTATTATAAACATTTATCTTTTCAAGAACAACTTTAGCTATGGGTAATGGAACATCATTAATAGGTGTACGACATAAATGTGCCTTCTTTGTCATAGCATCTTTTCTATTAGGTGTTTGGAATTTATATAATGCCTGTCCGCTTACATCATCACTTGAAAATAATTCTAAATAAATAATACATTTTTTAAATTTTGGAAAAAACGGAAAAATCAATACTAAATTCGTCATTGAAAATTTACCAACTGGCTTTTGTACATTCTCTTCCACATCTCTGAGTTCATCTTCTATTGCATTTACTGGATTATCATCCAAATTTTCATCTGAATTGGACGACATATACCTTTTAGGTTTTCTTACTAAAATAAAAACAAGTTATTCAATAATAAATTGTAAATAAACATATCTACAAAGATTAAAATTACAGTGTATCGTCAGCAATCTATATACTACCTTTTAGTCGTGAAGATCGTCGTAAATTTTCGGTAGACATTTCGTATATGATGTAATTATTTTAAGGCTAAATGTACCACAAAATTAACAACACTAGAAAAATACTATAACTGACGTCTGATGTCTAAAAAATAGGCGCTTTGAAACAAAATTAATCAGTGATATTAGGAAACCTAGAGTAACCACGTTTTTGTTTATCCCAAAATATGGTCTATTACGCCACCGTACGGCAAAAACTTTAATTAAATAAACAATATTTTAATAATAATACAATTTAGTTATTATTGTAGCAAATTTACTTATATATTGAAATATTCATTATATAATTTATTGTAGATATTACATATCGTTTGAAAGGTAAGATTTTCTTTTCTTCTTTAAAAAAAATATAACAAACAATTGATTTCTCTTTTTGAGCCAGCTAAATTTAATTGTTGCGCGATTTTGTTATTTTGTTATTTTGTTATTTCCATAGAACCGTACAATGAAAAATAGATTCTTGTAGCGTGGTACCGCAACAAATACATCTCGTTTGTGACAAAACTAAATAAGTTCTTGTATATGCTAGCGTGGAACCAAACAGGGCAGATCCCTAACTTTATAGGTTCTTGTATATGCTAATGTGGAACACCTTCAACACTTGACCGCATGGTGCAGCATCTGTACTGTGGAACAACTAGAAAAATCAGCATGATATAAGTATAAAGATCTAATAATAGATTCCAATTCCAACCTATGAATTAGTCGGTTCTGTTTTTAAATTCATTGTGATGTTACTATTGTATATAACCTAGTATTGGAAGATATATATACCAATAAAACGTGTATATCTGATTATTCTGAATATTATATATATTTATGTGATAATTTAATGTTCCATCTCATTTATATAGCGTATTAGATCAAGTGTAATAGATTTTTCAAATATAGCGAAATATGTCAAAATTGTGCAAATTGTATTTTGTACATAAATGTTAATAACTTAATGAATTTCGTTCGAAGAATTTGGAAACTATAAGAATTTTATAAATCTAAGATATAATTTTATGGTTTTATCGAATATGACTGATTTAGATGTGGATGATTCTTTAACTAAGTTAAATACTCAATTAAATAAAAGTATGGTCCTAATGGATGCCACAGAAACTGAAATACCTCAGTCAAAGAGTAATAAATCTATAACGATCAACCCAAACATTCAACCTGCCAGTCCACATGTTAATTCACCTATAGTTAAGAAAAGCATTTTGAAAAAAGCTGAGAAAAAAAATGTGATAGAAACGGAGCAACATATAGAAAATAACAAAGAAACAAGAGGTGAAATAAGCGGCAACAGAGCATCAATGAATGTAACATCTACTACAAGACCACGTACTGTAAATAAAATTTAACTTATATATATTTTGTACCAGAAATCTTTGCATAAAATTATTTTATCAATTTTATTTTAGATCAGTGATTTAGTACAACAAGAAGACTTAATTATGGAAACTACAGATACTACATTGAGTTTAGATGATCTATCTGATAGCGAAGACATGTGGATCATGGATATTCCTGGAACAGTGAGTTAAATATATTTAAATAAAAAGATAATTTATTAATATTATAAATATCATGCAATTTGTAGATAGATCCAAATGAACTTAAAGGTCAGATGTTAATATTTGGAGAGAAATCTAAATTTAAAATTAAAGAGGAAAAATACTGTGCAGTGAATCATGAAGTTAAATGTAATGTTACATGTGTACTTCATACTGGTAAAGTAAAGTCGCAATATAAAACTGGTAATATGTTTTTTATCTATTTCAAGATGTGATCGGTGGCTTTTTCTGACATTTTTTATTTTTTTCATGTAGTCAATATGAAACCAGCAGGTACAATTACTATCAGACGAAAACTTTCAAGTATTTCAAAAACTAAACCAATGCAAATAAAAAACTGCAGTGTACCATTCCCAAAAAATTTGAGAACTCGGCATCCATTATTTGGTGTCAATTACAAAGGTAATGTTGAAAAAGTGTAATAAAGTAATTGATCTAAAGGCAAAGGATAATAATAGGAAAAACAATATTATATATAATATATTGTTTTAAAATTGTATATCATTAGGGAATTGTGTACTACATTAACTATAAAAATTTATTTGCACCCTCATTTGTTTATAAGAAATTAAATCAACAGATAAAAATACATAGAGATAATTTTAATTGAACAATGCAAACTGTAAAATTAGTCGCTTTATAATAAAACGCAACGTTTAATTTTAGATTATTATGAAAAATTGACAAAATGTTATTGTATCCCATATCAACGATAAATGTAATATGAATGAATGAGTTTTAAATTTAATTAATTGAAATAACTTTGAAAGAATAGAATTCGTTCGATGAGAATGTACCTTATTTTATTCAATACTAGGAACATTTGTTTTCATGTGTTGGTGCCATTGTTATATCAATCACTGATCATTTCCGAGTGCGCGGTAAATATAAAATAGAATAAACTGCGAGCATCAAAATTTCCAATAGAACTTAAAACACTATAAAAAACATTCGTTAAGTGCCCATTTTATATCACGCGTAAATAATAAACCTATTTAACTGAATAAAAAAAGAATAGGAAGCAAAGATTTGTACGGTCATAATAACATAATCGAAGTTTTAGTTTGACATGCGCTTTCAGAATCCTTTACCTATGCGCCTTTCTTTAAATACCAGTATATGTAATGTCCGCTTCTGCGCAGTCGCGGTGCGCATGCGACCAGATCTAGAAGACTGTACAAAAATTTCCCAGTACAGAAAAGAGATTTGTTAGTGGAAAAGTTATAACGTAAGTAAACAAGAGTCAAGAAATTTGGACGGACGAATGCGTGAACATAACTCTAGAATCAACGAAAACGGTGGCACGCGGTTTATCTATTACCGAGGACTGTCGAAAAGTTTCTCTATTGTAACGAAGTTAAGGTTAAACGAACCAGGTATACCCTGTAACCAGTCCAGGGTATTTAGCAACCCCTCTGACGACAAATCATTCAATCCTTTGTGACGTTCGCCGCGAGCCATACTATGTTAATCGCGCTTACTACAGTTTTTTTTTTTTTTTCATAAATTGAAATATTTGAGTTGGGGCCATTACTTGTTTGCATTCGAACTAAGATCACGGGTTTCTTTCAAAAAAGTAGGTACAACAGATATGAGAAATCGGTGAGAGTCTTTTTCTTTCACGCGCAAGATCAAGACAACGACCATTGGCTAAAAAGGGACAAAACGAATGATGGCATCGTTATTCTATCCATCTTCCTTTTTGTGTGTTGTTTCTTTCTCTCTCGTTCTGTCTCTACTCTTCTCTCTGTTGCTCCTTCTCCTACTCTCTCTTCTCTTCCCCTCCCCTCTCTTTCCCTCCGCCACTCCTTTTCGTTACTTCCATTCCTCATTCTCTCGCTCGCCTTTTCCCCCCTTCAAAATCGTAACGCGAAACATCGAGCCATCGTCCTTGCGTATGTGAATAGTTGTATTTGAATCTCCGGGGAATTTACGTGTCATGTCCCACCACGTCGACTTTTCCACGGATTTTCACGTACGTTCCTGCTATAGCGTAGTACCTCTCACTCGCTCTCTGACGTTTCTTCGCTTCTCTCGACGCCACCAACAGCTGTTTCATCCGATCGTCGCCCTCTCGTATAGTTCGTGTCTCACCGTAAGAGCGAGGGAGAGAGAGAGAGAGAGAAAGTGAGTGGGAGAGTACAGACGGTGGGCCCTACCGCAAGTTTTTCGTCGTCGTTCTCAACCTCACGTACAAACTTGTCATTTCTACGTCCACCGTAGGGCATACGCGATTAACCTAATTCTCTGAAATCTAAGGCGTTATTTGTTCGTTTAACGTTCGTCTGACAGCTCCTGTCAAACGGACCCTTCCTTTCCAACTGTTCGTCAAATCTGTCAGCTAAACAGTCACCTATTATATTTTCTGCGAGAAAATATTCTGTTTTAATTTCTTCTGGTATATGATTCATTTCAACGCTTCCACGGTGAAATATTTCCAAAAAAGAAATTCCGTTACGATGTACGTTGCAAAGGATTTCCTTGCGAATTGACGTGGAATTCCACGAAAACGGCTGCTAATACTCGATGACACGTCTGACTCATAACATTTTTATAGTACAATGTTTTAATGTCCCATTATTTGTTTCAGATTGTGCAAGGATATTAGTGTATAAGAAGTTGCAAGTACAGTCAATTACATAGTATCAAGGCATTGTGGAGACTTTGCACGTATGTGTACCAAATTTACATTGATAATGATGTTATTTTTCAATTAAAATGTATGTTCCAACCATTTTCAGTGTTACCATGTGTATTTCATTGATAATATTATTACCATGATTAAAATATTTTGATAATTGATAATTACAAATTTTTCATATATATGATTAAAAGAGTGTTAAATACCTTGTGTAAAATACTTTTTATTTGTGTGCAGGATTTATAACTAAAGAAAATCTTGTTAACTTACTATATTGTGTGATATAAAAACTAGAAACAAAAATGTCAGTATTGAATCAAAGTGGAGAAGATGCAGTGGAATGTCCTTTGTGTATGGAACCATTGGAAGTGGATGATTTGAATTTCTTTCCATGTACTTGTGGATATCAAATATGTAGATTTTGCTGGCATAGAATTCGTACAGATGAAAATGGTTTATGCCCTGCTTGTCGGAAGGCCTATTCTGAAAATCCTGCCGATTTTAAACCTCTCAGTATGGAAGAAATTGCAAGGTATGTAACAGCCATTTTATGATACTGACCGTGTTTATATGAATCATTGATATTTATTATATTCATTTTCCTCGTTAGATTAAAAGCAGAAAAGAGATTAAAAGATCAGCAACGTAAGCAAAGGGTTACAGAAAACCGTAAACATCTAGCAAATGTGAGAGTAGTACAAAAAAATCTAGTATTTGTAGTAGGATTACCATTGAGACTTGCGGATGCTGATGTAAGTAAGGTCACTAATAATTTAAATAAAATATTATTGTTGGCATTTAGTATTTTTGTAATAATTAATTTTCAGATATTAAAGCGGCATGAATATTTTGGAAAATTTGGCAAAATTCACAAGGTTGTAATAAATCAAAGCACTTCCTATGCAGGGTCTCAAGGTCCTAGTGCTTCAGCTTACGTTACTTATCAGGTAAATTCTGCATACTTCTACATTAGAAGCTATATTATTTTACTACTTTTAAGAATTATATATATATATTTTTAAATTTCTTTATTATTAGCGTCAAGAAGATGCACTACGTGCTATAGAGGCTGTGAATAACGTTGTTATGGATGGACGGACAATTAAAACGTCGCTAGGAACAACAAAGTATTGTTCACATTTTATGCGTAATCAGCCTTGTCCGAAACCAGATTGTATGTATTTACATGATCTTGGGGACCAGGAGGCATCATTTACAAAAGAAGAGATGCATCAGGGCAAACATCAAGAATATGAGCGTAAGCTTGTGCAATCGTTACATGCGTCACATGCGTCACATGCATCTGCACAACGGTAATTTATTTTACATTTGAAATTACTGAATTATAGTTGAAAGAGAAGATAGCATAACTCAAATAATAACTTTTTTATGCAAGGAAACCAACACCATCACCATCAGTGACAGGCAGTATTGTTAGAGAGAATGGAACTTCAAATTCTCAAGCCAAAGAAGCTTGGCCATCGTTACAAACTGGACAGACAAATAGTGGGCTTTCCTTTCACAAAGATAATTATATTTAAAAGCAATATAATCATATGTAGTTTATTAATTATTCTAATTTTATATCTACAGGTTCACAAACAAATTGTAAAGAATTATCACCGCCATCACAAACAACATCGCAGCAAAACAACATGATAAACGGAAGTAGTACAATAAACCAGCAGAGTCATGTATCCTCTGGTAGTTCAACACAACAGAACAATAATAATAAAGGTGAAAATATGAATATACGGAGAGGAAAAAGTAATAGTGAAAGCAAAGCTCAAGCAGCACGGAATAAACACAAAAATTGTCAAAACAAAGAGAAACATAGTACACGGACAACTTCCCGATCAGAATCTAGCTCTATTGGTACACAAAATAATGTGCAATCACAAATTAATGGACAGAAGGATATTAGAAATTTTTCCTCCGAATCGAATAGTGATATACTACAGAAATTGGGTAATAAGTGTAAATCGGAACAACAATCACAACCGCAGCAGCCACCTCAACAACAATCACAACAACAAAGTAATAAAGGATCTAAATTAGTTCAGCATCAACAACAACAACAACAACAGCAGCAGCAACAATCTCAAGAACTTAAAGTAAATGGAATAATGCAGAACGGAGAACGTCGGCATTCGGATAGTGAAACAGATCAACAACGCGAGGGTAGTACACCGGCTAGTACAATTTCGAGTACGGAAGATCCGAATGTGAATCATCAAGTGGAACATTTAACAGAATCAAGTGAGGAGAACAGTGGTGCTGCTATTTTAGGTGAGTTCCTTATATTCGTGATCATTTCTATATGTATTGATTTCTTGCTTCTAAAATAAATGTAGAAAACGACTAAATTCAATATATAACATTCGTTAAATAATATGTGAAGAAGAGAAACAGAATGATCAAAATGTCTATTATAACAATTATTACTAAAAATGTATATTAGAATTTAAAATGACGTTTATAAAATATTTATAGAATTATGTTTGGAAATCTTTTATTTTTTAGGTTCAAAAAGTTATAGGATAAAATTTAAACTTATTTGTTTTATGATAATTTTAAACAATGTTTATTGACAGAATATTCTTTTTTTGTTACATTAAACTGTATTATTTTTTTTATATATTTGTTTTTTGGTAATGTTTCTGTAATTTAATAAAGTTCTATGAATATATATTTGCAAGAAACGAAGTAGGAGAAAGTTTATTCTTTCGATTTATGAAGAGTCTGTGAGAGGCTATAGATAGGAGTTACAATATTTAAATCATTTAAACATTAAAATATGTCATGAAAAGTATTTGTAATAAATGACAAATCATTCTAAATGTGTGCCTATCTCTTATAACACTGTATGTTGTACTTTAAACATAAAACAATAACTTTTGAGCAATGTATAGTATATTTATGACATGCACATCTTATGGCTGTCTCATAACTGTAGAATAAATTTTAAATAGTTATAGATATATGCCAAAATAAAGAGAATTCTTTGAAAAAAATAGTAACTGTTTTTTGTGTTTTTGTACACACTTGACTTTATCCTTCTTGTAAGTTGCATCATTTGGGCAAACATATATATGAAAGTGTCTGGAAAATTGTTTATTGTTTTTGTTTCTATATGCAATGAATGTCTACATAATATATCTTATGTATGTATAGAATTGGCTTTTTTTCCCTCTCTTTTTTTGTAATTCTTACTTTATATTTAAATATAATTTTCTGGACACATATTTTCACATTTTTGAGATTCATTAATGGTGGCAGAGAGGAATGGTATTAGAAGCTGTTTATTCTGGCATTTTACACTACCAAAATGATTTGATTGCATAAAGATTGTAGTGTAGACATTTGTGCATATCATCTTTAGGTTCCTCTCCAGCTAGCACAAATTCATCACAAGGTGCCAATCAACAGCCACCACCAGGACTACATAATGGGTCTCAAATACAATTCAATCATCGATCGATCTTTCAGACGGACAATAATAGTTTCTTCAATACAAACACTTTCCAGAAAACCACCTCAGTGCCACCTACTTCTTTGACAGGCATGTACACACAATTTTTGTTTAGTGCTGTGATTTCCACAAATTGATTTGTGAATTTATAATCAATTGTAGTAATGAACTTGAGTTATTCTAAAAACTGATTAAGTTTTTATATATGTCTGTTTCCCTTTTATATTCTCCTATAGTTTATATAAAATCAAATATAAAAAATGTTATAATTATTTTTTTTTGGATATACAGCAAATCCAAACCTGAATTGGACAACCACAGGCTTAGCTTCTATTCCTGATTCTTTGCCAATTGTTCAATCCAGTGAAGATTGGCAAGCAGCTTTTGGTTTTCAACCTGAAACTTCACAAACAAATCATGTTGTACAAAAATCCAGTCCTTCTAGTTCGCCAGGAGTGAATTTCAATTCTGAAGGTTTTGTAGATGAAGAAGTTTATGCTAATTTACAGTATACTACTCTATCAGAACCTTCTGGTACTTTTACATCAAGCTTACTTGTTAATTCTTCAGCATCTAAATTCATGGCAGATTTTCAACAAAACTCATTGCAACAAAGGCTTGCTCTGCAGGTAAGCAGTTTATAAAATAATTAATCAAATATAAATATCATTTAAATTGTCTTTATACTACTAAATATAGATAATAAGAAGAATAACTATAATTTCTTAAGGCACAACAAAATCAAGAAAACTGTGAATATATAAAACAAAATGGTCATGCTACTATGGAGGAAGTTAGGAACCATAAAGAATCTGGTTCAGATATAAAGCCTGATGATGATCTAGGTTTTGATCCTTTCCATGAAACACAGAAAGCTTTGGCTGAACTTATGGAAAATGAAATGCAAATTCAACAACAAAGGTTTCAGCAGCAACAACAACAACAACAACAAAGAGAACGAGAAGAGCAAAATAGGGTACAACATCAACAGAATATTGCAAACCTCGGTCAACAACATTTTCCACAGGTAATTTTTATATCTTCCTTGGCAACTGTATGAAATTTAATAATTTATCAATAGTAATTCTTGAAAACAAACAATAATAGTTTCATGATTATTTTTGTTTTCATATCATGTTATTGTATATGGCTATTATTTAGGTCGCCCATATAGCACATTTGCAACAGCAGGCCCAACATCTGCAGAATCTACAAGTTATTCAACAGTCGCATTCCTTGCTGTCTCGTCTTCCACAAAATTTGTTACAAAGTGGTACCCAAAGCCCTGCTCAGAGTACTGTGGCTGCTGCTAGTTTGGGACAACGTAGCCGCCTTCCACCACCAGGTTTCCCTGGTTCTACACCAAATCACATGAATTCTTTTGGTCTTGGTATACCGCGACCGGCTCCCACGAACAATGCTCTTTCGGGTTAGTATTTTTGTAATTTTGTCAATAATCTGTGATGATTGTAAACGTATATTATGTTTACATTGTTCATCTGAGAAAAATATACACAATAACAACAAACGTTTTGTAACTTTAGAAAGTAAAAGTGTATTCTTTGTTTGCTTATATAAATCGGAAATAGCAAAATAGTGTCAGTAAATATGTATTTGTGGCGAGCAATAGTGTTATCCAAGCATAAAAGTGAATTCTTGTGACTTTGCAAAAGATCTATATAATATTATACATGAGTCATTCGTCTAGTGTGCTGTTTACAGGAGCACAACCACCACAACAAAATACCTATCTTCCAAATGGAAACCCTCTTCTGAATTCACAAGGTACATTGTAATAATAGTCACTATTATTTGAACATTTTATATTATTTTTATGACTAATATCTAAAATTTAATTAACGTATAAAACAGGTATTAGTAAATGCACGGGAGATGCAGTGTATACGCTTAAAGATTGGTGTGATATTAATAATCAACAACAGCAACAACAATTTCATCATCAAGCATTACATCAAAAAGGTGGATGGAACAATTTTGGACCTATTGCAGATTGGACTTCGATTGATCCAGCTATTGTTAGTTCTTCTAGGCCTCTTCCATTCCAAACTACTAGTACATGGCAATTTCCACATGTTCATCCTACACACACTGTACCACATAATGCGCAACAGGTATTAAATACTTTTATGATATTTCATTTTCATTATTACATTTTATATTTTCAGAAATTTAAAACAAATTTAAAAGTACATATTGCATAGTAAATCTTCATAATAAATTTTGTCCATAAGGAACAACAGAATGCACCAACTCAACATTGGGCAATGCAACCACCTCCAGGTTTTGCTGCACCTGTGACTACGGGACAACTAAGTAATCAACAACCAAGCACAACTGCACAGCCGCACACTAAACTTATCTCAGCAGGATCGGAAATTGAAAGTAAGGCTCCCTGTGATATTTCAATTTCTGCTTTTATTAAATACAGTAATAAAACACATTAAATATCTATATTACAGATCTATAAATAATTATGCATACACGAAGTGTACAAGTGACGTGATAAAACATCCATGTGGGACAAGATATTAGCATTGATACAAAAGCCCGACAGTCTGTTACGTACGTTTTCCTGACCCGTATCTATATCTTTGAATTACTTTTATTCCGATACTTTATTCTCACTGGATGAGTATTCACAGCTAAAAACAAGTATTGAAAGATATTGGAATATAATTTAATGAATACTTTCGAATATATGCGACGAATATACTCCTATATACGTTCTCGATAATATTCTCATATTTAACCTATAGTAAATTCGAACTGTTTACAAGTCTGGCAGTTTTACTATGATTAAGTTTATCTAGATTGAGATAATACAGGTATCAAAGGCAATGATCATGATTTAATAATTAACACATTAAATAAGATACTTATTAAAATAATTATACTAAATTAAAATTTTTGTGTATATATTACTCAGATTCAAGTAAACAATATTCAAGTGAACATAAGAAATGCTTTTTTGTGTAAATAACTTTTTCTGAAGGATATATATCAAGAACAAAAGTTTCATACGACGGAAATTCGTAAATCATTATCTTTTTTTGTATTAATATAATTTTTGTTTAAATTTAAAATACGGGATTATGTTACAGCAGAAAAAAATAATTGACACTTAACACGTCCTTTTATTTAAAATATAGCGATGTATTACATTTATATTATAAAATGCTTATATATACTGGCAACATTAGAACAAATTTTTTAACAGAATATCTATCTGTTTATCTCCTAGACAAAAGATTTCTGTTATATATGTATTATAAATATGTATTATTATTGTGAAAATGCGCAGATAGATACATGCTAATAAAAAAATTGAAATGTAAAAACTCATAAGGAAATCAATTGTTATTGTTGTATTTTTCTCTTTTTTTTTTTTGTCAAAAATAATTTTAAATCTGAAAGCTTAATTGAAAATCGCTAGTTCCTGCAGCTTGAGCCATGGTTATCATCTTGAAATTCACATTCAACATGCATTTTTTTTATCTTTCTGTTTTAATTGAACTGATATTGCAATGTTGACATTGATGTATTTGATAAATATCCTACAATCTCTTATTCTCATCTAATTTTAAAATACGAAAGATTAAAAACTGTTTGTTTCATTAATATAGTGTCGAATATGTAACGTGGAAATAGATTGCGAAGAATATACGAGAGATGAATTATGATAGTGGCGCTTTAAAAAAATTAATTGTAAGAAAATCTATGACGCATTTAAAAAATATATACATCAAAATTTATGCCAGACGAATATATAATTTATGGTAGATACTTCGTCGCATTTGTTTAATCAGTCAACAACGTGTTAGAATATCCAGATTAAATTGGTTTAGGAATTAAAATCACAAAGTTAAATAATATTCAGGCATACATAGGATTCAGGAAACGACGAGCAACTGTCGAAATGATAAATATGAATGAATCAGCGTATCCGAATCTCGAGTACGTACGAAACGACTACGATATACATATAACGAAATATGTCTGAATGATAGTACTATAATACGAAGTGTTATCGTCGAATGATTAAATTTTTGTGGCAGATTGTTAAATAAACATATCTGCTAATTCAACACGATTAAAGAAAACACGATACATATACAAGAGAATGATTGAGATACAGATATAATTATAACAAATTTAATTGAAGGTAACCGAGAAATATACAACATGCGCAAGATATTAATGAAAAAACGCAGTTTAATTCATAATATCCTGTTTCCTTTCAAATATCTCATTTAATTTTCCTGCTTTCTTATATACTCACCTTCAATTTCACCTTTCCTTGTGTTCTAAACCCATTCAAAATATTTTTTTCCAAGTAATAAAAGATCAAGCAATTTGTAAATAACGTTCTTCACGTTAAATTCACATTTATTAAATTCTGATATACAAATAACAAAATAGCATATTCCAGTAACATGTATTATATCTTTGATCATAGCTTGTATATAATTATTGAAGTTCAGTACAATAATGGCATAATGTTAAACTTATTTTGCAATTATACATGCATTTCTCAATAATGTGAAAAGGAAAACATGTAAATATTACACACCAATAAGAAAAATCAATACTATTTCAATCTTTCACGAATTTATCGCTACTTCATCGTGTTAAGTGAGAACATAAAAACCGTAAAAAATTTGTATCTAATTACTATTAGATGTCAGCAACCTCCGATTTGTGAATTTATTAGTCAAGGTACGTTGACAAATTCTTATCATATTACTATACTGATATTGAAGATGGATGTATATGTCTCATAATGACTAGTTAAATAAAAAATTTAAGTTGAGAATTGTATGTTATCTAGACACTGATTAAAAGCATATGAAGCAGAATATACTGCTTTTGCAAAAATAATAGTTGATATATATATATTTTTTTATATTGATTGATCCATTTAACTTACGTTTCAGATTTAATATAAATATGAAATATAATCATGTAAAAATTAATGCAATTTTATATCAATCTCGTAACTCATGCTTATATATAGCCATAAATAGCTTTAAAATTAAATTCTAAATACACACAGTTGTTAAAATTTCTTTATACTGTACTTCACTTGATTGGAAATTTATGGTAAATAACTGTTCCAATATGTTGTATAGTTTTCTTTGATACTGGAAAAATTAATATTATCGCTAGTGAAAGCTCACAACAGCACAAACGCTAAACACAAGGATAGTATAAACATTGCACATAGTCGTATAAGACTAAAAAACTATGGGAATTTGCACCAGGCTTTCCAAACTAACAAACCTTTCGGTCTAAGGTATTTATCGAATTTTTTATTTGCTCATTTTTCTTTATTTTTCAAACTTTTACGTATCAATCCCCAAAATGCCTTAGGTTTTAAATTATTTTGAACTGCTGTAAACTTCCATCCCATATGATCATCACAATTTTTACACGTTGCGATAGTCCAGGCGTATCTATCATGAAATAAATCTATGTCTAAAATAATTTAACGTAAAGTATGAAACAAGAGAATAAAATATATGAAAAAATAATTGTTACCCTGGAAACCATGTATAATTTATTGATGGTGGATTATCACTTAGGGCAAGGCCTTGCGCGTGATATAAAGTTACAGTTTCATGTATAATACCAGAAGGGTTACAATATGTACCCTGCGGACCTTCTTTACTCATTGGAAACATATGTGATTGTCTTCCAATGTAAGAATCGCAATTACAACAAACAAATATTTTATCCTATAAAACAAGAATATGATCTATTAATCTTAAAGATTTAAAATAATTGTATTTAGAAAGATTTAATAGAAATTGTTAATTTTATATACTTCTACTAGATATTTAATTTCTCTTTGTAGTCTTGAAATTGCGCAATCATAATTTAATAGAACGATTCGCTCATTATCATCTAGTAACAAATTTTGGGCAACCCAGAATGATAAGTCTGATGGATCTTCTGGTATACTACTCCCTTCTGTAATCAATCAATTATTTTAAGTTAAAATGATGTACAAACAACATTAAAATCACAAGATATTGTATAAGAATCATGTATAGTACTAGTACGTACTGCTTTCGATAAATTGTAAACGTTGTCGTATTTTTAATGAAAGTCTTAAAGGATCATATTGTCGGTATACCCAAGCAGGCCAAGGCGTTACTATAGCATCTACATTTTCTACTTTTTCTTGTTTCTTAAAATCTTCTTCATTTTTCGGATGTATTCGTATATGATCTAACGAGGCTATACGTTCGTCTAAGAATGGTGGTCCAAGCGTTATTTCCGGTAAAACTTGTACACGGGCTGATATTTTATCATATCCCTACATATATAGAAGTAAATATATTAATCACTTTTTTTTTTCAGAAATACCTGATTTTACAACCAAATTCCCTTGTTATAAGTGTCATGAGTGTATAGCAGAACAAAGGAAATTTACATATATAATACATAATTTCATTATCATATATTATTACTTTGACAATTATTATATTACATATATGATGATTTATTTTAAAACTTACTTGAATTATAACTCTGAGAATCTTAAATCTTTGCCTGCCTTTAGCTTTCAAACGAAAACCTTGATCAGGATCATACATACACTCATATATTTCAGCAGTTGTGCCTATTGGTACCATTTTATCATATCCCAAACATACAACACCTAATGTTCGATCATTTTCAATGCAAGTTCTTATCATATCAATGGTTTGTGCATCAAATACTGTCATTGGTAATGTTTGTCCAGGAAATAACATGACAGACTGTTTCACTAGTAATGGCAAGTTAACGTAAAGTCCATCATCTAATATTGTCCTCCCTCTAAGTTCTTCTAAATTATGTCCTAAATACTAATTAAATACATTTATATTATAACATTCCAAACACAACTCAAATAACATCTTTCTGTCTAAATTACATAGAAAATTAAAAACAAATATTTAAAATAAATTTGGAAACATATATTGAAAATTTACAGAATGTGTTGCTGGTAATGTTAAGTCAAAAGTGCTTTCAGTAGATATAGATGTTTCATCTGTATTTTCTTCTGAATAATCCTCTTCGACATTATTTTGTCTATTTTCTGGATATTCTGTAATACAAATATTTTATTCTTTTCTTGCGTTTCTTTATGTACGAAGGCATATATGTATATATATACAAGAAACTTAAAGTGATTTATAAGGATAATAGGAGAGTATAATGATATGAAAGTATCAGAAGTAGAAAAATAACGTATATGTAAAATTGTAAAAATTTAAGACGTATAATTTTATAATTGATAAGAAAGAATCTCAACATTTTGGAACAATATGTGGAAAACTCGATACATAACCTGTAATTGTTTAAAGGATAATTTAATATATTTAAATGTGCGCCATGTAAAAAGATATACCTAATTCGCTGTGTGTTCCGTCATCATCTGCATTAGCATCCATGTCATCTACCTATTCCTCTGAACTTTTGAGATCTTGCAAAATTGTAAACAATCAGTACTTTTCCTCTCACAAACGTCAAACACGATAAGCCCTCTATCATCAATTTACGTATTTACATAAAATGCACTTTACAGTTTTCATGAGTCAAGCTTCATTTAGAGTGTAAATCTATACGTTGTTTTCTTATCACTTAAATCATATTAAATACATTTCGATTTTTAATTACCTTATCGGCAAAATAATTATGTTTTCAAAATACAAACTTGCTTTATTTATAAAACGTGCATTAAGTTTATCTTACATGTAACACTTAAGATATTAAATATATACTTCGTCAATTATTTCAGGGAAAATATATGATAATATTGCATATAATATTTTTTGCGCAGTAATATATTTAGTAATTCATATACAAATATATTTAAATGAATATATTTATGCAACTACATTATGAAGTATTATTATATAGAAAAAATAAAAATTTGTAAAAGTTATAGAAATATCATAGAAAAATATGAGAATACAATTGCAATATAAATAATTTACAAAAAAGCATTTTACAAAAAACGGTTGTCAATTTGTAAGACATTTATTATATTTTGTATAATCATTTACTCTGAGTTATTTGTTGTGTAATCCATGGAATATAATTATACACATTGACATATACACCAGGAATATTACTAGTTGCACAACCAATACCCCATGCAACTATTCCAACAACTTGCCATTGGTTATTACCAAATTGACATACTAATGGTGAACCACCATCACCCTAGAAGAATTTTAATCAAAATAAATATTTCCAAAAATTATATATTTGTTAAAAACATGAACTAAATGATATCAATAATATTATTTAATATTTGTTACTAAAATCTGATCTTAACATATAATAACTTACTGTGCATGCATCTTTTCCTTGTTCCCCCCCTGCACATATGAAACTATTTTTATTCAACATAAAGGAACGTCCAAGTCTAGTTTGCCTTAAAGCATTTTCACAGGTTGATTGATCAACAATTGGTACATCTACTTCTTTTGTTATACTTTGATATTTGCCATTTGCGCCAAATGCATCCTTTCCCCAGCCTGACACCCAACATCTTAAAGAAAAATATGGAGGATATAAAATTATTATGATTAAATAAATCTCAATATTAAATATAGATTTTCTATATACCTTGTAGAAGCTGCAGGTATTCCTGTAGGAAGACATGCAGTGTTTATATTAGGACTGCTTGAAATTGGAACAGTACTATTTAAAGTTATAACTGCTATATCATTTTGAAGATTAGCAGAATTGAATTGAGAGTGTATAGATATTTGTTTAATTGAATATTCTTGATATGGATAAGTCTCACTGGTGGACTGTTCATCCCATTCTCCTAGTCTCACTTTAAGTCCACCATTTCTGTAGAAAAGTATATTTATTTTTACTTGAAATATTAAATTTCTTTTATTGAAAAATAACATATAAAAGGCACAAAAGGGAATAAAAATACCAATATTTTTTGGAATTAAAATAAATTACGTGTAAGATGCTACTTTGTGGGCGACAGTTAACACATGGTTTGGAGTAATAAGTACACCCGAACCAACATAAACATCGTTAGTCGTTAAAAGTGCAGCTTGCCAGGGATATGCTCCGTAACTGGCTTGACCTTGAGGATGTGCTGACACTGGAATTTTTCTGACACCGCAACCAGAGTCGACCAAGTTTCCCGAAGAAGACGAGCAACAACACACTTGGCCAGCGGGACAATTCGAATTCTAAAAATTAAAATTTAAACGACGTATTTTTTGAGAAAATGACATCTCTAATCATTAAACTATTAAATACATCACTCATACATACTCCATTAACAATTCGAATATCGATTCCCGTATTGGAATATGGACAGTTATCTCTTGGTACACAACACGAATAATCTGTGTCACTGTAAGCTTAAATATAAAATTTAATAACTTGTAATCGAATATTGAACTTAAATACATTTTTTCTACAATAAAATATAATTTCTCAAGAAATTTTAAAATTCACATTCAAAAATAAATTCAAAATCATTTTTCGGTAATATTTTATCGATAGAAATAGAATACATCTTATTTCTAGCAAATATTTTATGTTTAAAAATATACTTAATACACCATCCTTTGTTTAAAAAAGTTTTACGGAATAATAATCCAATCGGAATTAGATTTCAAAGAAATTTCCAATCTTCAAAAACTGAAGTATTTTTTTGATAGCGAGAAGGACTAAAAAAAGATTTAAATTCCTCAAGTTTGTTTAAAATTCTTCTTATATTCATACTTGATGACACAACTGCGTTACTGCCAAAAGTAATCGTATTCTGTGCCAGAGCACGGCCCCTTAGAATGCCCGTAACGAAGAAAACTGCAAATAGTATACAAGACATAATTGAATGTCACAAAATAATTTTCTGTACTTTACAAGAACGCGCAGAGTTGAAGAAGAACAAGATTTCAAACTGGCGAGTCTCCGTTGATTTATATACAACCAGGATACCTTGCAACGCATTTTGCAGAAGCATATTAACTCGTACATTCTTTCGGAACGAAAATAATGTGCGACCTTTCACAGATAGTGGAGTCCTTTGCGCGTAAATTGCTACATAATTTGGCGTAAATTACTTCCGATCATGATTATGTCTTCATTTATGTATGACACAGATGTTGTAATGTTATTCAATTTTTATACGTAGTAAAATGTTCGAAGTGGAACGAAAAGCAAGGTTAGACATGCTCTGAAATAAAGAAGGTCAATAATTACGGGTTCCCGGTGCCCGGTAGTAATGTCATGAGTCACATCATAATTATACTGTTTTTTTGCCTCAGTTTCCTTCTTTTTATATTTTGATGTCAACAATATTTTAAATGTGCTATAAATTGCCATAAGGAATTAACAACTATGAATCACATATGACTAACAAGCATATTTTTCCTTTTTGTAACTTTAAATCGTGATAATTACAGTTACTTCAATAACGACACCCTTTTTGAAGGATAGAATATTTCAATAAGTTAAATATGTCGTTGCAGTTAACTCGGGGTTAATCGGACCGAAGTAACGCTGGAGGTTGGAAGTTACGATAACATACTTGAATTATTTTACAAATCAAATGTTCCAATGACTCAATAAACTACTTTCATAATACGAGAGAAATTTTAGGATGAGACATATCTAGATGAGGAATATTAATTGTAATAATGAGAGAAAATCAAAAGAAACATCTTTATGAATGATAGTAATACAAATGATAAATCTTGCATCGGTCGCTTTATTTATACATCAAATTGCTACATTTCGAAAGTAGTATTCTCACAATTTGTTATCGGTTCTCTCTCTCTCTCTCTCTCTCTCTCTCTCTCTCTCTCTCTCTCCCGCTCTCTCACTCTCGTTTATTTCTTTCTCAAAGCGTAGAACATTTAAAATGTTATTGCTCGCCTAGTTGTCAATTCAGCGAGATACTAAACACGTCTGAACTAACACGAGGACATAAATATACGAAGATTGCTCGACATTGCGTAAACTAAAAACAAAAATTTCGAAAAATTCACAGTGAAAATCGCCTCTGATGTTTCAGTCAATAAATCGTGTTACGTATTACCAGAGGAAAAGGTTACTTTTCAATGTAAATTCGTAGAAACTATCTAATATGGTCGTGGTATAGAATGGTGCAAAAAGTATTAAGAAATATTTGCAATGCTTTTATGCGAAAAATCTTCTCGTAAAACGAAATTTGTTCGAAGCCCACTTTTTGCACCATCTGATCCTCCCATTATGTCTATAAAATGCAGTAAAAAAAAAAGCTGCTTTTGTTGCTTTACAGACAGAACTTTAAGTTTCCTGGGACAAGATCAAGACCAGATAAGATCAAGACTTAAACTTTAAACATATTTAAAAATTGATATAAAATCAGAATTAATAGCTTCCTAACTAAGTTGGTACTTGACGGACAATGCCTAAGAGGTAGTATCAATTTTTTCTCATTATATTTGCACTGGTTATAGTACGATCAGTTTTTCCGACCTCCGCGTCTCTTCATAGAAGATGTACATTGAGGACAGTACCACTTTCCTTTTGGAGGTGCAGTGATACCCACACATGGATAGTGAAACCATTCAAAAGGACACTATAAAAAGATAATGAGAGAAAATAATTATTTAATAAATATAAATATTCTTACTTGACTCATACGGAAATATATATAAAGAAAAAAGGTTAGCTTACATCTGAATTGTCACAGGCAACCATATCCCCATAAGATACTTGATTACATATACAATATCTTGGTTCATTTGGATCATAAGTCCAATCTGGATTATCTGAATCTACAACTTGTGTATTTGTAGTTATAACTGGAGGTGATACAGGTTGCTGAACAGAGGCAGCAACTACACTCGAACTTGGGACAGCAGTTACTTTTCTAAAATGAGTAATAATATTCATTCAAAGCAAACACGCGAAAATTTTCACAAAGGGTACAGAAGTCTTCTAGCAGATGCATACTTTTTATGCTTTTTAGTTGTTTCTTGCTGTATAGCTGCAATGGCAGTCTGAGCAGCGCCAGCTAATTCTCTACTAAATTCGGCTGCATGTACACCTCCAGTGTTAATGGCCTCATAACTAGCTTTTAAGCTGGCAGTGCGTCTGCCATGCTGCATTTGTTGCGTCGCAGCAATTGCTTGTGATGCTGCAGCTGCTATAGCATTTCCACCAGCTCCTATGTGACCGAGATTATAACTCACAGAACCAACAGAATTCGCGATTGCTGTAGGGGTAGATGGCACGCTAGTAGCGGCGATAATTGGTCCTGAATTTGCAGAAGCTGGTCGCGATTCAGGAAGACTTGGAGAAATTTTTTCTATAGCTAAGCGTTTTTCTATTGATGTAGAAGATGCATTTGAATCTCTTCTTTTTTCTGCTCGAGCTATAAAAATTTTTATTAGTCTAAAGTATTTTTCATATTGAATAAAATTTAATTGAAGCAAGGGAATACTTACAATGACTATGATTGTCTCGTGACCTACTGGATGTTGTAAAGCTATATCGATTCTCTTTTTGGCTACTATTTGTAGGTGGTTGATCTAGCTCCAATGACCTTTTTTCCAGTATTTCTGTGATACCTTTATTATCTGCTTCTAGCTCCATTTTAAATTTGTGCAATTCCTGGTCTAATCTTCTCAAATATCTATCTACTAAGTCATACATCTGATTAGCTAAATGCACCTTCTCATCCGCATCCTCTAAAGTTTTGTAATATTCTCTTCTAATAGCTTCATATTCTGCTTCCTTTTCACTAGGTTTCATCTTTTTTGCATTTGCAAAAAAAATTTTTACTTTTTTTTCTAAACTGTCCATTGAATCTACAATAATTGAGCAATTACTAATGTGATTCATAAATAATAAATACATTCTATAATAATGTGTACATACTCTGTACACCTAAGTCCATTTCTCTCATTTCTGTAAACCGGTCTCTTAATTCTTGTGGTAGGTGCTCGATCACTGGAACCGCAAAAGAAGAAGGTTAACATAACCAAACAAAACCAACATAAAAAAGATTAAATACTTAAGAACAAATGACATTTATCTAATTAATATAATAATTACAATGTTTGCATTCTATTCACAGGAAGTATTACAAGTTACAGTTTAACTCCAAAATATATTGGGTAGAGCAGAGAAGCTATACACTATTTAGAAAACATACAACTAACCTTAAACTTACAAAGAATGGTATATCAAGAAATTGCTCATATAATGAGATATTTAACTCGATAATAAAATAAAAGCCAACATTTAAATGATTACATGTGATAATGCAATATCTACTAAAATATTCGCTTTAAGAAACGCTTCTGATGTTTGTGCGAGAGAGTATATTTGGAAAGGTTAGTAACTTTCTTCAGAAGCTGGGTAAGCAGAGCATGCCTCGTTTTTACGTACTTTCAACATAATCTTCCAAGTAAAGCATCCTTTTCTGCTGGCGCTTCGTTACCTGGTGCTTAATTTACAATTATTTACAATTTACTAAAGGGGAGTGCTTGCCGCCGTGACAAAATCAACGAAAATTGTAGCACTCGATCGGAAGCGTGTTTACGGCGGCCAAATCCCTTGTTGTACCCACATTTTCACGCTAGTTCTGTAAATGATGCGAATCTATGAACGATTCGTACGAAATATCGTAGGAAAAATGTCATTTTCGCGAATATAAATGGCCCAGTAATTAGTGCATTCTTAAAAGTGTTATTTATTTCGGAATTATTACTGGCCAGTTATCTATTCCTTGTAATCCGCCATCTTAACGTAACTTTCAGGGATGACTTTACATGGTTCTGTGCCCCGTGCGAAATATTTTACATTCTTATTTTTTTAGTCAAATATTTCTATCGATTCAGACATTAATATTTTCATTTATCGAATAAATATTATCATTACATTTATTCTATTCCTTAAATTTTATATCTCTAATTCTCAATAATATATACTTATTAGTTGCATAACGGATATAAATGTATTCTGTATGTATTGCACGCATAATATATGATATGTAAAAAGATTTGTTATTTCTTAAATCCATATGATATAAAATTTAATCGATCTTATATCTATAAGATTAAAATCCCAGGCAGGGATTTGTTCTCGAATCTATCAAAATTTGAAGTACTTCTGATAAAAATCGAAGATTTAAAACGGAATAAGAATATTTAAAAATAAAACATTGTTTTATAAATATGTTGCAGGCGATTGTGTAGTATTAAGGATTAAAGAAAGTTAGGATTCTTTCGCTTGGTCTTTATTAACAACATTCCCTGCATATCGATCGACGTACTATAAGATCTTTTTGTACTAAAAGAAAGGTTCGTTGAACTTTTCCTTCGTAAAATGATACGGCGCAGTCCGACAAGAATCGACTTACGACTAGACGATCTGCAAGAATATGAGGCGATGAGGAAAGCTCTCGAAGCTAAGAAAGAATCAGAAAGACCACCAACAACATTCAATCCTCCCCCTTGGGGTGGTAAAATCCCGCAAAGTGAAATTCAAGAACGCATCGGTTATATGCCGCAACAAGCTCAAACTACACATTGTCGGCCAAATATATAGCTTTCTATATAATACTTATTTATTCTGAATTATATTATTTTTTATATTTGTTCCAATATTATCATGTAATCAAGTTAAATAAGTAGTCCATCATGAAATAAAATAAATCCATTGAAATTCAGTTTCCAAAGTCTTTATTGTAATATTACTAAAATATACATGGCAGCGTTTTCTTTCATAACGTATAACAGTTGAAGGAGGTAGTAACAATAGAACATCGACAGTTGTTTTAAGATCTATGACACAGAAGTTTAATAATACAATGTGTAATATTACGATATCGGCATTTAAGTCATTAACAAATACATGTTTGATTACCTAGTTTTATTAAAGAAAGATGATTGAGCATTTAGTAGAAACAGATTATTGCTGTCTGAAATGTCTCGTGTATAAAATGTAATTACATGTTAGCGATTCTATCGTTATTCCTATCATAAGGGGATACCGATCAACATATACGATGAAGTGATAATGCACTGATTTAGCATGTATATTATGAAATTTACAAATAAAATGTATTGCCATATAGAACAAGAATTATTTGAAATGCAATATTGTCGTATTTATTGTTCTCCTCGAAACAAGCTCTCTTCATCCTCTGAACCAGCAGAAAACTAAAAATATTCCCGACACTATTCTATGAGAAAATTTCAATTCCATTATTAATTAGCTCGTTTATCCCCTAAGGGTAATAAAAAAGAGCGCCCTCGATGATCTTTTATCACGACTACAGTCTCTATGAATTATAAACCTTTGTTGAAGTATAAGTATGTTGGTATATCCCTGCTTTTACAGTTCTTCTTCAAAAGTTCGTAATTTTCAGGCTCCCAGCGTTCCAAATCACAAGATTTAATTGAGCTATGAAATATGTACAAAGTATACATATAAATTATGTATGTTTACACAAAATATATATTAATTACTATTTACATATGTTAATTTTTGCGTCAGTATATGAATATTTAGTGCCAAAAGTGGTAAATAGATTGATTTTCAATGTAAGAGAATTGCATTATTTGTTTGATAAAATATATACGTATAAAATTTATAAAAGCTCACCAGTTTTGCGGGAATAACGCACACGCCGTAGGAACCATAAACGTCAGACTGAAATATTAATGAATATTTTTTTTTCTATGAATGTCCAACCTTTAAACAACTGTAGTCGACTAATAATGTTACAGTAACCCAAAATTTAAAAAAATATATGTTTAAAAAATACTTACAAACAACCGACCAACGTAACTTGTATAGGTGCGTGCAAAAATTTGATCTTTTGCATCCAAGCATATTTTTCTAGTCTTTCCATGATGGGTGGTAGAATCACTGAACCATATAAATTTGTGTTCTATTAAGTTAGTACGCGTTTGATCTCGTACTCTACATTTTATACTTACACATGCCAGGTGCACACATAACAATTCTCGAGATGACTACTTGGCTGATACCTTTAACTGCGGCGAACTGAAATGGATCATGTATTTACTTCTCTTCAGTGGGTATACTTTATTGTATAACGAACGTCGAATGCAACCTACTTTTGACTTGGTCAACTTATTGCCATTCTCGTCACTGATGTCGATTCCATTAGTGATTTCGTTCTGCCGCATCAGGGGAATGTTCACGCAATTTGCAGCTGCCACGGCAGCGAACGGCACGTAGCGCTAAATAGTTAAATTTCCAAATATTATACTTAATCAAATAATTGAAAGGATAGCTTTCTGACACAGAATCATTTTGAAGCCAATTTGTTACGAAAAATTTTACCGCCATAATGGTGCTTGCCCGTTTTGCCCAAAAGGACTTGCATCCTATAGCCGTTATCATGGCCGCTGAGGTAGCACTGACGTATGCCAGTCCTAATTGAGATACGGTCGTAGGACTGTTGGCATTTCTGTTCGTATAGTTAACGAACGCGTTGAACGACTGGTTCACCCATTGCCAAAAAACCACAGCTGTGGTAGTTCTGCAACAATTGTTGTGAATGAACAATGTCTTTTTCATATAAAATGCTTATATAAAGTAAATTCTATAAAGTCAACAAAGTAGTTATATCTTTCAATCGAAAATCAAGGATATTTCTGCTACTTGAAATTAAATCTATTACAAAGAAAGATTAATTAGTATTTTCATAAAATTAATCTCAATGGCCATATTAATACAGAATTTTTCCATATTTCATTGTTTCATTTCTAGAAAATTATCTTTGAAAACAAATGACTATTGAATGAATTTTTAAATTTCTTGTTTACAGTGGCATAGTTTAAGGTGGACAATATGCAAAGAAACAATTTACTTGTAAAACTGAAGCATAGCACCAGTGATAAGCATTCCGCCTGGCACTTGAAAGGACATTCTACCGAAGACATTCTGCAGGTCACCGGTGTCGGGATGAAAGGCGGACTCGTAAAGCTTCTTAGCATAGATGATTTGCTCCCGGGTTGTACCAGCTGGCTCCTTCCCAAGTCTAAGGGATAAACAGACTATTGATTTTTCGTAGACTCAAAAACAGCGAGTTATAAAGATGCGTGAAAATTTATGTTAAGAACTCTGATGATAGCTACTACATGTATAGAAAAATTTGCGAGGAATACAAATGAAGGAATAGTATCACTTTAAACAATTAGATAGAGTGTGTTTAAGGAAAGATTTCGAAAGATGACAGAGAAATTTCTTCAAGTTACAGGAAATATGCACATACACATGAAGTATCCTTTCTGAAACCTTAATTTAGATTAAAACTATTGAAAATATTTTTCTAACTATGTATTTTCCTACCTAGTATTTCACTTTTAAAATGTTCAAATATTATTTCCTTTTTTGGTACAATTATCGATAAAATTTTTGTCTAGAAATCTACAATTTTGTACACAGGCTTGATTTATTGTCTTCTTTTCCCAAAGAACGATTATTTTACTAATTTTACAATCGGCTAATACATTATACAATTGACCAACTTATTCAACTATCAATTCATGAAGATAAGGAATATAAAGATGTCGTGGAGAATATTTGCAATGCCTGTAGTGACCGATAGGTTTTTATTTCCTTTTTTCTTCAATATGATACGTAGAATGTAAATCTTTCGATGACCTACTACGAGGTTAAAATAAAAATCTGATTCGATGCAAGATCTTTATGACTTCCGTTTCCCATAAAAATCTTTCTTTCATCCGTGCCATGGTTACTTATATAAGTTACATGTACGGTCGACCACCTGCATCGTAATTCTTCATTAGAGAAACCGAGCAAAACATGCAAAGAAAGATGGTCGAATTGCATCTGAAAAACTATTGTTGCGTTTTATTCCTTATGTATGTTTTAATTTATTTTATATACCAGAAGCACGATTGAGAAAATTAATGCAATTAAACTGGACTATGAAATAAAATACACACTCGTATATGGGGTTGAAAAAGGCTGTTAGAATTCCACGGAGAGAAAAGGGAATGCGGAGGCGTGAAAGGAGTTCCAAGGTCAGCTCTCTAAGTTTAAATAGAACGCTATATTTATAGAATGACAATCGCTTTTAATTTTTTCCAATTATTTTCTTGAACAATTAAGTTATAGATTAAAATGACCTTATTTGTTTTTTATAAATATAGTATGATAATTTAAAATGAATATATTTTAAACAGTTATAGATTATAGTTATAATATAGATTATAAGTTATAGATTAAAATGACTTTATTTGTTTTTGTAAATATAGTATGATAATTTAAAATGAATATATTTTAAACATAAAAGATATTTAATGAAACATTTTTAATTATAATAGCTGTGATTGTTAGCGCGATCTTTATTTATAAGTAACGATTTTGTTAGAATATAATTATGTCGTTTTATCCTTGAAATACTTAACATAGTAAACTGCATTTATCGATAACGCTCGTTATGCAATACTGTTTCTTCGAACATGATAAAGACGCCGTGAAAAGACGTGATTCTTGTATCACATACTTCAAATCACATTCTGTCAATCGTAAAACAAGATTAATGTCAAGAAAATATTTTTTATAAGAGTTCTTACAAAGTAATATCGAATATTTTAATATCTTCTTGTTCGGCTGATAACGAGCAAGTAATACGATATAATATAATATATAGAAACATATTTCGCTATTATTACAACTCACACACTTTTATTGTTTAATTATTATTACCTTAGAAAAATGTAAATAACACTGAAGTATCCTTAATTGTCGTATCTTCTTCAACATGCATATATATTAATATATTAAAATTTCTGGTATATAAATTCAAATGTGTATTAATCTATGTAAATGTTTTACACTCATTCATAACAAATCATTTTTTTTCTGTAAGTTTCACGTTTATGTAATAGTCCAATAGATTGGCTAGTGATCAAGCAAAACTAAACCGATTGCTCATACTCACTTATAGTCCTCGCATAGTTTCTTTGCTGCTAGCAACTGGGATTCACCAACGGTACAAGTGCGGAAATCAGTTTGCCAGGAGAAATGCTTCCATCTGCCTATGAAGGTGCTAAGATCCCATAGAGGTTGGTCGACGTCCAGTCTCTCCTCCCCCATCTTTGAGGGTACTGCGATCTCAATCTTTGTCAATAAACGTGAAATACAATCTATTATAACTGATATTCAAAGCATATTTTAGCAAACCATATCAAAAAGTAGAAAGGACCGGTTGAAACGAAGAAGTTGATGGAGTCCGTCAATATAGTATGTATAGAGACAAGTCTACCAATGACCATAACATTGTATAATATGTAGAAATATTGTTATTATGTATTTACGAAACATTCACAGTGAATTCTAGAATCGTTGTTTATCGAATGGTGTACTCTCAAGTTAACCGTTTCGTGGATAGGTTGTGAATTGCTTGTTTTTGAGAATATGTTAAATTTATGAAACATTCAGTCTAGAGATTAGAAGGTATTTTATCGTCTTACTGATAAGAATATGCTTTAAATTTCGAATTTGCAAATACATCTGTAGTAATTCGTTATGTTGGCAAAAGTAGGCAGAGGAAATTCAAATATGTTGGAATTATATGTGAAATAATATCGAGTATAATATTACGAATATAATAAAAATGAAAGATATAATTCGTACACAGTGCAACCAATGCATTAATAAGATCACTTTGTCGTTGCTTTATAAATACAAATTTTATCTATAGTATTATCTAACGAAATAACAAAGTCACACAAAAATCACTGAATGTTAATATCGTACCGAGATTGTCACATTAAATGTTTTATGCTTTAATGGTATATGGTGCAAAACGTTCGAAAGATCGTTCGCAGAGAAGGCGTGCGTATCGATTATTTGACACTGTGACATCGAACATACCGTTCAATGTACGAGCGAGATTTTAAAAGGCATACGGAGACCACATGAATTATGATAGAAAATTAACAGACAATGCCGAATTCGATCCGTCAATCGATATATTATTGTTAAGTATGTAAAACACCCGGTTTCAGTCGGTAAAGTTTGTTAGCCGAACCTGCAAACGCGTATCCTTATTTTCGCGGGCCCTGCGTCCACGAAAATACGGTATACGGCATAACCTAAACCACTACGTACAGTGTAACGTGCATTGGTCATACGTAGTTTCGTATGCAAGTCTAGGGACGTGTTCGTTTTGTCTCCCAAATATTTTATCGTCTTTCATTTGTATGACGTCATGGCAAGATACTTGCGTGTTCGCATTTTCGAATGATCTCGAGTGGGGTATCTCGGTTCTGCTCAATTATCGACCATTCTCGACAAGAGAGGCCGGCAGTTGAAGAACAACCCACTTTCTGTTTAAATACAGGCACATTTTCATTCAAGAACGACGTAGCAAAATAGTCGAATGTTCGTGTGTATTTTCACCTTCGGCCGCACTATGTCAAACTACACGTGCACGACCGCATATTATGTAACGCATATAAGTGGCAGGCAATTTTTTGTCCGCTTACCCGTGAAAACGTATGTCACTTCCAGAGAGCCTGTTCTGTTCTGCTGTCTACCGCAACACCGCGCACGCCAGCTGATTGGTACCCTACGCGAGCGCCAGCTACCTTGCTACGCCCCTGCTTGTCCCTACCCGGACACCGCTGTCTTTATTATTGTTATTATCATCATACCATTCGCTTCGTTTGAATGATTCTTCCTTTTCTTCCTCATGGGTCGTCGTCTGTCTATCTTTATCGAATATTGAAAGGATCGATAATTTCTAACAATTTTTCTTTTTTGGTTTTTGTTGCTTGCTTCCACATTAGAATCTACTGTTTTAATACAACTAACGGGCTATCTTATAAGATCAAATTTTTACATAAAATTTGATTGAGTTGATTTTTGGTATAGACTATGCTCAAATCATTTTGACATTTTTGGATATAATGTATAAATAAGATTTGATTAATGTATATGTTATATATGATATTAATTAATCTGCTTTTCACAAATTATTTAATAATGATACGATAAATAATTTTATATTAATAACAAGAAATAAGATATTACAATTGAATTCGAAGGTGACGTAATCACCTGCCAATTTATTCCAGGCTGCTTGCCGATATGGCAACAACAATAAAATCGAAGCTTACTTTTTCCAGTTGTTCTGAATGCAATAACTGCATTTCGCAGAATTTAATTTCCGTTGACACACATACAAAAGAGGAGGAACGCTTTATAAATGTACATTATAAATTATAATATATATATGTATGCCCATACAATCGTTCTTGATGTACATATAATTTAAATATTATTGCATTCTATACTGTGTCTCTTATGCAAAACGAGTATGTTTTCGAAATATTAATTTATATTTAAATAAATTTTACGAATTTGCACTTGAATTCATGTGCATATTGAAAGTGTAAAAGTTATGTTATAACTGTGATAGAATTGATGTTATAATTTCGGATAGCATCACTATGTTTCCACATTTATTACGTTAAATAATGATTCGTGAATGTGTATGTTAATTGCAATCGTTTACCTTAATTTAGTCAACTAGCTTTAAATGTTATTTTACTAATTACTTTGCATTTAATATAATGTCTCTTAAAAGCTGTTTCATTATTTCGTTAACTATTTTGTTTTCCTAGCTAGGTATATTTTCATAACATGGAAGTTTCAAGATTAATATACGCTTATAAATGCCAAACTGAAAGAACATGCAGATCCATATCTTTTGTGGGTAGCGTGTTTCTTGTAGACGTAATTAAATTTTGGAATCTACCAGATGTGAAAGAGGTTTCTAGAACACATTGCTCGAAATAGTGTCATCTGCACGACGCTAGCTACGAATATTCAATTAACACATATACACAACTACAATGACATATAAAAGTCCATCCGAAATATCAAAGCCGTTCAAGAGGCGTTATTTGAAGTAACAACTTCCTGCATCGGTTCTACTATCTTTCCCTTGACATCTCTGTACGGAGACAATGATCGTTGTTCTCGGAAGAACTTATCAGGGTGTAACGCTTCCTAATTCCGTATCAGTTTAAAGAACGCCCTAAACGCTCAATATGGAACGCGCAATATTCTGAGTTGCGCAATAATATTGACAGTGGTAGAGAACTAATATCGAAGACGTATACGTAGGTCCGCCCAAATGGACTTGGTCTACGTATTATGCCGCGATTCGAACTGTTTACTACATATATTTGATAAAGAATTGCTCGATGTAGATAAAACTTATTAAATTACATTGTTGAGCTTTCGACCTTGTCCTCGTCAATTTCTATTCGTTTCCGACCGACATTCCTCATTTTCGTCAAAGCAACTTCGGCGTTTTGTTCTTGTTGTATCGGATTGCAAGATCCTTTTGTTAAAGTTACGAGATGGACAGACCAGAGAAAGTTTAAACAACGCTCAGTACGGAGGTCAGCGAACAAAATCAAGTTCACGGCCGCTCCTGTCGAATTCCTGAAATGTTCTTGACGTGATTTTCTTTACCGACGAGCGGAAGCGAGTGTTAGCTTGTCGTTTCTCTTTCTATCTTTTTCTTTTTTCCTTTGCCTTTCTCGTTTTGTTTCCCTTTGTTATGTACGTGCCAGCCTGTTTTTGTCGTTTTTTGCCGTTTTGGCCACTACAATGCGGCCAATGCACGAAAACTTAGAGCACTAGGCCGACTAAGCTGTACACTTCCGTACTCGTGAAAAGTAGAGCTCGACCTCGTTTGTTACGCGTCACCATATTGTAGCTAAAACTGTTACGAATTATTGTTTCGTAATATTCGCGATATAATTTTGGCTTCTAGTTGTTTCTTTGTTTAAATTTTTGTTTGCCTTTCTCTGCTCTCTCCTCATTGCTCTAGCTACTTCCGATATGAGCTCTGTGTTTAATAGAATTAAGGAACGTAGTTAGCGAAAATGAATTCGAAAGTGAATTAAAGTTGTTTGCCGCATTTGTATCATTTACTTTATCTTCATCAATAAAATTATCACGAAAGAGTCCACAGATTAATGTCCCAGTTGATTTAAAGTCAACTTATTCATAGTACCTCTACAATTTTTCACTATTAAGCTACTATCACATACAAAATAAAAACTGTACTTTAATCTCAGTTTACTATCTTTTGCAATGCACGGTATGTAATTAACGTTTTCAATATTTATAAAAGTCTTGATATATTCTTCGCTAAAATTATGATCTAACTATGACTCAATTTCCTGTTTCATCAAGCATTTATCTTCTTTTATCAAAACCGGGTGGAAGAAAATAAATGTTGGATCAAAAAAGTAACTAGAATCACTTCAGGAAAGTACTCTTCTGCTATCATCATTACCTTTTCTTGCGCCAATTTACTATTAGTAAACTTCAATTTTTCTCTTACCTTTATCATGATATGTACGTAGTAAATGTATGTATAATTTATTGAATATTAAGAAGGATTATGTGTCACAGCTTAGTGTATAAACTTAGCAACTTAACAACTTATAAGAACAAGATCAATGTTAGTTTAGGAGCATAACGGTTAAACTGGAATATAGCCATAAATTCTCATTGAAATATCTAAGAAATATATTCCTCAACTATCGTTTCACTTCTACGCCAGGATAATCACATTTATAAATTTTATTCCTATCAGTATGTATAATTGGTCCTTAAACATGGAATATATTTCTATAGGGAGTAGTGGTTCATTCTTTCAAGTTGTTCCCACCATGCTATGCAGAAAGAGTGCTTACGAAAAATATGTGTGTAATAGTGGTGTATCTATACCGGGCATACAATGTGTAAAAGAAAATTCCATTCAAAACCAACTGGCTAAAATTCTGCTGGCAGGACAAGATAAATTACAAGAGGAAACGTATATTCCATTAATAAATAAGAGATAAAGCTTCAAGAAAAGAAATTTTGGGTCTTAAAACACACTATCCTCCGTATGGGGTTTGTTCATCACAGAAGAAGGGGACCGTGGATGCCTTTTACTGTCCTGAAGCAAAATAGTACAGGGCCGTATGAAGATATATTAGCTACATCCTCGCTTCCCAAATTGTTTTCCAACATTTCTAAAAACTATGTTGTAATTATTATAAAAATATAGTCTCATTTTTCATTTTTCAACAATTCATTCCAATTTTTTTAAAAGATTACGAAATTGGAGAAAATTGAATATCTTATTATTTTACATATTTCTACATTGATTATATTACAATGTTAATAAATTAGCAAATTTCCAATACTTCGCCATCTTTATTTTTTATTCTTATTCGAATAAAAAGTAACAATATATGTATATATATATATCACATGGATTAACAGATTAAAAAATATTTAAGCAAGCATAATGGTATCGATGTACTCCGCTAAATTACTAAGAATAATTATTAATATCTCCGAATATTCGATAAAAAAATAAGTTCAAGGAATATTTCTAATTTGATGAAGAGTCGAGGGTTCGTAGCATGGCGTTACGAGGTTGTGTCGGCCTGGTGGGGGTACCGAGCGGCGCATGCGCAATGGGGAACGGGTGCCCAGCTGTGCACAAACGTGAAATGCGGCGCGGCTGGCGGTGGTGGCTGCTAGGAAAGCAAGCGAGCGAACAAGCGAGCAAGCGAGCAAGCAAGCAGGCCGAGACTGCCCTCCTGTCTCCCCCACCCCAAGCATGCCTCGCAGAGCCCATGGCCTCCGTATACACGGAGGAGAGTGAGGCAGCCCCAGCCGCTCCTCACGTCATCCGCTGAGAGAGAGACGACGGGTCTCGACACGGCGAGGAGCAATAATTCTAACGAGCCAAGATGGCGGCGGACACGGTGGCCCTGTCCGCGCTCACGCTCGCCAGGGGCGACAAGATCCTCGTGACCGTCGAGTCCGCGCTACCGGACATCATCGTCGTGTCCTTCGTTCACGGTGCCAAGTGCTTCCAGGGCGCCTTGCTCGACGCCACCAAGAGGTAAGCGTACCTGCTATGAGAGCTCTCATCGTACCTCCAGAGCTCTTCTTCCTTCCTTTCTCTATCTCTCTCTCTTTCTTTCTCTTTATCGCTTACTTTCCATTCTTTCTCTCTTCCTGTGCTTTCATCCTGTACGACGATTCGTTCATTTGAATCTCAGAATCAGCCCCTGTTCTAATCATTCGCACCAACCGATATTGTATCGTGGTGCGAATTTGTTTTGACCGATCGTCGGTCGAAGGAAGCCACTAGCAAGCATGTCATGCTGCCGTTGTTGCTCTCAGCCAACGTCTCATAGTCATCGCGATATTGTTTGTTATGTGTATATATATATATATATGTATATACGTATATATATATATATATATATATATCGTGCTCTATTGTGAGACTATGTAATATCGTGTTTGTGTACTTACATGTGTGTTCTTACATGTGTGTGTATATCAGTGCGCGTGGTGAAAACGTATTCGATAAGAACGTATGTAGTGATCACGAAACGGTCCCTATTGACGAAATTAATATTGAAGCTACAATTAAAGGCTACCCGCATTTCTGACCGTCGGCGACCGACGGACGGAGCATTGGAAACTTGCTTGCTAACCGTCGCTGTTGCACGACAATCGCTCACCGCGAAATTTACGTGCCACACAAACGTTGATTTACCCCTTGTCTTAAAACGTTGAATCGCACTTGTGGCGTGGATTAAACGATCAGGTAGACTATACTTGTATCCAAGCTTAATGTTGACTCCAATTCTAATTCCAGACTATGAGACTGGTTTACTGAATGTAGATTTCATATGAGCAGATGGTCAGGAACCACACTGATCCATTCCATAAAGAGAAAAGTAATGATTAAATGAAATTTACAATTGTTTGTACCATCCTTTTACGATAATCAAATTCGGAAGTAAGTCATTTGTTCTTGCAGAAGTTTTGGACGCTAATCATGTATCTACATAGCATTGAGCGATTTGAAGAAAATGGAACTGTACAGCCACGTGTAAACGTGTAAAATATAAGATCAGATAAATCTTATTACTGAGATCACAGTCTTTTCATTTGAAAGACTCAACGTTATCTAACAAGAATCAAACCAATGTTTACTCTATCGTTTCATTTAATTTTGCGCGTTAGCGATGAACTTGTTCCTCGGAATCATCGAACACTTTTTAAAGTGACTCAGACGCGATTTGCTTAGTTCCGGTCGACCGATAGACTTCTCTGCACGGAAACACGATTACACATCTACGGGGTTGAAAAAGTAAATTTTCACAATCTTGAAGATTTCTCGACCGTGAAACAGGGGGTAGTAGCCGTTGGTCGTTGCCGGTTACGTGCTCTGCATATCGTAAGTCTTCTTGCAAAGCGGCTTTCATTCCACAAACGGAAGTAGTTTCACGATGACTCGTGTCTCGTGACGTGACTTACGCCCTCCGCAAAAAGTCGCCGTCGCGTCGCCGTCGCTGGGAAAAGTTTTACGATCACGATGGCATCATCGTTTTATTAAAATTTTATTTATTTCATTGAGATAAGTCGGATTTGTTTTATCTCATCTTTGTTTTCCTCACTGTGCTTCATCGTTGATGGGATTACAATTAAATTGTATATGGAAGTGTCATATTGCTTGTTCTATAGTACTAATGACATTGCTCAAACTAACTGTATTATGATACTCTGATATTTATATATTATTTTAAGTACAGACAGTGTAATACGATATTATTTTTTAATTCTTCACCGAAGCTTATTTCGTATGGGGAATTTGCTAGGTATAGGGAGTACAATGCAATATCTATTATTTAAAAATATTGTATTAACTTTGATCTTCCACAGGGATTTGTGAGGAATTATAAACCTTTGTTACATATGGGAAGTATAACACAGTAGGGAGTGTTTTATTGCACGTTACTAGTGAGTTAATTAACAAGAAGATAGTAATTGTTCTACTTGCAGCAGTACGGTATACCGATAGATAAAGACAGAAACTGGTTTTGTAAAGTTTGTATTATGATTCTACATGTAGAATAGAAACGTTTGGGCTGAAGTTTTGTATCAGATTACTTTACTACGTTTTACGGTCTTTCATCGTGAATTCTGAAGTTCTTACCCCGTTCAGGTGTCTTTGGTATTAAGCAGATTGCAATCACAGTGCTCATGGCAATAGAAAGTTATTAAAGTGGGATAACACTAGGCATGGAGCAGTAATGTTGTAACGTAACGTTGCATTTAACCACAAAAAGTCTGCAATTTAAATCTTGTATCAGATTATCTTTACGGGTATAAAAAGAAATCGCGTATTTATGAATTCCTTATATCTTTATCAGCAGTTCAAGGGATTATGATTAAACCGTTTGTGCTGTCTATGAGTAACAAGTGTTAAAAAGCTGTGTTAAATGAATCTTACAACTTTCACGTGTTTAAATTTATGAATTACGGTATAGCAATAATGAGGTCACACGTGTCACTTCAATCGTCAATCTTCAATTTAATGAAATTCAGTTATTATATATCATTATATTTTTTTATAAAGCGTCAGAAATAAATCAGTATGGAATTCGACAAAAAACTATATTTTACAAATTTCTACTAATCATTTAGATATCCAAAATACGAAAACAAAATTTAAATTTTCTATTTAATTATTTACGCATCAATAAAAATGCTTGTAGCGCTAATCATCTTTAACGTAACTTTCTTAAACCTATTCCCCAAATGCAGAATATTGAAATAAATTTCATCTGTTGTCTCAAAGAGACAAGGAAACGTTGATTATAATCGTTATATATATATTGGTTATAATCTCTATATATTTTAACTTTCTCGAATGCTCGTTTGGTGTTGTACGTGTCACAGTAAACTGCTTTATTTCGTCCACGAGGTTGATATTATTATTGAAAAAGGCTATGAAATCGTGAGTCATACTCGACGAACGCTGCCTTGTTCGTACAGTCATTGCTGATTTCACTCAATGGCGGTGAAAATTCAGCTTGACACGAAACCGATTTTAAACTGCTCGAAGGTGTCTTTCGTCCGTCCGTGTCGTACCCTATAATCGATACTAAATGTATCATTAATCATTAATTTGTCGTACAATGTCATTTATTTAATTCAATCAGCTCGAATTATATATAATTAATATTATAATTGAATAAAGAGCTATGTGAGAAATTGCACGTAACAATTTTCATGCTTAGAATAAATAAGAACTTTGTCCCAAATCTTAATTATCTTGATAACAGCAATTTACAACCAAGTTTCCATTTCTTTTCACGAATTTATTGATCTTCAAGATGATAAGAAAGTTGGCTTGATTTTGAGATTGTCGCTACTAAATCACGGTGTATTCAATTTTCTCTTTTAGGATTAGAAAATTACTGGAAAAGATGAGAATATGAGGATGAAGAAAGAATAGCAAGTATGCTGAGGCATAGAGAAAAAGGAACTTCTTTTTTTACCATTAATTATATCAAAATGATCCAAACATGTTATCATCGAGAAATAAAATAATTTTTTATTTTCCTCGCACTTGCCTACTTCGTTTATCATTTTCAACTCTTCGATTTTTGAAACATCGAAGTAAAAAATAAACAACACGCGAACATCAGTACAATTTCCAATCGATCCGAAACATCAGTCTTTCCCCTTTTGGATTCGCCCAGCCTTGTTACGCGTCCAATGTTTCTTATTGGAATTTTGGCTCGTCTCTGTTGCATCTTTTCAAAAAGCTCCTCTCACGGTCGAGAAAATTTACATTTTTCCGGTGAAGTTGCGCGTGTGATCGATGACGACCGCGCATGTATAGCGTATACATTAGCCAGAGCACAGAACATAATAAAAAGGAACCACGCTGTCCGCGTTCCGACGCTTTTTCCATTACGTAAGTGTATCATCGCGACGCTAATAACATGTTCCTGCCCCGTCGATGGATCCTGTCACGAAATTCGAAATATCGCATACGCGTCTGCCTGGAAATCAGGCTCATTTTTAACGGAACAAATTTTATTTAATAAAGCAGTGAGTTGCATCTTCGGTCGGTGACAGTGTGATCTCCGACATTTGAAAAGTTACGTTTTAGTATTACGTATTTTCTTACGAAAGATGTTCAGTGTTGTTAACACGTTGTCATTGGTAATTCGCGTTTACTAAATCTTTTAGAATGATTAAACTAAGATGAATTTCATAGGCTAAAGAATGTTCAACGATGTGAATGACTGGGATAATATTATCAGAGAAAAGCGAGTAAATATAATATAATATTTTGCAAAAATTTAAAGGAATATTCCTGCAATTATTTGGAAGAGTTGCTGTAATAAGGAGACAATTCCACTTTCCAATGATTCGAGTAAACCAACAGAAACCAACTCGATATCGATCAAAATCAGATCACTTTTTGCAACGTGGTATAAATTAATGATCAATTAATACTTATAATAACAACACTTTATATATTTGAATATGAAACATATATCTTTTTTCGCCTCCGACGAATACAATTTAAATTTTTCCTCTTTGCTGAAGCAATCTCTTCAATTTTTGTTTAAAACTGTACTTTGGATAAAATTAGTTTCAACGAAAGGAGCGAATGACAATATTGTTATGAAGTTTTCTATATTCTTTGGAATTTTCATGACAAAACCACTGTTATGATTTAGTAATACTTTTGCAATTACTTGTTGAATTTGAGGAGTTGTTTTCTTTTTTCTTTGATGTAGATTGCAATCGCAGTCGAGTTATCTCCTAACATTTCCTTCTACCTAACGTTTCAAGAACAGAGAGTTAATAAGGGGTGCATATAAAGACATTCAGAAATGGAAATTTCTTTCTAGGGAATGTCAGAATTATGTTGAAGATATGTATATTTTACAGAACATTTACTACCTTAGGAAAGTTCATTAGGAAAATGGGTTAGTGTAGAAGTATTATTCAAGATTTAGCATTTTCTTAACAAAAATACTAATTAACTCGCAATGTTTCTTAAATTCTTAATCATTTAGAAAATTATTAAATAAAGCTTGAAGCTAAGAATAAACTATCAAAGAGAGTTGTATATAAAATCGTACAAAAATCTTGTGTACGATTGACTTATTTTATTGACTTATTTTTTAACAGAGATCAGTTAAATTTAATTTAAAATATGCATTGAAGTCTACGAGTATTTGTATAATATTTTAAACAGTACAATGCACAGCAAGCATAAAAGTATAATGTAAAGAAAAGAATACGAGCTTAGAAGTTTATAACAACCGAAGAAACATGCAGGTCTTATTCACGTACAAAGGTATCGAACAGAGTAACAAGAAAACTTTCCACGTTAAAGTATTCCCTGTTCATCGAATTCTTGTCGTGAATATAAAAATCTACGGAATATCGATCGTGAATGAGGAAATCTTAAAAAATTATCCCCATACCCTATTCGTTACAAATTACGATCGACTATTCCAATAATTATTCATAAATTCAATCGATCGATGTTCGTTTGCGAAATCAGCGATTACTGCCGAGAGAAGAGATAAATAAGCCATCAGAAGGAAACGAAAAAAAAAAAAAAAATAGGAAGGAAAAAGAAAAGAAACATGGAAAAAGTTAAAAGTGAAGATCGTATCGAGACATTAAAGGCGAGATAAGCTTGTCTGGAAGGAAAAAAGCGGAAGAAAGAGAATAAATAAAGGAAGCTTGTATAACGCCAACCACTTGGCTTAAATCGAATGCCTTGGACCCGCACCTCTCTTTTTATTTTTATCTTTTCCAACGTTTCGCGTCCATTATTTTCGACGTGGACAAGACTTTAATTAACGCGAAATATTTCGAGGAAACAGCATTGTCTGGGATTACAAAGGTAGCTGGTGACGAGGACGTTGTGCAATGTAATTTTCTCCTCGTTCGATCGTGTTGCAATTTTGCATTAGTTTATGAAAATACGCATCTGGCGTAGGTTACTATTTTCTGGAATGTGGCAGATATTTCAGACGTTACGTCTTCCACGAGTCAGGACGAGGAGATTTTGAAAGATTCAGGGAGTTCAGGTAGATTTATCCTTCACCGGATGATGATGAAACGCGGTAGATCCTTCAGTATATGAATTAATTGGCCAGCGACGAACGCTTTTTGGGTGGAGGAATTTTCGAACAACGAAACTCTCGTTTTCTCTCATAGAGAATAGTCTATTTTTATAACATTTAGTCGGCGATTTTACGTTCCTCCTTCGATCGTTATCTGTTCCTTTAGTTCTCGATTTTAAAATCCGGTAAATCTGTCATTGTATCCTTATCTTCGGATCTTATCGTCCAGCGCTCATTATCTGTTATTCGATTAAAATAATAATTTATAACAATCTTTCGTGCAACGATAACAACTAATTGAAAAGTACACTGCGTTTATTATCTTTCGTCCCATCTTAAACGACGAACATCTTTTGTAATTGTATTCCCTTCGATATTCATGACGTAAGTGTTACGGTTCAAGCTGTTTTGTCATTAAAACACTCGTATCATTTTTTTTTTCTTTCTAAATTATAACGAACTTGTTAAAAATTTGTTCGTTATGAAGCTCGTTCCTTTCTTTTATTCTTTTGCATCAATTTTCTATTTTTTTTTCCTTTTTTTTTTTTAATTTCAGTATTCAGCTTTTAGTAGAACGAAATACGAGATAGCGCGACTAAAAACGTAACACGAGGACTTCATTTCTACAAATTAAAATTACCTCATTTCGTGAAAACCCGAAAATTTTTCGCGCACTCGGAAACGGGAAAGGTGTTACAACCTGTTTGCCGTAACAGCGGCTGCAAGCACAAGAATTGCTTGCGATTTCTCTCGCAATTTTCGCGAATTTCGTTGTTTTCAAACGTTCATACTTCGGCTTATTTTACGTAAAGTTTAACATTTGCTCTTACGTCTTGTCGTCTGTCGATAGTTATCATGCGTGTTTTTGTACTTTTATACGTTTTTTGTAAGAAGATTAGAATTGTATAGATGATAATGATGTGGAGATTGGAGTAGAATTAATTATAAGTGTTTTTCTAAATCGATATTGTATCTTTACCACGATAGAACAGATTTATAGATTACATAGATGCGGTTATATAAAATTCGTTCGTTCAGAATGAATTAAACATTTACAGTCATGTTTATTTATTTTATACTTTTTGTTATGAATGTATTAGGCTTTATTCCATTTATCTATTTTGAACGTTGAAACGACTATAATTACCTTCAACATCAGAATCATTGATGTAAGTTCATAATATCCTGGATAATTTCCTGAATGATGCAACGTCAAATTATATCTAATTTGTTTCTCTTACTTAATATTGTATTACTTTCGTATAAAATTAACGGTGGATTTTCAATATTCTATATAATTGTAAACCTTTCCTAATCTATCGAATTTGCAAATTTCCACATTACATCCTCTTGATACGAATACAAACTTCAAAGTTGTCCAAAAATTGCAGTGTAACAAAGTTGTAGTAACAAAGTATCGATGCTTTTTTCATCGATCGCCCTACTATAGAACTATAGAAGTAAAATCATTCATGATCCCATCTCGTCTCGTAGAATCATCCGTGTTACCGATGGTCGAAATAAAATCGTCGACGTTCACGAAACCGCGTCAGACTACGGCCATTAACATTTAACACCCGCATCGAATCGTCGCCAGATACGAGCTGGCCGTAAATTCGCCGCTTCGATCGATATGTGTCGCGCTGATGTGCTCGAGGGGAAGCTCCGAAATCATCTCCGTGGTTCCTCCGCCCGGTATTCCTCGATTTCGTTATTTCACAGCGAATAACGTGTCGGAATGATTGCGCGTAAATAAACGAAATGAATTGTCATATTGGAAGATTATTCAATTATTTGAAAATTAAGTAACTTAGTCTACGATCTGTTGCGTATCTTCGTCTCCGATCCAATATCAACGGAGATTGAAACGAAACGTTATTTCCTATGAAATAAATTTGTTCGAATATTTGACGTGCGTTAAATGAGTAGATCGCGGATTTTCATGCATTTCAGGTACACAGGATACATATAAAACGTGAAAATATTTATGAAATATCGAAGGTAGAGTACCCGTTATAATATTTCATAGATGAAACGGATTTCTGCTTAGATTCCATCTGTTTAATAATGTTTATAAAAATATTAATTCGCATAAAGGTGCGTGGCAGATTTTCGAGCAGGGCTTTTACAAGTAAAAATAAAAACGTTATCTCAGTGTATTATCATGGCCAGAGAACGAAAAAGGGAATTTTATTTCCCGATGGAGTCGCAAATGGCACCCTATTCCGCAGCCCGGTGACTTTACTTTCTACCACGTTCCAAGTAATAAATATATTTTCTTTTTCGTCGTGCTTTCACGCTGGATTTTTTCGTTTTCCTTTTTGTTTCCTGTCCGAGCGCTACTTACGGAGTATTTAAGAATGAAAATGAAGCCGGGTCATTAACATAATGTCGGTCCCGATGCATTAATGCGACGACGTTGGAGTTTCGTCCTCTGTTTTTGTTTAGATGTTTCTTTTTCTGGACCTTTTTATTGGAAGTATCATGATACTTTGATTGCCTTCGTCGTTGAAACGTGGAATTCACGCGAAAAGCTAGATGATTTTAATTCTTAGTTGCTAGCCGCGAGTTTCCGTTGATGAGTTGTACGATCGTTGGATAAAGGTCGAAGGATTTATAGATGGCAGAGGAAGATGATGGTCTTCGAAAATGACACAGTGGAAGGATGATTTATCTAAATTCTAAACGTGCAAACATTAATCATTCTTCGCGCGTTCTTTTCCTTTTGCGGTCTCGTACGTAACCGAGGTTCTAATCGTGTGCGAGCATTTATTTATAGTTGATGTTAACTTAACCTGCTTAATGTTACACACGCAATCGATCTCTATAAATTGGATAAATTGCAATATGTTTAATAAATAATAATGGTAACGAGAGCATTATTACTGTATTTACTGTAATATATTTAATATATTTAGCAACTGAAATTAAAGTTAATAATGGTTTTGTTACAAACGTGTATACGCGTGATACGCTTTGTAACGTAAATACACGCGTTAATTTATATTAATTCAAGTAGAAAGAACGAAGTTTTTAGCGGAAAATTTAGATTCAAGTTTAATGTGAAACATAGGACACTAGAAACGATTGCGGTATCAAATATGATGAACAGGTCATAGTCGAAGCTTATAAATTTTCATGGTATTTTCCTTTCCGGGGTAAATACGCCCGCGATAATTTACGTCGTGACTGTTCGCTGCTATTAAAAATTTGAATATTGTTTACGAAGATCAAAGTTTGACAGAATTTTGTTTCGTTTGAATCGTTTTTAGAGGTAAAGAAATATTAAAAATATCTTTTCGAATAAACAATATTACGTTGTTTCATCTTCTTCTTTCTAATAAGAAATTTTATTTCATTATTCTTATTGAGAATCAGAATGTCAGCATCGGATTAGGATTAGAAATCTTTCCTCGGCGAACAAAATTGTAGAAATAAATGTCATTCTTGTCTTTATTATAGCAATTCAGGTTCGATTACACCTTAATTCTAATTAAGTTTAACTTATTGCTTAAAACATGGATGAGAAGCTTTCTGACAATTCCATTTACACGATTCTGATCACAGAAACAGGTCACCAGAGACTAATTGATGCAACAGAGAATTCCGACTACACCACGGAGCCGAATAGCAAGATCCTTGAACGTATAATTCGCCGAAAAAAGACACAAGAGCAACGGTGCTCTTAATTAGCCACGCTTTTGTACGGCTTTTATGCTAGTTCACAAAGTTGCTGTAACAGGGTTCGAACTTGCGAGGTGAAAGTGAAACGGGGCTTAATTACATTATAACGAGCCAAGTACACAGCACGGATTCTTTCACTTTGTCTTCGGCCTGTCGAGCTTAATGGAGTCTTTTCGTGCCTCCCAATCGTAATACATTCTTACCGACTCATCGATTTCGATAAAATTCCGCGATCGTTGCGCTTTTTTTAATCTTTTCACTGCCTATGCTTTCGGAATAGTAATGGTACGAAGCTTTGTTTTTTTTTTTTTCTTTATCGTTCTTTATCTTCGAATTTAGCGAATGAAATTGTTCAATTTTTATCACTCAGTGCATATAGTAGTTGAGATTAGATTAAGTAATTCCAATAATTTTGATTAGATCACTTCAGTGTATTTAGTATCATTACGCGTTATAACAATTTTACGCGATAAACATTTTTGTTCATATATTCAGAAAATAACGTTTCGCGATCGTTTTGTATCTTTCTCTATTGATGTTTCGGAATAGCGAGAACATTTCATTATCCCCGATCGTTGGCATCGAGGTTCGTGAATAAAGTTATTCGTCAAAATTCTCAAGCCTCAAATAATATCGCTAGTTCACAACGACGCATGTTATCCTAATATTAGAGTATTTAATGCTTTACATCACGTAACAACAGAATTAAACGAACGTGCATTATCGGGACTCGACGTTGCGATAACAAAATGAAGAAATGGAAAATCTATCGGTACTTTTATCGAATTCTCGTTGCGCAGTATTTTTGCCATAAAATCACCTCTCGATACGAGACGTACTTTTCTATCAGTCGTGGTACGCTTTTATTTGTTATATGTCACAGTTTTTAATTTCAAGCCTGAGAAATAATAAAGATTATAATAATATAATAACGATATATGCATATTTATAAAGCGTAGCGCCAATGTTTATTATAAATAACATAAAAAAGGAGTACACCGATCGTAGAATCTTTGTAACGATATATTTTTAGCGTAACCAGCGTTGGTAAGGCTGTAAAATCGTACATCGCGTTAATAATACCCTATTTTGTCGCTTATTCTATCCATTTGCATAATAATTACCTTGCCCGGTCGTGGTTCCATAATAAATTCATAAATCAAGATAAACAACGAAAGCTGGATTCGTTTCGTAGTGAAATTACGAAACGTTTTCTCGATCTTTATCTATTTGGTAACATATCGAAGCTAGTTGAGAAAGAAAGAAACATGAACGACCTAGAAAAAGGTGTGAATCGAGATGAAGTTATGCTACGGTTACTTTATAATGGATCTGACGCCACTAATTTATTCAACGACTCTTTTTATCCCTTAGGAATATCAAACTATAAAATTTTAGAACAACGTTCAAGCAAAGATCATGCCGAACCTGCTTGGTCGTAATTTCATTTGTTTATCATTAAATTTAAAACTTTTATCGTTGATTTAAAATTTGTTTGTGTTTTCTAAAATTTGACGGGGCTTGCGAATTTTCTTCCCATCGATTATACGTAATTGAGAAAATGGCGAAATTTATTTTTATTGACAATGAACATCGGTATATCTTTGAATTTAATGCCCATTGAGGTGTTGATGGTAACGTTACTCGCATATTCTAACACGTCTGAGAAAGTGATTGCTTATGTTTCTTCTGGGAAAAAAATACTGCCTACGTATGTATTAGATTTACGTAATAGATATACGAAGTAGATCAAGCTTATTAAACGACGACTAGTCGTAAGTCTAAGAGTATTGAGTTCAGAGAATCGAATTGAATAGGGACGTTATAGAACTAGCAGTCGTGAGAAATGAACTTTGAGATTCACTTGAACTTGAGTAACGTGTACGGAATACGTGAAGCGAGTTTCAGCCTTTACCAACCATAAGTTACACATCCAAAGGAGCAAACGTTGGCACGATCCATTTTAGTTTCTCAACTCGTGTAGCTTCGAGTTTCATTCGAATATGAAAAACATACGTACATATATAGAATGCACGAGGCGATTTAGAAAACCACGTGATAAGGTATGTACGAAGCCGAGGAAATAAAAATCAGATTCCTACTTTCTTTCTCGATTTCTTCGTTCGTAAAAGTTGCAAATTTACTCGAACCTGTGCAACTGTTTCCGCAACAATTTTAATTTATGCTTACTTGTAGATGAAGGAATTTCTCACTTTTTAACGGTTCGTTAAAAAGTTCGACATATTATAATTGATTCGAAATTGGCGTGTAATAAGTAGATTGAACTAAGGTTATTTTATCTTTTTAATTGCTGTAACCACTTTTCCAAATGGGAACTGGTTCATTTTTATATAAATGGATCGCTCGCTTTTATCAGTAATGATATAAGTAACGATATAACTGTTCTTTTTTTAATGGAAATAATTCGAAACTTTTGAGAACAGCACAGTTTTATGCGTCTCGAAAACTATTTCATACAGCGAGAACTATTTTACACATTTCTAAGTGGAACGGTTTCTTTTTAAAATACGAACCACATGTGCCAAGCGAAATAGACTTCTCCAAGTAAATGTTTCGCAAGGAACGTTCGTTACATTGAAAAGCATTATATTAATAATTATATTTTCTGAAATAAACGACAATATGCAGAAATTGATAATCAAATATCAGCTTCTTGCAACGTCGAACATCCATTATCAAACAGGATCGAAGTAAATTCACTTTCGTTGCAAGAAACTCTTGTTTTCTTTCACGAGATCGAAGCATAATGATTAATTTGCACGCAGAAGCGCAATTTCTCGCTGACCTTGATCACGTCTGCGTTTAACAAATGGGATGGATGAATTTGCATTGTTTCGTGCCATATCGTGGTTCGTGCGGATCGTAGCACCCACCGTTTTGGTGCTTGATTGATGGCCGTCCTAATGACTCCTCTTGCAAATCGTCGTGGAAATCGTCCATCCTAGCGGCTCGCTTGGGAAAAGCAATATACAGTATTGTCACTGGCAGCCGGACGTAGCTTGTGTGTTGCACGGCTCTATCCTGTATATAACGGGTGTACAAACTAGATGTTTCCATAGAATTTCAAAGAATATCTGCCTTGTTTAGCGCGTTTACCTGGTGAAAGGTGGAATATTGTTTAACCACGTTTGTATTTCCTGTGTCACTTGCTTAATTCTTCCGGTCCTTAAACGCGAAGGATATGTTCTTATCGAAATATAGAAAAATTAAAGTGAAAACCGTATCTCAACGTATTAAAACATGAAATTGAAAGAATATATCTTTCTTGACATTTAGTTGAGATATAAAATTCATTTGAGATATAGAATTCGGAACAATATTAATGGTATCGAAAAATATAATATAAATTTTTACGCTTTTACACTGTAGATCTGTTTTTATAAAATGCATAATCTTTTATATAACGTTGTCCAAGCAAAGTTTCAATTATTCTACTCTTGCAGTTATCTCGCAGCGACTTTAAAGTTCATACGAACGTTACTAGGGGGTCTCAGATTCAGATAACTCCAGGAGTCCCAGCATTTACACAAGTCACCCTAATCCCGTCTATTTTAACACGAGCAGCTTAACATGTCTCCTTAAAATACTTTCAATATACACCGTCGAACGTCGTACGATCGAATTTTCTGAGATTCCTACAGCGATACCTAGACTAAAAGGAATTTTCTTTTATTTGAAATCCTCATCGGGATCGAATAAATGGAGAAGGGTCGAAGTGGCTGGAAATAATTCCCCGATTGAAACGGTAGGAATGAAATTTAAACAAAGGACAAAATTGACCGTGATCGATCGCGCTGGTCCGAAGGCGGCGTTAAAAAGATCAGAGTTAGCTTTCTCGTGGTATTATATTTAAACAGCTCCGATTCAACGCTGGCCTGATTCAATTTGGATCCTATAAATACAATTTCTTTGTACACCATCGTTGTCTAAGTTACTCACGATGTTCTCGTTAGTCTTCACCAAAAACAATTAAAAATTCTTCAGGGAATCCGATCTTCTCGGGTAGATTGTAAACAGTCTACTCTCTTCTACAGTCGTCTTTGTAGCAGTCATCGCTGATGAGTTGAAAGTTTGGTTCGGCCCATAGATAGACGGATAAAAGCGAATGAGAAAGGAAATAGAAATTATCAAAATTGCACAGGAATTTTTCGAATGATTTAGATGCGTCGAAAATTGGAAGAATCTAAATAAATAAAAGGGATTCTATCAGAAGGATGAAAAAGTTCCTGGACAATATTGGAGTAAATTTTACGTGAAAAGGATTTCGTTTATATTTCAACTTATCCATCATAACTCGAGTAATATATACGTTATATTTGTTTCTAATATTCATTTGCATTTCAATTTTATTCTTATTAGTTGGATATTTATGCACATTCGCGTTTTCACGAATACGTGTCATCTTAAACGATTACATGCCGAATACGTATCGCAAAAAATATGCTACTGTGAATATTTTAGGCATGTTTAATCGTGCATTCTCTACGCTCTAGTTATTAATTTCGTCGATTATCGATTCTCTCAAGAATGACTCGATCAAACTGTTGGATATTTGATACGTCGGGAGAAGTTGGGCCGTGAATTAACGAAATCATGAATTTTTATCACGTGCAAAACTGTTCGACCGCCTTTGCGGTTCCGTTGAAAGTTGTCAATGGACGATGTAGCAAATGGATGAAATAAATTTTGCGGCCGTGGCAACTGTACGAGCTAGAAACGCATGTGGCCAAGGCTCTGCTGGAACGTTTTAACGCCTAAGGCAGTCTACATACACAGTGTCTCGTGGAATATCGGGCCATTCCATAAATTCATACGAATTTTTAGCCGTCACAAACAACATAAAAATATTCATTCTATCTTGATTTATGTAATATTCTATATTACGTCGAAACTTCGAATACTACTCTGTCACAATACATCAGGTTTATATTTTAGTTTAAATCTTTTCACGCGATCAGAAACAGCGCCGTCTTATTTTCTCAAGTATAAAGTCGTTTTAACGCGAACGAACGTCAAGAGACAAAAATAAAGGACAGATCTTCTATAGACTAACGTTATATATGCAATATCTTGTTTATGTAATATTCGCTTACGAAATAAAATTATGCTCGATTGTACACAACGTGCGTCTGTACGACGTGCGAGGAAAGTTAGCTGATGCATGACTTTTGAAGTACACGGTATACACGGACGATAGTGGTACACGTACACGTACACGTAAGGTGTGAATAACGCAATAATGTGCGGTACGGAACGAGTTTAAAATGTTGCCACGGCGGAAAAAAGATATTCCCAACCGTGGGAAACAATTGGACTTTCCTGCGGTCCTTTTGTTACATATATTGAACTTGTAATTTGGAATATCGCGTCTTTGTTCCGAATATACCCGCGATATCGAGTGAAAAATAATATTACGAGCTGTTGCATCGAATTTAATCGCCGATTATACAGTGCGCCCACGCTTTCATCGATATCTTCCGTTGAATTTTTATTTCTTGCCTTTGTGTTCCTCGAAAGCAGGAAAATATATTTTAAACTTCGTAATTTTTACACGTTGATAAAAATACCGAAATTAAAATAAAACTGGCATGTATTATCAGAAATTGAAATAGAATATCGATGAAGGTATCGAAATAAAAAACATAGAATATCACTGGACGAATTGAAAGAACAGCGTATGTATAGTATTTCGTAATATACGTAACGCGATCACACGTAAGTCACATTTAAAAAAAGAGAATAAAAGTATATTTATCAGCTTTTTCTCCCGCGATCATATTACATAAATCTAAGATTTATTCTCGGTATTTCCCAACTGTGTCTCGTCCATCCTACGACCGAGTAACACAATTACAAGGCTCGTGCAAAAATTATTCATCCCTTTCGGGTCACAAGGACTTCATTATCATCGTGTACATAATCTGTATGTCGTTTAACATACAATACGTTCCTTTATATCTAGCGCCACGCACTCCAACCTCCTGTTATTAACACGTTTCCTTTCTTTCTCCCCCTTTCTCTACTGTGTTTTACTCTTCCCCCCCCCCCCCCCTTCCCCACCCCTTTTGCATACGGGAATGGCTTATTACCTCGGCGATTCATGTTATTTCGTTGAACTTGCATCGCGGACAACGATAAACTTTGAAGAAAATGTTCGGACGGGGTGTATCTTTATCGAGACGTTTTACTCTATTGTTAAAACTTTTCCTTCGCTGGTAGAGAATGGTCGAGTCCCGTCCGTGGAAAAGTTTCTGCAACTTGGTATTACTCGGCTCGTGTTTTTTCCGCTCTTCAATAACTGTCGTGTGGCCACGTTCGCGAAGTTGGAAAAATGAGAAACTCCGTTCGTGGCGAATGAATCGTGATATTGATTAAACTTATCGTTGTTATACGTTTGAAAATTCTTCAAGGTAGGAGAAGACAAAGGAAGAGAGTGAAATAAAAAGTGAAACTCTACTGTGAAAGTTGCCCAATTTTTAATGATTTATTGATTATTTTATCGCTCATTAATAGGATGCAAATGTTTAGGCATTTATGGGAAATGTGAAAGTCCAAAAACGCGTATGACACATATAATATACAGAAATATATAAAACATTCAAAATATAATACGCGTTATAATATTTTTTGGTTAAAGATACCATTACGTAGCTTCTATTTCTTCACTTTTATTTACAACAATATAAATTTGCATTAAATATCCGCTTACTTGTTATTATCGGACAGGTTACTTATTATCGAACTTCGATTACTTAGTACTTAACGACATTTTTTTAGTCTCGCTCATTTATTTCTGTATCGTTAATTTAAATTTAAAATAATTCTAAATTACTTATTTAAATTCCAAACGGTGTAAGACCAGAAGCGCGTAATATCGTGCGAAGATGACGAGGAAGAGGAAAGATCGTAACGATTGCGTAATTTTTCACGAAAGGGCCTATTCGATAGGAGGACGACAAGCTCGTGTCGGAATTAAAAAAGGAGAAAATTAATCGAACGGCGCGAATAACATCGTCCAAAGGTCTCTGAGTATGTTTACGGGAGCTTGAGCGGCCGATGGGAATTCTTTTTTTAAAAATAAGTCAAGACTGAACGTTTTCGGCTGAAATATGCGGATAACCGACGCGAATAATTGAACAAGGGAAAGAGGGGATAATCAGCTAATTTTAACGTTGAAAATTTCAAAGCGTTTACGAAAGACTGCCTCATCCATGTAAATCTTTTTTAAATGTCTCGAGTGTCGCGGATGAAAACATCCGAAGCATGGAAATCTTCGACTTTAATGTTTTGCGTAGAAAGAACATAAAAATTATGTCAGCGTTCTTTTTTCAGATTTACATTTTGGACTTTCGTATCCTATAAATTCAAATGAATTTGAATGAAAAAGAAGAAAAATAGTATTTGCTGGTGCGAGTCTTTCTTAAATGTTTCGATGATTGCAAAGGTCTGAGATGTCATTGGAAAAGAAAAAAGTGAAATCAGTGTCTCTTCTTTTTGAGATGATCTTCGAAATTTTACATCCTATGAATCAGAATGAATTTGAACGAAAAAAGCAAAGAAGGAGCTCGGTTGAAGCGTTGCCTTTCAACTATTTCACCGAGCGATATCAAAATCAGAATATCACGAAAAACGGAGTCGTCATATTTTTTTCTGTCCGATCTTCGCTTACTTTCGACTTTCGCCTAACAGAAAGCGCAAGGGAAAGAGTCGGTCGCGACGTCGTTTGCAGAATCGTTCTCTCCAAGTTCTGGAACAGTTGTTTTCTATATTTCCACCACGTCTGCGTGAAGCAATAGCAAAAGCAAGATGGCCAACCATTCTCGCTATACATGCGAAGCATAAGCGGCCGGTGTCCAGGGAGAGAACAAAGAGAGTATCGTCGATGTCTGTGAGAACGACACCAATTGCCAGGCAGAACGGTGAGCCGAGAGGTATTCCAGACGAAGTACAAAGTAGATGGCCACGTAAGCGTCGCTATGGATCGTTAAACTGAAATCTGTTAGAGCAACCCCGTGCGACGCGCTCGGTTCAACGAACCAGTTTTATTTCCTTCGAGTTTTCTCTCTCTCTCTCTCTCTCTTTCTCTTTCTCTCTAACTATCTATCTATGTATTTCGAAATTCACCTGTTTCGATCGAGTTTGAAATTTGGTAAAAAATGTCGAAAGAAACAAAGTTCAATTCGTTTGGTTATTATTAGGTTTTTAGATCGTCGGAAACTTTTAATTCAGTTTAGATTTCTTTGAATGTAACATTGCAAGAGACTCGCAGTTTCCTCGAGCTTGAAATCCACTTATTTGGATTCAATTTGCAACTTCGCGTGGATTATTAAAGAATTTTGAATTTAAACCCATTTGGACGCGTTCTTCGTGAATCTTTAATTCGGTTTAGTATCTTTCTCTCCAGCTGAAATCCATCCATCGTGATTAAATTTAGATTTTGGTATAATACGAGTGAAATAATATCATACGTTGAAAAAATCTGCTTATCGTTTATTCAGATTGGTTTTTAAATGTTTGTGAATCTTTGACGGTATTTAATTTCGTTCCAGTTATCTTCCCTGTTGGAAATTATCTATCTGACTTGATTAAATTCGAGCTTTGATATGAAAAATTGGAAGTATCTTGAATCTGCATCAATCTAGATTCATTTTACAATCTTCGTCAATTCTTAATTTCATTTGCTTCTCCTCAAACTTCCTTCTTCGTTGAAATCCATCTATCTTTATTAAATTTACAGTTTGATATGAAATATCGAGGGAATATTGTATTTAACATCGTTTTATTCTTTCGCGAAATTTATGCCCTTTCTCATGTCGCGCGTTTAATGTGGAATATTAAAAATGATCGAACAAGCGATTTCGTGTAAAGAATTGATAGATACTCTTCTTAAAACTTTTTCTATCTTTATCTCCGACAGACATTTTATATCGGAACGTTTGCAGTAATAAATGATGTAATTAAGGAAACATTTAGGTAAGTTATCTTAAGTTCTATTAAGATATCTCCTAACACTGTCACTACTACTACATTTAAATTGTTGTACATCAGCTGGCGCGATGGTTTTATATAAGCACACGGTTCTAAAGCCTCCAACCACGAATCAGCAGATTTACAGATAAAGGTATGGACATTGAACACACGTCACCAGGTGTATCGTTAAAACCGGTTAACTCATTATGATTCGTTACTTTAAGGAAAGACAAACAGTCCTTTCTTTTTTAATATCGTGCCACGTCGAAGTTGCCATGAAGCGGTGACAAATTTTCATACCAGAATGGTAAATAAAAATTTTAAAATTATAACATCTCCCACAAAAAAGTTTAGATTTTTAACAGTAAAGAGACAATAAAAGCGATTGAAAAACGATATTAAAGAATCATTATCGATACAAAAAACGTATTTTAAAAATTCAAGTATTAACATTAAGAACTAACTCTAGAACGACCACGATTAACAGAAGTTATTTTTACTAATATGTATAGAGTTCTATACAAGGTTTTTATTTTAACTAGAAGATAAGTATCTTTGCTCTTCGTTTAAAATAATTGGATTGTTTTTCGGTATAAAATAATCATGATAATTTTCCTCCTCCTTTTTTCTTTTTTTTTTTTTGAAATTTATTTTAAGATATAAGAAGAGATATACTTAAGAAAAATATCAGAAAGCAGAAGGTGGTATATTTGATGTTAATGCGCCAAACTCTAATTCGTTTCAAATCCATACATTTCTCTTTATAATATCGGTACAACTTCCAACGCTGAAAATCATACTTATCAAACGTACATATGTATGTATGGACGTTGGTGTAATCGATAAGTATAATTACATCATTCCGTAAATAGCGGTTGCGTATTAATATTCTCCAAAAAAGCATACATATTTTTCTTGACAACGTCAGACAGTTGTAATAGCGTGCAGAGCTATCGAGTAGAGGCGCGCATCAATATTCACCACCGATAAAAGTCTATCGTTGGCACGGCTGTCAGATATTTTTACCAGTATACACTAATGCATTATAAAATTTCTTATGCGATTTCTTTTTTATAAAATTTCACATATAAAGTACACGATATATCTCAAGATTTTTATCGATGAGTTTTCTAAACTGAGATGGAAAAAATATTTTGATCGTAAATATAGACTGCTCTAATCTTCATAAAAAGCAGGATTGAAGAGGATCCTATGGGGGAGAAATATGCTATTTATATCTATGAAATCTGTTTCTGTTGATCTTCTAACTTTGGTATCATATAGATATACCTGTGATATCGCTGTGCAGGGGATTTTCTCTTTTTTCTTTTATATATTCCCATTAGTCATGATAGAATTATCTACGAGATCAAACATATCCGATATTGATGATCCGATATTTAAATAATATCCAATCTTCTGTCTCTAAAAGATACGTATGTACCTTCTACTACATCGAATGTTCTATTTCGATTAATAATTATGATATTATATATAATGATATATATTTCATTATTTGCATATTTATATATGCTGTTGTTCAACTTTATTCAAGTGAAATGTTCGAGTGGCACTTAATCTTACCAACGTTAGATTACAAATCTTTGCGTCTTACATCTTCATTTATACATCAGATATTTCATTATAATAACGCCTAATCTTGTTTGGACGGTATTCGATCCCATCACTAGCCTTAACAACGTTATCCACGATCATTTTCAACAATTTTCACGCATGATCTGTCAGAGCGTGGAGAACGAGAGAGATCGCGAAAGATTGGCGCTAGTTGCAACCTACACGTCCCAATTTCCTTCACAGACGGATCACCTATATTTCACCGTGCAATATAAATCACATTACCACGGGATCCGTTCGCATTATTCACCGGTGGAACGCGTTGCAGCCTGAATGCACAAGTTTCTGAAGTTTTTTCCAGTTCCGCGGAAAGCTCGTTCATCACGCGAGATTTCACGATCGGATCGAACAGCGAATGTAGATTTTCCCTCGCTGACGAAGCCTCTCGTAGATCTTTTCGACGTTCATTTAGTTTTATTCGATGAATATATGGTTTGTATAAAATATTTATCTTTCGGCTGGTTACATATTTTAATTTAATACAAATCTAGCAGTGCGTATAGCGGCGGCAGATACATTTGAATTATATTTTGTTGGACTGCAACTACGAAGGTCGGAAATCATTTTTAACGTTTGCGGTTTATGGAAGGAAATGAAATAAAAAATATTGTAATTCGTTATCTCTTGTGCTCGGTTAAAGCGGTTAATAAAATTTAATGGTTCTGAAGCGGGGACTTAATAAATTCAACGCGAATAATTTCTGTAAATATAGGATTCTAGAAATATCACTTTGTTTGAAAAATATTAGGAAAATCCAAACATTGTATTTGTTGAAGCGATTCTTCAAATATTTAACACGCGCTTAATTTTATTCATTGGAATATTCCTCGAGAGGTAAAGGCACGATTAAAGAAAATTTCCATGAATTAATCCAGCTACTACTCTCGCGAATGTTCCTGGTTGAGATGTATACTTGTGTCATCCACCGGCTGAAACTCATTACTCATTTCGGCTAGTATGTCTCTAATTGTAGCTACCTTAATTACTCACCCAGTCGTGTAACGCTGAAGCCCTGGGAAACGGGGACGTCATAAGACGTTCACGTGTGTATATAAACAATAAACGAATAGCAGAGCCCGTTGGCTCTCGCCTCATTGAAAAATCCCTACGAAACGCGGTCTTTTACCGTGAAAAGGCGAGGAATTTTCGAATCTAGGCCAGGAACGGTAAAAATGATCCATCAAAGAATTCCAAATTAATGAAAGTAATAAAAGGTTTATGGTTACAATTAATGAAAATTATAAAAGACGAAGATACTTCCCTCGATACTTTGAATTACGTGTATTGTCCATTATTATATTCGCGACTATTCCTCTGTGTTATTAAAGCCTTTTCCTCTTCCTTCGTATGTGCACGGTATTTGCGCAAAATACCATGTTTCTTAAAAAAACAGATAAAACGCAAACCTACGCGCGTACATAAAAAAGCTCTCCGAACCAAAAATCTCATCCGCGATCTTCAAAATTAAAACATCCAGCACCCGAACATTCTCTGCAACAATACGCACGGTGAAAGAGGAAAATAACAAACCATTGCTGGGGAAAAATAATCTCAGAGACAGCGCACACCACCAATCTCAAAATGAACCACATACACATACGCTGTTCAATCTTTATCATCTCTAAACAACAAAAACAAAAACCTAGGAGGAAGGAGGGAAAAAGAAGGGAAAAAGGAAAATAATATGAAAGTAGCGGGAAGAAAATGAAGAAATCAGAGAGAATACACCGAGCTGGAAGACTCGTTCCTCGTCTTTTTCTTCATCTTGCGTTCTTCTCATTTCGGCCCTCTGGTTGCTGCTGGCTTTCGTCTGGAACGCTCATTTTCTAGCGTCCGCGAATTTTCGATGGTCGCCCGGTATCGAAAAGCCGGAAAATATTAATGGATACACCGTCAGAACGTCGCTTATTGTCCGTTCCTTTCGAATCAATACCACGGCCACGTTGCTGGCTGCGTTGTGTGTTGTTCCCGTGGCACGAAACAGCCAGGCTTAGGCGAATGCCTGGCTGGTCGCTGGTACGTTCAGGCAACCGTTGCCCAATAATCTTTCGACCAGAGGCCTCTGGCCCTGGCTTCCGTGCATCGCACAAATAGTTTTCGACGTTATGAAACCGCTGCTCGCGGTCAGTTACAGCGTTTTTGCTCCTTCGAACCTAATCTAGCTTCTGCACTATCCTCGCTCTTTTGCCTATTGCGATCCTGCAAAACTCGTCTTAGGAATTGGCCATCGGTCGTTTCGTTGCACGGTTGGATGGTTTTGGTTCGACGTTTCTTTACGGACAAACCGCTGAAATATCGTCCACGAGAAATTCGATTTTTCCCCTTTTTATTTGCTGCGATGATAAAAGATCGGAGAGTCTTTTTATCAATGACGTGGACTTTTCGAGAGTGCGTAGGCGAGGTGGATTCTTGGAGGAGGATGGAGACGATTGGAGGATAGCGGAAGAGCATTTATCGACGAGACAGGGTTTTCCAGAATGGATGTGTACGTGTGTATGCACGTTGGCGAAAAAGGATATCGGATTATTAGGTTTTCGTGGAATTCGTATTTTGGAGAAATTAAGTACCGAAGTATCGCTTTTTAGCATCGTGTTGATATCTTATATTAAAAATATTTGTTGCATGTAAAATGTGTCCGTTCTACGAGACGATTGTAATGAAAATTCGATATATCGTGACAAAAGAGTCCGCTAGAGCGTATTTGTTATATTGTAATGAGCACGATTTCGAAATTCCCCAATAACGAGTCAGATTATGGTAATCATCAAATTGTCCGAGTCTCGTGATGTCACGATTTGTAGAATAGATAATATCGCCGACGAGTGAAATTGCACGGATAAATAACGTAATTAAAAAGCTCCTCCGCACGAAGTATTATAAAAACATCTGTACATTTCTGTCTGACGTAAATAAGTCTCTGAAATTAATATGATAATTATTCCGCGGCGGAAAGGCAAGAACAAGAAAATACGACAGTGTTATACAACCAATTTCCTGTAATTCTATCTGAACAAAGATCATCTTTCTTTCTCTGCGATCTTTTAACAGGAAATTGAACAGGAAGGTGAACAAAGGGAACAAAAATTTCTCTATTTCGTTGCAGTTCATTTTTCCTAGAGTTCGGTCTGTTTCAGTCACGAAACGGTAATCTAGACACAATAGAGCGAAGAACTAGAAGCGAGGAAATACTACTCAGTTTCTAGGAAACGTTGTTTACGATTTCAATTTATTTAATCTTTCATCACTGACACTCAATTTTCTGGATTAAAATGTACCTCGTAATAATCCCATTATTATTATTATTTCACTAGCATTAGCTCTATTATTAATTAGACTTTTATTTACGGATATAACCATCTCTCACTCCGTTATATTAATTTCTATTTACCGTCATAACACGTCGGTATCGAGAAAGAAATTACATTAATTGGAACGAAATTGCCGAGGGTTGAAACAATCTCTCAAAACGAAAGGAAGAGAAAACGTATCCGTTCAATTACGTAAAATGTTACGGAGTATCGTGCACGCTCCGTGCATCACTCTGTAAGTAATGATCGAATTATGAGACAGGAAAGTTCGCACTCTTTGCAACATTTTGCTCAAAAATTCGCCGCATCACGCGCGAAACATGCGACGATTTCGTTTCGTCATTTACCGTGCCGATAAAAATTCTATTTTATCTCGTTTTATTTATTTTCTAGCAGGTCCCTTCGCGAAGCTTAGCCAGAGCCACGGTCACGAAAACGCAATCCAGACACACAATGACTTCACTATGGCCGGTGTCTGTCGGTTAGCTGCTTACGTGTTTCATCGCTAGCCTCGGATGTAGTCTCGGAAGGCTATTATGATAATAGTACTTTCATTACGAAAGGTCTTCATTATCTTACCGCGATTCGATCTACCCGGATCAATATCATTTCCCTCTTACATTTCATTAAACGCGTGTACCCGCGCACTCGCGATTCCACTTTATCTCTCCTTCCCCTTCCCCTCCCACACCTCTGTAATTTTACCGTAATTTCCATGAAATACGTCATGGATCTTTGATTCTCCTTTTTGTCCAAAGTATACATACGGATGTATGTAATTGTGATATCAAAAACACTTTTAATGCCACATTCAACGTTCTATAGTTTGGCCATCGTTATGCTCTCGAGTGTATAGTTTATATTACACGCTCGATTTTACCTGGTACTACATGAGCCTCTAGGAAATCGTTGGTCGTTACATTGTTATCGTACTAAGCATTATTTTTGATATTAATGTTATAGAGTAAGTCTTAGCGAGATTATTTAACAAATAAATATAAATGCTATTTATATAATATATACAATAGAATATCGATAAAATATTAATGGATAGAACAGATACGTAAGATACGATGTATATTAATATAGAATTAATTGATGTAGATTATATCTTAAATTATCGAATAAATAAACTAGTACCGATTTATATATTTCACATTTAATTTCGAATAGTGATGTCTAATGCGCAGAAATTGACGTTTGCGTGAAAATATGCTTCGACGGAGTCGAGACAGTTGCTGCTCACTTGCAGCTGCCGTTCTTCTTGTTTCATCACGCACTGACGAATATCTTAATGACTCACATTCCGTCGACAAAAAGAGGAAGAATAAGAAACTATGATTCCAAGGAATCGTTATAAGGAAAAGCTGAAACATGCTGTTAAAATTAGTCTGTGAGTGTAATCCGTCTTTGAATTACTTCTAGCGTGTCGTAAGATGGAGCGTCGGATGCGAGAAAGTTTCGATGTTTCCGTGTACCCGTTAATCATTAAATCCCTTTTTCTTAAGATCTTCTACATATTAGTTGATTAGGGTATTCAAAATGGCGAGCTCGTCCAGGTACCGGAATTATGGAGGAGGAATTCGTGGTATACCTGAGTGGGTCAATACATGAGACGACTGTCTGGCGAGTAAAGAGTTCTTTCTACTTGAACACGATGGACAATACGCTAGAGTTCCTTCTCGTTTTTTTTTTCTTTTTTATCATTTCGAATTGTCAATTAATTGTTAAATAATGCCGTCAGTATTTTCAGTCAGAAATAGATTCTGCATATTTTAAGATTTTGTAGAATGTAAAAATTTGTAATAATCTGAAATCTTCCGGATTTCCAGGAATAGAATATCCGCTTAATTTTATCTTTGAAATTGGGATGCTCTATTCATCGACTGTAGATTCGTATATTTTTGAATTTTGTTAAAATATTCGTGCATTTTCTGTTCTTAAAACGCTTTTACACGTTACTATTTTCGGGTATTATTAGATCATTTATCAGGTTTTGTACAGTTATCAAAGGTTGCCTGTTCGCTTGTTTAAAACGCTAAACACCAACGATTTCGAGTATGTATCTAAATATATTGCATAGAGATGATCAAAATTAGAATGGAGCGTGGAAAATAAATTGGCACATATAATCACTCCCCTATTGCGAGAAAGCTGAATATATAATTTTCTAAAAATATCGTCGTGTTTTCAATAACTGTGAAGGGAACTCGAAACTCATCGTATTAATCTTTATTATTTTGAATGTTGAAATTAAAACAATCAATTAGAAATCGATCAAAATAACGATAAAACCCGATAAATGGGAATCGGCGAACTCCGTAAAGGGAGGTACGAAGTCGAGAGCTTTCTGCTTGGATGAATAGAGAAATCAAAGAAGAACAAGCAGAACTGGAACGAAATGCCAAAGACTGGAGCAAAAACAGGGAATTATTTATAAGGAAACACATGCTCGTATCATGTTATAGCATAGAGGCAAACATAGTACAAACGCTTTAGCAGATAAGCCTTAGAGTAACGAAACAAAATAAACTGAAATGAAATGAAATGAAATATTATAATAAATTAAGATGTATCTAGCTGTAGATGGCAAATTAACATCTAACTTTACGAAATAAACTACAGAAACAACTACAGAAACAAAATACAAGAGACGCGTACATACTCGAAAAAGATCGTAACAGGCGTAAGCCTGGATTAAATTACGATTAAAGCAATGAAAATCGTAATAAACTTTTCCTACCATTTTTAAGATCGTTAAATGTAGAATAGAGTTTCATGCGTATTTATCTTTCGATCCCTTACACAATATCGAATTTTTAATCGTGCTCTGTTGGTCAGAAAAAATTATCAATCTATAGTAGGTTTATCAGTTTAGCATAAACAACTTGATACATTAAACTGTTAAGCTCGGAAGGAAACACACTCTATCAATGACCCAGATAATCCAGCAACGTGGCGTTCGAATTCCCAGCTCGCCGACTCACCCAATCGATTCGTCTTCTTCCAATCCGATACTGAGTCCTTCTAATGAAAGATTCAAGGAATAAAATGAAATCGTAATCTTCGGGAAGGAAGTAGAGTCCTGGCAGCGAAAGAAACGTCGGAATATTACGACTTGCAGCGGTATAGCCAATTTCGAATGCATCGTTTTTAATCTTAATAACAGATAATTAGCATACACCGACGCTACTTGTCTATTATGCTTGATATTAAGTAAATACACACCGATCGATCGGAATTTACTTTTCTCTCAATCAAATATTAAAATAAGAAATATCTCTTAGTATCGTCCGAACAATGCTGCGTTACATTAATAAGTAAACAAGTTAATTGTCCGTGACATTAATTTTTACTTTAAACACTCGCTTATCACGTATCTGCACGTACGTTACGTATTTAGAGAGTTAATCTCCTAATTGTCGCACAATCCTTTAATAGTAGCGGAACTAACACGTATACCACAGTATTTACCGCGATTATACGTGTCACCGTGTATGCACAAATTTCCAGCGGTGATCATTTAAAACAGACATAATTTATACATCCATTATAAACGCCTACATCATTCATAAAACAAGTATGCATATAATCCTGTAACGTGTACAAATCTGCGGAATTACTCTCTATTCAAACTGGGTAACATTCAACGACTGATCGACCGATCATTAACAATCATCCATTGTGCACGGGTATTTTCAGAGGTCTACCGTGTGGCGTGCAACCCCCGGAACCTGTACCGGACCCGGATGGCGACAAATTGGCGACGATAGCGGCTCGATTCAGCTACTTTCAAGAGAGAAAGAACTCGCTGACTACCGCGAAAGTCGATCTTCGTAGGAACATCAATCCGCCGGCCAGGTACAAGAATGCACGGCCAACGGTCAGGCTCAGGCCACGCCAGGTGCTCTGTAGCAAGTGTAGATCGATCTGCAACGAGAACAGCGAGAACGTGGACGTCAGCAGAAAACGGAAGCACGACGAGATTCAGCAGGAACAGCAGCAGCCGCAGCAACAGCAGGTAATATTTCCTATTTTCTTCTTCTCTTTTTCTCGTGTGCATGTGCGAGAGGCTGTTGATAAGAGGAGCGTCTCTGTACTGTGCTTCTGCTTTAGTAACGTGCTCTTGATGTTTATTAATCCATTAATTGGCGAGATTGAATCAACTTGTTGCGTGGATTATCAGGATTTTTCGATTTCACCTAACGACTTTATTTATTAAAGGTGTTTTTTTTTTTCAAAATTTATATCAATTTACATTTGTATTTATTTTTTATCAGCTTTTAATTTCAATGGAAACAACCGAATGGTCGGTTAACGATACTTTGCATATCTGGTGAAAATATCGCGCAACCGTATTTTTGGATATCTTTAAATCTGTCGCAAAATTTACGCAAAAACTTTAAATATTAAACCTTCGAGTCCTTGCAAATAGAAATATCGCGTTTTTCATTCTAATCCCTCTACGTCTTTCGAATAATAATAGGAAGGTAATAACGGCGAAAGAAACCTAAATCAATTAATCATGTTTAGTCTTCCGTCATTCCGAAATGAACGATCTCAGCTAACTTAATCAACGCGACAAAAAAAAAGAAAAAAAAAAAAAAAAATACGCGAATCGCGGATTTACGACTTCGTTAACGTTCATCGAGATTTTTCCTTTTTAAAGAAGTGATGCCACGACGGTAAAAACCGTCAAATGTGACGTAGGTTGTGAAAAGTTTCGGGCATCGACGAAGGAAACCAGCGAGTAGGAGCGAAAGAAACGAGTAAATTGTGTTGCAGGAAACTCGGTCGAATGAACACGCCAGTCTAAGGAAGAAAGTCATACGATTTTGAACTAGAGGAAAAGTAACTTAACGCGTTGTCTTCCAAGAGGTGCACTTACATTGTGCGATAGTAGTTTGATTCGGGCATGGCAACTTGCCTCTCGAGTTCTTCTTCGCTCGAGCACAAAGTGTTCTAATGGTACATTTGGTGGGTACTGGCGTTCTCTCCTACAGTACACGTGTTTAGCCTTAAGATAGTTTATTTCGCTGGCTCCGTGTCAGACGGTAGAAGTTTCATCGAAGTACATTACATCGTGATTTATATTTGGAATTTCATCAGTTCAAGTCTTGAAACTTTTTAAAGGAAGAAAATCTACCATTAAATGTTTCATTATGACAAATCTCTGACATATCTTAGCAGTATTGTTGCCTGGAAAGCAATATAAAAATCATATGGAAATTATTTTAATATGACTAATAGCTTATTTTGAAAAAGAACTATGTCACTTCAGTGATTAGCATTTTAGCTTCTTAAAATATATTTTCAGTGCTGGCTGTATGTTATATCGAAAAATTCCATTGAAATATCTTCCCAGCGGTAAATCCGTTGCAAATCGGGCGGGGAGGAACTGCAAATGGAGTAGTAGTTGTCAGATGAGTTTTGCGCATTGGTAAAAACGCATGATTTTTCATCAGGTCACGGGCCATGGATCCACTCGAAGAAGCGATCGACGTTGTGGTCAGCAGCCGCAAAAAGCCTCGAGAATACTGTTCTCTGAGTGTCAGTCCGAGAACATCACGGTGTCATCTCATCAAACAGCGAAGTCCTCGTCGTCTACAGCACTCAGCCCCGATTCGTCGAAGCTTGGACCGTCTCTCATCCCAAAAATTTCGAGACTACAACCAAACGAAATCAACAATGCCATGCAAGCGAATGGTTAATATTTTTCATTTAAAGAAAGCTTTCCTATCTTCTTCTATTTTAAAATTCTTTCAAACGGAAGAAATAGTTGTTATACAATTCTATACGTATAAATTTCTTTTTCTTCTTTCATATAAAGATTTCGTTGCGTTATTGAGTTTTTGCTTTTTAAAGTGCCTAGACGAAGTGCTTCGTATAACACGTGATCTTAATCTTTTAGAAGCTTGCCCTCGGGAAAGGTGCTTCAAGCAACTATCTCAGGCTTCGATAGTCGAATTACATAAGGTCCATTTGCAGATAATAAGATCGTCCGTGGAATACACGCGCAACACCAATAATTTGCGCTTAATTACGACTAGTTGAATGTGCAAGCAGGATCATTAAAATAAAAAGATTCGCGTGATGTAAAAATCGAAGCCGGATAAAACTTACTATTTTTGATAATTGAACGATCAAACTGTCCTCATTGAGTGAGAAATACGATAATATTTCTAACAAACTAAATTTCATTATATTACTCTTCAATTGTAATTATCTATGTTTGATAGACATGTGACATAATTCATTACTGTTGACATAAAAATGTCTTTTTATAAGCTGTAACTGGTTACCTTTGACACAAGATTATATCCTTCAGTACATGCAAAACGCTCCAATCGTACGCTTATCTGAAATAGTTATAAAAATATATGACGAGTGAAAAGGCTTGAGAAAGGGGAAAATTATCTTTGGAAAAAGTACGAAGAGTTGCAACGGATCAAGAAAAATGCTAGATAGAAAGTATTGCATACCTTATAAAACTCCATAGATGATATGATATTTAGACATTCATATGCAGACATACGTATATATGATTTCCTTTTTATAAAGATAAATGTTACACGAAACAACTGTTACTTTAACCAACTAAGAATGTTACGATAACACTAATACGGAACCTCTTCCGAGCCACGTCGTTTATCTGTTTCTCTTCTTCTGCTGCAGAAAAGGTGAAGATTGGCCCATCGTACTGGAACAATCGAGCCGAGGAGGGCGATTCATCGGCGAACGCGATGGAGCCAACAGAGGAACGCATGGAATCAACGGATTGCGATAGCAATCCATCGATGGCGTATTGTGCCACACCCAGAAGACTTAGCAGCTCCTCCGTGGAAAGTGCAAAAATACCAGAAGAAGAGGAGAAAAAAACGTTCGCGGCCGCGGACTCGACAATGAGGCCAAGAACGGGTCGCGTGCCGCGAAAGAAACGATCCGTCGGATCTATGGAGGATCTATGGGACGAGACAGTGTTCGAAGATCCGACAAGGACAGCTAGAACCACACCGGTGATTAAGATCTCTTTCGGTGCTCAGGGTGAAGGGACTGTCTTGAAAATACCATCCAAGATTCAGGATCCGGAGTACGAGCAGGAAACTGACGAAGCCGAGGAAGTGCAGACGGAAACGGAGAGAGATCCGTTGGAATTGCCCAGGAATTTTGACAACGATTATGATTATCGCGAGGACGGAGAGGAAGATGGACAGGAGCAGGTAGATCCTCAGAAACAGGGTGTGAAGGACGCCAGTGCTAAGGCTGCGAAACGCGCGCTGAAGAAGGCTAAGAAAGAGGCCAGGAGGAAAATGCTCGGTGGAGTTTCGCCTGCGAGATCACCATGCAACGGATCTCCGCGGTAAAATAACCGTTTTAAGATACTAGTTATCGGCGCATCTATATAGTATCATTACAGAAAAAGTATTCGCACGTATTCTTATTTTTTTTAATGAGGCGCTCCTTGACGAAGTTCTACGTTTCATTTTTCATAGTACAACTAGGAAAGTACCACTAAATGATACGTATATATTATTCGGACCTAATTAATTAGCGTGTAAACGGTATAATAAATACAATAATGATCAAATACTTTTCGTAACTACCGTATTTTGGATTTATGATACAGACATATTTATATGACACTAATTACGATTTATTTTTCTTACAGTTACAATCCCACGTACGACACATTATCGTATCACCGTCGCAAGCATAAAGTGAAGCATAAAAAGAAGCACAAGGAAGACCGTAAACACAAGAGCCAACAGTCGCAGCATCAGCAGCCTTGTTTGGAATCCGGAAGCACCGAGAATCAGCAGAATTGGAACGTCCTTCCGGGCAGCGAATCGTACACAGCCATAAAGGAGCAGTGCCTGAAGCAAAAACTATCCATATCTTTGAAGAGATTGAACACAAACGCTTACGCTAGATGTGATTATCCTGTGAGTAACTCTTCGTTGGGTTGCAAAAGTCCTGGTGCAAGCAGTGACGAACTAAGTGAACAGGAACCTGAAGTCGACGCCGGCGAAACTGCTCCGGACTTTCCACCGCAGTCTCATCCTTTGATGATGCGTCTTGCCGCGACGCCTGTCGAACATTGCCTCACTGCTAACGGTAGAAGAATGGACGTTGGTGACGTGGTGTGGGGAAAGATTCATGGATTTCCTTGGTGGCCTGGAAAAGTATGCATTATTGGATATTCATTCATCTCGCTGGATATTCTTTTTAATATGCGCTCTCCGATAGGATCATGCGTATTCGGCTTAAATAAATGTCATATTCTAAAATTTGTTCTTCCAGGTTCTCAGTATCACAGTTTCTTGTAAAGAGGATGGTACGTCGTCCGGGCCGCAGGCTCACGTCGCCTGGTACGGTTCTTCGACAAGTTCTTTAATGTCGTGCGACCAGTTGAGCCCATTTTTAGAAACATTCAAGGTAGATATCTTATTCGTCCATATATGCGTATACGTATAATTTAAAAAAGGATAAATTTACTTCGTTTGGAAAGATGACAATTTAGACTCATTGTTGATTCTAACCTCTAGTTGCTGCAGAGTAGTAAAGTAGCAGAGTATAATAATTGTGAATATCGATCGATGTCTGTTTTAGACGCGGTACAACAAGAAGAAACGAGGTCCGTACAAGGAGGCGATACGACAGGCACAGAACGAAGCCCGAAGTCAAATCACGCCTAACTCGACGAGTAGCGTTTTAAACGTGTGTAGCTCACCGCGCGAGGTCAACGTTCTCTCCTAAGGGAAGGTGCACGGCGCTCGACACCATTCCTTTAACTGCCGGGTATCCGTCGTCGGAGATTCATTTTAACGGCGGATCGAAATCGTCATGTAATATATAAAGCAAATTTTTGTACATAATTGACCTTAGCATTAATGGAATAGCTCTTGATCGATGTTTTAATTCAGTTGAATCGCAACTGCTGTCGCCGTTCACGTTAAATCTGATTGAACTAACGGCGACACCAACGCTGAATGAAGTTTACTGCCACCACTGGCTCGTTTTTTTTTTATTTTCAGCTTTTTTCGAGCGAACATTTAGCGTGTAAAAAGTATTTAGGTAGGATATAATCTCTAGAGATGACACGTCAGCTCTCGAGGAATAATTTCGTACTACAATAAAGAAATATGTCTATGACTTCTATTTGATAGTTAGATACGGATAACACACATATACGTTAAAATCACGCGGGTGTCGTCACTGTACATTAAATGTCTCATTGACTACTAAATCATTATTTAGCGATGCTCGTTTACTTGAATTCTTTATATATACATATACATACATATATATACATACATATATATACACATACACGTATATATCTGTATTAATAATTTTATTGTGATCTTTGTGTCAAGAACAAGTGTGTAGTATATATCCAGTGCGGGCAGTGAATCTTCGATACGACCCGTAGACGTTCCTGAAATCGTTTACGATTCTGTTCGTCGCTTCTTTATAATTAACATATTTGAGAATATGGACAATACATTTTCGACAAGTCGCAAATTCATTCATGACACTTCAATTACCGTTTGGCGTGAAAAATCGCTGAACGATTAAAAAGCTTTAATCGAGAATGCTATAATGTTTAATCTCGTAAAACGGTGTATATTTTACGTACTAAGAGAGTAATGGACGACCGAAATTTTTTGTAGCGTTGCATTCCTTGCATTCTTTATTATCTAAAATCAACTTTCCTTGAAAGTTTCGTTTACGCTTCATACCAACACTGCCAAGGATTGACATTCGTTTCAGTCTTCTTTCGTCGACGATAATCCTTGACGAGTCGACAGTTGTGAATTCCAAATGTCCAATGCTTCACAAACGGTCGATTATCCAAATCGCCACTTATATCAATATTTACAGTATCCAATTTTATCTTGGTGATAAAAGAATGATAAATGCGTGTCTCAGTCTGCTACAAACATTCTCTTCTTTCTCTCGAATTTCTTCCATCCTTCCTATCTCTCAAGCTCGACGTTTCATTGTTACAATATTCGCTTATTTTACATTCATCGAGCAATTTTTTCCAAAAACGTTTCACCGTGTATTCGTAAATTTTCACAATTAATTTTTAGACAAATCTATGTTCTATATCTTCAAGTTCTATATCTTCTCTTTATCAATCATCATATTTGGGGCCGACGTGACCTTTTACAGAGCCTGAATATACATTCAAATCCTACACTTAAATTTTACAACGAAGAATTATTTATTTACAAATGCTGTTACATATTTATATATTTTTTATAAGTAGCTTTTTAAACAAATCCAAGTGATATTTGTTCGTATCTATAATTCGCTTTCAAGGGTCAAAAAGTTCAACGAAGGTACAAAATTCGTAATCATGTACGACTTTTGCAAAAAAAACTATCGATGTAGTTTGATTTTTCTAGAAAGTACGTTTCTTTAAAAACGCCTGGATTTTTTTTTTTTTTTTAATCTAAAGTAGTATCCAAGATACGAGGAATTTATGGAGTTACAGTGAATTTTGACGATTTTTCACACTCCTTTAAACCATCGAATCGTCGTTACTAAAAAAATGTCTTGCACCTATTAATGGTATCATTATTCTGTAAAATGTTAATCAAAATCGGTATTTTTTAATTGGGTAATTTTAGGGCCGGGTTCGCGGCGAACGCGCTGAATCTGCCTTATCTGATCATATTCCTATGTCTGAACGAACAGAAGTGGAAATGAAAACGAAGGGAAAATTCGATCGACCGTTCTAAAATATTTCCCTGGGGAATACGCGTGATTCGAGTAGCAGGGAATAAAATAAGGGAGACGAGAGGATGGTCGCGCGACGAACACGTCAATATCACGATATCGAATCTTTATTTCGATATCAGCAGTCACGTGCGAGTCAGCTGGATGTTTGCTCTGTGCTTTAAAAGAGATCTTGGTCAAATCTCCAGACCATCGTTGGACAGACTTTCTCATCTCCGTCTCTTCTTTTTTTTTTTTTTTTTTATTTTCCTTCGAACTTTCTTATCTCTTTGGTCGTCGTTCGATCTTCGAATAAAAATGATCTTCAAGCACGATCCTTTCGAGAACTGCCTGATGAATCCGCGATCTTTTCTTTTTCGTCGAATCTAAATACCCTCCTTTCACTTATAGCAAGTCCCATAACTATTCAAAGACGTTGTTTCAGGAGACACGAACTTTCTCCGTATCTTCGCGTTCGTCTTCTGACTTTTTCTCATAAATCCTCGATTCTCGTCGCCGATATGAAGACATTTGTATAAATATCGCGTTTTATCTCGTTTTATAGGAAAAATTCACGAAATGATATCGATGAAAGTATAGATCGTAATTTCCGGCGCTTTGTAAACGCAACATGGTGCGCTTGGAAAAATTTGTACGAAGAGAAAGGTACGGTGAAAAGAAGATAGTAATTAAAAAAGAGAAGATACGCAATTCGTTTCAGTGGATAACATTGTACGTATAGGTAGATTTTTTGTTAGTCGATAAGCTTCTGATACGGTCGTAGTTCGCGAGTAGACGATTAATGGTTGTTTGATTTCTTGATTATTATGGATTATCACCGGCCAATTCTTCCGCAGAAAGCGAGATATAATCCGAGATTCGAGTTGAATTGGCCTGGCGATAATCGTTATAACGATAACAGATAATAATATAAATTTTTATATTGTCATTTTTTTTAAGTGGAACAGGGGCGCTAGTTCTTTTAAATTATTGTTTAAAATTTTTATATTTTCATACGTAGCCTATCCAAATATCTTTTCTGACAAGTCTCCTTTATGTAGCAGAGTATCCAACGCTGTTACCTTACATTTCTTTTCTCGCGTAAACAATATCTTTTTAAAAGTATAAATTAATCGATTGAAAGTCATTGGATTGTAACATATGAGACATTTGTTGGCTACTTGGTTTCCTTCAATTATTTTGTCAAACAATGCGTCCATCGTTTGAGTGAAACAATTATTTATGAATAATTACGATTGCTTCGTGTTCTATTGTTTATGAACTTGTTTACGAAGTGTTCACGAGAGACTAACGTAAGGCTAGATAGTCTTCGATTATGGGAACTATTTCTCGAAACGTATATATTTGTCAGCAGGAAAGTTAGTTTCCTTAAAAAAAAAAAAAGAAAAAGAAAAAAAAAAGAAGTCGTTCAAACGAGGGAAGGAAAGAAAGACTAAAGTAGGATCGCTTGATTTTATTTCCAAAAGCGTTGTCAAATATTTCATCGTTTAGTCGAACTTCAAATTATCTATTTCTCGCACGTTGTTGAATTTTCTATAGGCTATAAATTCCACGCATGGATGAATCGAATTTTGCTATTTACTATTCCATTTCTGGTACAATATCGTTCCTTAGCGAGTTAATAGAAGTAGAAAGATATAAGTAACGAGTTCTAATATTTTCCCTGTATCTTCACATTTAATGCTCGAACAATTATTACACTCTTAATATTCCTATAAATAAATATTTCATACGTTACAACCCAATTGAGAAAAGAAAGTAAATAATAGAAAAGAAAAAGAGATACGATAATTTTCGAGCATCGACTAATTTCGTAATCGCCGATATATGTATAACACACGCGAGGAATATTTCAGTGAAATAAGGTCCAGGAAGAAGATATTGACTTTAAACCTGTATAACTTGATTTATCCTCGATCTGTTCGGCTAATATAGAGATTTGTATTCGGATAACGCGGAGAAGAGAAATTCTCGATTTCTCTCGAAACTTTTATGTATATTCGTCAAGCGACATTAAAAATTAAAACATTGATACGTTTGGTTTTGTAAAGCAGGAAAAGCTGTTAAAAAATAAGCTGTTATCACGGAGGGTTAATTTAGACGAAAGATCTTTTCTATCGATAGAAACGGCAAAGGACTAAAGCAAGGAAGAAATATTAGACGTACGTGAATAATACATTCGTGAAAATTAGCCGTTAAAACGTTGATCGTGCTTGTTAACGAGGTTTAAAGAGGTGGTTGCGTGCACGGATGAGAAAGAGAAAGAAGAATGATCGAAGAGTAACGAACGTTCGGCCGGATAAAAGCTAAATAGATAAGTAATAGGCGAATGTAAAATATGTGTGAATGTGTTTAAGCGCGATTGAATGGCAGGGAAAGGGATAAGAGAGCGAGAAGCCAAGATGTTTTTAAGTAACTGTGATTTTTCAGATGTATATTATACATAAATAATGACGAATTAATTTCTACGTGTATTATAATGCAAAACGACGAATGGTAAATACGATGATGTATCGATGTGTCGCTTGTGTCCGTACGAACGTTGTAGAATATTATTTCGACTAACACACATATCGGGTAGAGAAGCGTTTAACGGCGAAATAAATTATCGCTATTAATTAATCGTCATCGATTCATCGTTATTCGATTCTTAATTAATTAATCGAACATTATCATTACGAATATAGGTATGCGCGAGTCGTGGTACGTTGCCTAAAAAAATCTTTACGTATATACAATACTTATACATACACCGGACACGTTCACACTTACATAGAGTTCGATTGTTAATTGCTTGCATAATTGTATAAGAGAGCCACGTGTCATCTATGTAATATCATTGTATTCAGTAATACACACGTATACACACGTACACGCAGACACGAGTACACACACCGTAGATTTATTCTATACTTTTCGTCGCCTCCCGTCGATAGAATCGCTGTTCGCTATTTTGCGAATTCCTCTACTTCTACTTCTTCTTTTCCCTTTCCCTTTTTCCCCTTCTTTTTATCCTCCCCCCACCCTTCTCTTTTTCTTTTCTTGCAATCAACCCTTCACGAACTGTTCCTAAAGAAAACGCCACTGTACCACGCTGAACCTATCGTTGAGCAGAAAATAAACTGCGTATAGATGTACGCGTGCAAAGCGAAAACGCATCGTCTTTCGATTCCCGACGATGCTTCCCCTCTCGATTTCTGAGCTAAGCGATTAGCTCTGGATTAGGTACTTAAATAATCGACAATAGGAGATAATGTTATCGTCGTTCAATCCTCGGAGCGTAAAACTAATGTCTCTATCTATTTATTTTTAATCGTTAATCGTTTCTAATGGGAAAACAGTGTCTCGTGAATTTTCTTTCATCAAGCTAATACACAGAACATTTTGTAATTGTGCGAGGCTCGATCGTACACTCGTGCGTCTATATATTCCTTAAAATTCATTTTTTGTTTCTTTATCGCTAGGCTGTTATTCTCTGTTACGAGAGTCGCATTCACGAAGAATGCGCGTAATATTAGCGGAAGAAGTGTTGCTTTCCAAATAGGCTTCATACCTTTAGTCGTGTCTAAAAAACACACATACACACGTCTAGCGATAGATAAACTAAAAATCAGGCAAACTAGTTGATTGCTCTACTGATACCTTCAATTAGCTAAAAACCCAGTCTATGTACATTGTAAAACTCACGAAGAAACTATTTTCTAAATTAAAATATTCTCGAAGATCTTTCATAGGTTTTATAATTCTAGAAAAATAAAAAATAGAACAAAAAAAAAAAAGGAAAAAAGGAATCTCTATTTAGAATTTCGTCCTCGATTGTCGAAAGAACGTGAAAGGCGTAGAGTTTCAAGAATTTCTAAAGCTCCAAGGGTTGGACGTCGAGTAAGGGACGTGTACTAATTGTCGCTATTGTTTTAAATAGCGGCAGCTTGATTTGCATATAGCCTAGTTGACCGCACAGCGAATCGATCCCGGTCCTACGTTTTCCTCGCGATTTTCCGCTGCTCGACGTAGGTGCGGCCCTATCCTGAGAAAAACAAGTGTTCATTTTTCGACGAAAATCCACTATGTGGAGAACGAACCGCGTACGCGCATGCGTGCATGCGTATGTTTTAAAAGCGCGCGTGCGCAGAGGCGAATGATGAATTTTCGGGGAGTCCCCGAAAAGAGGACGAAAAAGAAAAAAAGAAAAGAAATAAGTATGTTTCTAAACGATATTACACGATTAGTCGAGGGAAATAGATCCGTATAAGTACAAATAAACGAGCCTGAATGAATGTTTCGATAGAGGGCAACCCTGTTTTCCTTTTTATAACGAAAAATACGAGGAACCATTTATAAATAGTTTTTTTGAATAAAACGCGGTTAATATAAATAAATATTCTAACAATGATTAAAAGTCTTTTTATGCTTTTTCGTTGCTGTAGCGATGTAGAAGCGAGATTTTTTATCATACGATTTATTTTTGTCGATAAACTATTATAATTGTTAAGACAGAATGGAAAGGAGTCGAATTTTCTCTATACGATATATGTATATTTAGAAGAAAGATCAAAGTTGAGCTTCAGGTGGCAATTGTGTTCAAAATGTCAGATTTAAGTGGAATTCTTTGTCATAGCTTGTATCTTGATAGTAAGTGTGTAGTATGCATATGAGGAAAGAGGTATAACGTGCGGAAGGCTAATTGTAAGTTTCTTTCGAGATCATTTTTCGAGATAGTGGATATATTCGTTGAAACAATACCATGTAATAATCCACGAAAATCAAATTTTCACGCCATATTCTCGTTTGCGTCGTAGGGATTTTGGTGCAATAAGTCAAAAGATGAGAATAAATGAAAGGAAAAGAATCCTCTATTTACTGTATTTTTCAATCGGCACGATTACGTTTCCTTAAGTGTTCCGCCGTAAATAAAATTGGGTGAGATATTCTGAATTCTATTCTTAATATATAAATCGGATACACGAAGATGGACGATTAATAAAAATTTCACTGTATCAAACGTACAACAATACTTATTCCATTCCAAAAATTCGATTCCTTTCTGCGTATTGTAAAATCGAAACGAATCTGCACGTTGTAAAGCCAAGAAACGGCAGAAAGAGAAGCAAATGTCCCTTTTAAAAGCTCTGGAAGCCAGAAAGCTTCGCCTAAGTCGACCCACGGATACGCGTTCGCCGCTGCCGAACCTCTAGAACTTCCGGTCACGACCTTAAGAAGTGGCCGAACCGAGACGAATCGTTATACAGCGTGCTGGACCTGTATTTTTTTAAATAAAAACCAGAAAAACCACCGTCTTCCGATTCTGCCGTTCAACCGATCATATTTTATTCGACGTATACTCGATAGAAGCTAAGTGTAAAACACAAAGCAAAAAAAGGGAAAAAGAAGGAAACAAAACTAGAAAAGAAAAACAGTAACGAGAGAGTGCATGTGTGTCTGCTAGGACGAAAGAATGAAAGAAGAAATATGAATGAAGTACGAGAGAGAGAGAGAGAGAGAGAGAGAGAGAGAGAGAAGTAGATGACCGATGATCATTACAGCGGAGACTATTCCTCGTTACTGTCGCTTTGCACCGATTTAAAAAAAAAAAAACGCACACACACGCTTTATATGTACGACACGCACGTGGAACGTAGATACGTGGAAACACGTACATCCGCATAATTACTCACACACACGCAGATTTCAGAGAGCACGATAAAGATCGATGGTCAGTTTGTTGCAGTTGAGGCAAAAAGAAACGCGTGTCACTTGCAAGGAAGCAAATGAGCAAAACGAGAGAAAAAAAGAAGAAGTCAAACGTCAACTCAGAGTCTTGTACATATTATCTTTTTCGCTACTGAAAAACCAGCATTTGAACCGTGATCGTTCCCCAGATGAGCGCGCGCGCTTGTCTTCTTCGTTGGATTGAACGAGGCGACGCGAGCGTTCAATGCAACAAAGAGGACATTGTTCTACTTCTTTTTTTCCCTACTACTTTTTCTTTCTTCTTTCTCTTTTTCTTACTTTTTCTTCTCTGGTTCGTTTTTTTTACCCTGCGTCTCTTTTTTCCAGTTACTCTTTCCTCTTCCCTTCCTTCTTCTACGTTTTCAATTCCGTTGTCTTCGATCGCGTTCACCTTGTTCGATGCTGGCGAAGGAACGCGAGAACCGACACGGTATGTACAGCGTTTTCCGGTAGATCGACCGCACGTATGCCTCTCGAGAATCTTCGTTTCGTTTCTTTTTTTTTTTTTAATTCTACGAGATTGCGAGACGGAACGTCTTAAATGGAAATTATTTCTATTCGCCGGTGTCTTTTTAACGACGAACTCTTGTCAAGGAGAACAAAGCACTGGAGATTGCCGTTAATATGATATAATACTAATTTAATTAGCAACGTAAGGCAAAATTAGTTCTCGGTTCTTACGCCTCCGTAACAACGTCTTTTCTCTTCTTCTTTAGGAGCGATTAACAAACTTTTCGTTTTGCAATTGCACGGTCGCTTTTATCAAGTTGTAAATTTTCTTCTCGAAAGAAAAACTTTTCTATTTTTTCCTCCGGAGGCAACGATGTTACTTAACATCGTTAGTCAAGCTTTCTTGCCGCTTATCCTCATTCTACGTAATTTTTAAACAAACGATAATTAAGAAAGTCTCGATAAAATCTTCGTAGGAAATTTCTAAACGACTTTAACCAGATATAGAAACAGCTTGCACCGACCAAGAGACCAGAGGCAACGACAAATCTCGAGCAGATAGAGCCATTCGAATAGAAGACATCTTTTCTAAAGCGATGTTTCGCTTTTGCCGAATAGAAATCGATCGTATCCTCCACGTGCGATCAACGTAATCGCTATCATCAGCTCTCATCGTCGCATTATCTCTGAAAGCGCAGTCTGGCTGCGTTAGAAATATGTGCTCGTTGCGCATAGCCGCCAGCATCCTCTTAAACGTAAGGTAAAACGACGTTCAATTTATTTGACGATTTCGTCGGATATCTATCAAAGTTCCTTTACTCTTCTTGTAATCGTAAAAACGCGAAAGGAAAAAGAGGAAAAAGAACGGAAACGAGTAGTCTTTCGTTATTTAAATGGACTCATTGCCTTGAGTGTTCTAAAATGACGATAGTTCAACTAATGTTTCATAGAAGTCGCGATCGTTTCTTCTTGTTCCTTTGGCGATGGCAAATTAATATGTGGATCGTTGAAGATGTTCTCGTAAAATATCGTTGGTATAATAAACGCGAGTGGTCGATTTTGTAAGTTGGTATTTTACGATTGATCTTTTAACAACGATTAATTAATAATTAAAGGAAGAAATTGATTTCTCTTATTCTTATTACGAGTTATTGCTATAGTAACGTCGCTACGAAGTATAATTATTCTTAATTATCTACGTTACGATTTTCTCGCTGTTCTTTTCTTATTTCTCTCATTTTTCATTTCTAGAAACGATTGCATATCGTGTTATGTAATCAAACATTAGCCCGTACATGTTATGTACAGAGAAATTTGTGCCCGCGATAACACGCATAATCTCAGTAAATACTCGCGTCAATTTCCACTTCTATTAGCGGATTATTCGCCAATTTACAGCTTTATCGATCTAAAGGCGTAAATAGCGCACGTCTACGAACGTCTGTTACTCTAAAGCTAAGAATCAATTTGAAAATTCAGAGAGCGCGTCACTCTGTTCTTGATAATCGAGAAGAAAATGAAACAACGTTTTTCCTTATCCGTCGAACTAGAAAGAAAATAAAAGAAATTCACACGGTTCGAAGAAGTCGTTCTTTCAAAGGTCGTTGCTAGTACAAGTCTGACATTTACATGAACCGCTCTGTTTACTTCGACTTACGCGGGTCAGGTTATCGGTCTTAGACCGATTTCGAGTTAAAGACATTGCGCTTAAATCAAAATAGCGCGAAAATAACAACACAGCAACGTATCGATTCACTTCGTTCGATGTTCACGAATACTTAACGATCGAATTCCGTTTCTCGTTAATAAACGAGGCAAAAATTCCGAGCTACTTACGATAATGGCTTGTCTTTGTTGACAAGTAGCGAAAAGGTGCCAGGGACGAGTATCGATACGAATTAATTTCAACAAAGAATCGAGCAGCGAAACGACATTGATATTCTCACTGATTTATCGCTGTAAGGTTACAAGAACGTGTCATCCGTCGTAGAACTCGTTTCAATGTTGGCTACGATATTATGTTATGCCTTTAAGATAACGTTTACAAATCATATTTAGAAATTAGTTTCTCTTTTTTATTTTTCAATGTTTCGATGTTAACTAAATGTCTGTTATATTCCTAGTGTAGCGTAGGTGTATACCAATGATTCCATATAGTTTTACATATTTCATTTCCTTGTCGTTGTAACCCATCTTCTAATCGTTATCTTACTATTTCGTTATATTAAAATAACATCGACCTTACCCTCATTTACCATTATAACGATAACAAGTTCGTCGTTTACGACAAAAGTGCCAGCAACTTGTCGTTGTTCGTCCCGAATTTTAGTAGAACGTTGTGCTTTTAAAAATGAACGGAGCATAATTGTTTTCGAACATTTCGATATTAACGGATTCGACGTAACGAAAGAAATCTTTCGACCCTCTACAATGGCATATGCCGTTCGAATAGATATACATTTCGGTATTTTCACCGTTATTTTTAACCATTGTTTTGCATACTTATCATTGCACTAATTTATTTTATCATCTTATCGTTGCACCGCCACTGAGGAAGAAATCCGACCCGCTTCTTATTTATGACAGTTATTACTCCCGGTCTTCCGACGAGGACACAAGATTGTACTGTGATATCAGCGGTAGAGCTCTTACAACCTTATTCGATACAATTACTTAATTTATCTCTTACGACAATTTCTGAACTTATGTAACTCATTGCTTCAAACGTGATTCGATCTTTCGTTATTTTTACTATTTTTTTTTTTACTACTACTACTACACCTTCGTCCTTAAAATTAATTACGACGTATACCGTTGGTGTAACGTTATAAGAGTTTGATATTATCGAAAATTTTGTTTACTTCGTCACCGATGGCCTCATTGACAGTATGCGCGTTAAACAAATTTATTCAACTTATTTCTGCACGATAATTTTTTTTTTATGCAGAAGAATAAAAGACTTTTATCGTGCCGTTGGATACGTCAGTCAGTTACGAAGAGCATCGAGCGTGTTATTCACGAAAGCTCGCGAGCAGATAAGCGATCGATCATTGCCGAAAATGAGAGACACGAGCCGGTTTGTCAATATCGGCGCGTTACGCTACTTGCGGGAGACACAGACGCGAAACATCATCGAGAGGAGCACGTGTGGAATATAATCTGGCCGGAGGAACGCAATCGATGGCCGACGTATAGCTACGTGCGGACTTCGATTCGATGGTTTCGCGATGATTTCTTATCGCTGCACGTTCGAGATACACGCACGTTCGTAGCACGTTTTCACAATCAGTGACATTGAGAATGGCCTGGCAGCAGGATGTAACAATTATATCGCAGTTGGATCGAAGGAAAACGTATCCTCGAAACGTGGAAATTTAGTCGAACACAGTTTCCTCCCATCGGCTATTTTCTACGATGTCGCCGACGCAATTTGATTTAAAATTGTTACGGTTAACGTTAAACTTATTTCAAGAAACGATGGAAAATGAAAGATAGAGACATTTGCTGAGAAACAACGTCTCTCCATGCGTTTAACGCGTCGTCGAGCCGGCGGTGCGGACGGGACGAAAGAAGATTAAAGATTTTTAATTTCTCTAAGAATTATTATACGCGCGTGTCTATTATTTTTTGTGATTCGGCGTGAAAGATTTCGGTCCGATGGAGTTGCGAGAACTATCCTACTGTGCGTGAATAAAATCAGTGGAAGAAATTTCGTTGTTCGCCACGTGGAAAGGGAAGATCAAATTTCAGTGGGAAGATCGATTTGGAGAGTACTCGAAGGTATTTGCGAGGTAAGTTCTCGGTGGCATTTGTCGGTGCATCGCGAATATTTGTAAATTGCGATGGCTAAAGTGGTCGTCATTCGTGATCATTTGCCAACTGTAAATTTTGTAACATCTTTACAAATTTATTGGCTTATATTTATACGATCGTAGAATTGAAATTGTGTGTCGTTTAATTTCACAATTTGCTCTAAAAGCGTTTACAAAAGGAGAACTAATACCATCGATGATTTCTTATCGTATCGGAATAAGTCCCTAGGAATAATTTTTCTATCATTTCGATGCTGGGAATTCCTTACCTATAATCTATAAAATACATATTTCACGATAATTTTTTACGGGTATTTCCAAGATTTTACTTACTGATAGCTTATCGATAGATTCAAGGGATTATCGCACGAATTATTCGTCTAAACGAAACTCGTATATCGCACAAAACTGAGTAATTTGTTGAAGTAGAATCGATCGACCGATGAAACGTTCAAAATATATAGTTACGTTACATACTATCGATATATAATAATATTCTTCTGGTCTAAGTCGTCTGGGAACGTATATGGAAATCTTCAAGCACGTCTACTCGAATCATTTAAACCGCGCGTTCAGGTAATTTATTCTATTTATGCGCATACGTTTGATACTATTCACGCGAAGCTAGCCAGACGCCGAACTAGTCCGCAGAAACTGATACATGAAATAAATATTAAATTAGTTCGCTTTATGACGAAAAAATATTTGAAAGTCCTTCTTAGTAGAGATTATTCGACGCAACAATGATTTACGGTAGCCAAACGTATAATCGAATCGGTCGTTGAAGCGACTCGTTCACACTCTATAAAGTAACAATTACGTTTATCCGTGGATCAGAATTTGTTAGCGACGCTAATTCGAGAAAAGAGAAAATGAATCATTCCGAGACCGCTCGGAAGTTTCAAGTGCATGCACGTTTATTCGACTGCTCGATCTTATCGCGAAAAATTAATGAAAAATTAAGTCGTGGCTGAGCTGCGATCATTTCGATAGAATTGCATTAAATTCCCAAGATTGTACGTTCGTGTCGCAATCGATTTCGAGTATCGCAGTCTCTAAGGATCTGTGCACGCTTACTCGACTTATTTTCTCGAAAGTATTAATATAGAAACACAAATACCCCATTGAGCGACGAACGATTTTCTCCACAGTGAACGAACAAATTTTATTCCACGCCCTTGACCTATCTCTACATAAAGAGATTCGCCTCGATTTCTCCATCATCGACCGATTCTTCCACGAGAAACGACGTCTCTACCTAAAGTTCCTTCCATCAAATTTTACTAAAGTTCTTCCACTTGCTCCTCGCCGATCCTTCCGTTCCGTCTAGCAGGAGCGATATTTTCAGCCACACCCTGTATAAAGAAAAGGGCCGAAAATCCAAAATGGAAGATGAGGAAATCTAGCTAACCTCTTGCATCCCCTTCCAGGCTGGAGAACCGACGAGAACCAGCCTCCTCGTCCACGTCAAAAAACGTCCGTTCTGCGTCTCTGACAAGCCTACAAAGTCTCCAGCGACACTGATTGCGAGCAAGAAGCACGAGTAGAGTAGGAAGAAAGGAGGACTCGGTTGTAGAAGTGCGCGTGTCCAGGGGCGGCGTCGCCACTCGCGTCGGTTGCAACGACGGGGCGCAGCGGCGACGCCGGGACGCGGTAGTCGCGACGCGGACGCGACCCAGTGCTCGTGTTCACCGGCGACGTGCTGCGCGAAGGATCGGTGCCGGGGAAGATGAGCCTGGAGCGCCGGGAAGTAAGTACTACCATGGAGGGTTGGAGGGGGTGTGTGCGGAGCAGGGTGACGTGGCCACGCGTATAACGTCCCCGATTCAACGTCCCGTGGGCGGTGGACGGCGATCGATCCGCCGCCGACACCGGGATGCTCCCGTGGAAAAACACCGTGGAAACTACTCGCGTGTCTGCAACCCTCGTGGACGAGATCCCCAAGTCGCGTGTCTGCGTGCAACGAAATGGAACCGTTTGATCGAACGTCCAGGACGATGACTGGCCACCGCTATACGGCTGTATGCGTGCTTTTGTAAATATAGAATGCGTGTATGGGTGTTTTTGTAAATATAGCCTCTCTAGGTGTATGGGTGGATTTGTAAATGTAGCAGAAATTAAGGACGTGAGCGAGTACGAAAAATCGGTGGGACGATCGTGGATCGTGGCGATTACTGGAGCTTGGACGGTTGATCGAGGACGACGAGGAGGTTGAATTTATGGGAAGCTTGTGACAGGTGTGAGAGCTTGGACGCTGGTCGAGGAGTTTGTTGATTTAAGACGACGAAGGATCGTCGTACGCGCTCGATGGTGGCGATGGTGGCGAAGTTTGGAGATTTTGGAAAGGGCGATTTTGGGTGGACGGCTTCGTGAGAATGGCGACCTTTGGAATCTTCGTGGTCGAGGACTATGACCGAGGAGGGAAAACGTACGAATGCATTCGTACGTGTATACGTTACGCATGTACGAAATGGAACGGATGTAGGACGTCGTGAAGATGTACGAGAAAGCTTGATAGACGATGTTTGAGATGTTTCTTGATGTAAGACGATGTAGAGCGAAGGTTCGTATGTTTGATGATGGTGGAGTTTAGATAATGTAGGTGAGAAAGGTAGCGACAGCTTGAAAAAAGAGCAGGTTCGAGTAGGTTTGTCGGGGATGGTGTTGGGTTCGCGTTAACGATCTACGACTAGCCTTTTTGTACATGCACATTTTACTATGTACTTTTTCTCCTGTTTCTATATTTATATATTGTTTTTCTTGTTTCTTCCTTCTATTTCACTTCTGTTTTCGTCGTTTCGATCATACTGTTCGTCTCGAGCGCAACTTAATGTTGTAAAACACAAAGTCTGCTAAAACCGACCACTTCTCTAGGTAAATTCCAATCTTCATTGATCAAACAAAATTTCTCATTCTTTTGTCAACGCGTACCGAGTTTCTAGGAAGTAGAAGATATGTAGGTCACGATGCAGAGACAGATCGAAAGGGAAGTAAAGCAAGATCTCGAAAGGCCACTTTTAACCCTTTAACGCTCAAGTCCGTGTCTCGCGCGGCTAACCTTATACCTTACAATTCTGTATGCTTTTGGCAATGACTTATTTGTTCGATTCGTTAAAGCATTATAGACCTTTGGTGATAGCGAAGATCTACGCTTTAAAACTTTCCGCATTTCCCGTTATAGAAAATCGAACGGAAATAGTTGATCGTTTTCTAAATGTAACATAGACGCGCCAATTTATACCAATGATGATTTAACGGCGTATTAATAACCTACGAAGCAAACAAATTTATTTCCAACAAAGATTCGTCTGGCAAACAAACAGAAACGTTATAGGGTCGTAGATCGTTCGAAGCTTTGTTAAAACAACGAAACATATTTGCAACGAAAATAAGAAAACGATAGCCTACAAGATCGTCGGATAAGCCTCGTATTGCTAGACTTTCACGAACAGGAAAATTATATTAAATAAGAAGGTACGAAAATTTGACGAAAATGGAAAAATTGATTTATCGAAACGATTAGAATTGAAAACTTTAACTTCGTAGAGCAACGAATCTGATCTTTTGCCGCGGTCGGTCTTCTCTGCTCTTTAATGGCTTACGTTGATTCTCGCGTTATACAAGCCGAGAGCTTTTTCGCATTCTTCTCTCTTAATACGCACCGAAGAGGCCTAGTTAGGAATTTTGAAACATCCTGTATAGCAAGAAGGGACAAATCCATCGGAAGAAGAAAATTGACGATTCTGCAACGATCGGATAAAGAGAAAGGGGAAGAGATACGAACGTTAAGGGGTGAAACACTTCGCGGTTGCCTCGCGCCTACTGTGGTGTTTTTCATCGTTGATTCTTATTTCATCGCATCACGCACACCCCCACCCCTGATCGCTCGCCCTCCGTCTCGTTTTTCAGCCACTTGCAGCTGCGCAAAATCCTACGAGAAGCCGCGGAGCACACCCTCCTGCAGCTGCAGTTGGCAATGCGATCGCGGTTCATCGTGAACGCTTCTCCAATTTCTTCTCCGCCAACGTTCCAACCAAACGACCGATAACACGCTTGTTTCTTCCTCATCTCGGCCACGGTAACGCGACTAGTCGATTCAATTGTTACATAAACCCGTTCGTTGTTAAGAGAAGACTGGTCTTCTACAAGAGTAGAAAATTTATTTGGCAAACCGCTGGAACATCGAAAGTCAAATTGCTGGACTCGGCGTGGCAGGGGTAGTGCACAGACGTTGCTCGTTATACGACGATGAACCTTTCGTTCTGTAGGAGAGGCGAGCAAGGATCACGGAGATACGGCACGTTTGCGTTGTCGGACGAACGCGGTCGTTGACAGCACGAAGGTGGATGGGTTTCGATAGGCTAGATAAAGTGGAAATGACACATGTGCCGGATATCTTATAAGATTCGACAATTCGTTTTCCGCTCTGGTCCGTCTTACCCTCGGGTAAAAATCGTGTACGTTGTATTGATAAGAATTTCCGTAGACGTACATATTTAATCAGATCGTTCGTAGATGTTCTTCGTAAGGATTATCCGTTTGCGCATTCGTTGGAACAGGGATGAAGAAAAGCTGTAGCTACGTACAAGTTCCAGATTCTTTTCTTCTTTACGTATTTTCAAAAGTTGTTCGGTCGTACGATGATATCGATATATGCACGAACAGGAATATTTATGTGCAGCTATAGTAACACCGCGGTAACGTTTCCAACATTTCTGTAGATTTGAAAGGAAAGTTCGTGCCAGAGCGGCCAGATCGAATCAGATATTAATGGAACGTTTTGTCGGGCGATATCGTTTTACTTTGGTTTATTTATACGCGTTGTTAATAGGCGTCGATGGAGTTGATCAGCTGTTTTCTTATTTACCGCTGGCAATTTTTTTGCCAACGTAGGGATATAAATTTAGCGTAGTTTCCTTTATCTTTTGTTTTCCTCTGCCTTTTGTTTTCTTTCACCTTTTATCTTTTGTTTGTCCCGTGCACGTTCTTCGTACGGCCCGATGCAGTTAACCAGCTTCATTTTTTGTCATTTCCAGGCGAATTATGATACACGTGTCGTCGGAGAACACTCAACGATACGATCGTGTGAAGCGCAAGGGCGCAGTGTTTTTGTCCAACATTTTTAAATCGAAAAAGCTGACGTTAGGTATGAAGATCAACGAGGACGAAGAGATGGAACGTGCCCCGAAAGTCGAGACACCTGGTAAGCCGAGAAAATGTTTCTTTCATAAAGCATATAGATATTTAGATAAGAGGTTTTCTGTTTTATCGCCGTACAAAATTCACTCGTTCAGAGAATTCGAAAAGTCGAAAGTGGTTCTTTCAGAACAGAGGAGCAAAATCGCCCACGTAAGAAAAAAAAAAGAAAAAGAAAAGAAGAAAATGACACATTTTAAATCACTTTCGATCTATTTCATTTCGTACGTCTTACGACGTATTATAGTACGTCATGTAGTATTTCAAGGTTCGTAACTTAAAATCGGAATTTTTCTACTTAATATCTCCAAAGCAACGACCTTCTAATTAATTGGTAAAACATTGATATCGATATTCGTAAGCTAATGAGCAATTTATTGCAAGACACGCATCGAAAAGGACGACTAAAAAATATCTCTAGCTCTTAAGGGCGAAAAGCTTCCGAAAAAGCTGGGATAATCAGCAACTGAACCTTAAATATATCAATATTTTTTGTCGCTTAATTACTTTCCCTAGAATTCGCTCGAAAAAGTGTTTTTCAAGCGGTGACACGTGCGAGAAAAACTTTTGCGCATAATATACCCTCTGCTTGTGCACACGTATACGTGCACGTACTACGTACACGTTAAAGAAGAACACCTTAAAATACGAGTGAAGAGGTAAAAAATATATCTTCTGCCTGGATATATCCAACAATTAATCGGATAATTCCTCCGCAATATAAATCCCACGAAGAACGAATAGGAAAATGTGAATTTATTTTTAATGACGTGAAAAATGAAAAATGAGAAATAAAACGGAATATACTCTATCATATTTCAGCAAGGTAAAAATGTCGATATATATATATAAATTTAATTGGCTGGTCAACCGTGTCTTTTTGTCTCTTCGCTCATTTTTCTTTTTCCTTCTTTTTAAAAGAATATAAATGACGAACGTTGGTGATGAATTTTTCGAAAGCAAAGTGCATCGTCCAACTATTCGATTCGTCGTATTGTCGTATTATCGCATTTACTTTACGCGACTTCCGAATGATAAATAGTTATTAGTTTGGGTTGCAGATAAGACCAAAGTTTGTCCAACGTGCATACGAATATCGAGCTGTTGCCATCGACCAAACAATTACTTTTTATTTCTCGAATCTTCGTTACACAACCAGCGACATAAATTCTAGGCTTTTGAACGAGAGAGAGAGAGAGAGAGAGAGAGAGAGAGAGAGAACGGTATATAGTTCGTACAGCCCTAAGGGGATTAAGATTTGCGAATTGCCAAGCGATGGTGAGATCTATATTTCTTAAAGCGCTAAAGTCTAAACGTTTGTAAGAATTGCGACTAATATTACGGTAAACAGAGTGAAACACGGTACGCAATTGATAACAAATAAAAAGTCGGCGATAACAGGAATCAACACGCGTGTTCCAATTACGTAACGACCGTCCAATAAAATCTAAATCGTTTCTCTTCTATTTTATATCGATTCGACGGAATGCTTGAAGAACACTATTATTTGTTCTTCGTTCTTCGAGAACGACAATAGAAATTCGATCGATTGAAAAATTGACGATTAAACGTAGCGATAGCAGAAAATAGAAAAGAAAGAGCATAGAACGCGATATTCGCAGACGTCGATATCGTCTTCGACGTCGATTATCTCGAAAACGGAGCCTCGGGTGAAAAACATCCCGTGTTTGCAGTTTGTTTTGTTACGAACCACACCCTTTCATATAGCTATCCCTCGCGGTATATTTCTCTATTAAGAAAAACCATTTTAGATATTGCCAATTCATCACGATCGACTATAAAACGTCCTTAATCTGACAATTAGGAAAATTAACTGGATCGATTGGATATTTTAAGAAGCGTAATATACTTTATCTTTCCTCCACTGCGCTATGAAATGCGGTATGCCCGGTTGATGCATTCTAAACGATAAGTGGAATAACTCGATGTTATAATCCTTAAGAGTTAGTCGAATAGAATCGTCATCTTAGTAAAATACCATGATCGTTGAAAATTCACATGGATCTGTTCTTTTTCTTTGAACAAGCAATTAGATCGATAGACGAAAAGTAAAACGGTTTTCCTTTCTTGATAATTAATTAACGATAGTTCATTTTGATAATATTAAAACGGAATTCATGTGAGATGGAATTTTAGCCGTGAGAAATTCGAACTCGTACGATTATAACAAGATTCTGATTGGTCGGATAATTTTTTGTTCCAGCGATCATAACGAACGCCTGTAGGCGCAGCGGCAGCGAAAACGACAACCAGGTATCGAGGATTCCGTCGACCTTGAGCGTGGCAGCCGTCGATGTGGTCGTTGCCTGTCAGCCGTCACCGTCGCATTCCATTCTAACCTTGACACCTGGTAGAACACGAAACATCGATCAGGATATGGAGGCGCTTAGGCTAAGTCGACAGGATAATCCTTTCCTACAGGTTCGAATCGATAAGTCTCTTTGTTGCTCGTTTACAAACAGGCCAACGACAAAGACAGGGAAGAAGGAGACCGATTTCCTCGAGATTCAGCCACTTTTTATCAGCCGAGATAAGAAACGAGTGGAAGAACTTGGAAATAATCAAACGCCAATATCTGAAAGTTGTCAGGGATGTAATAATTTTTTATGGGGAAAGAACTCTTTAAGTTTGATTAACGGCGATTTCGTGATTTCGCTGAAAGTCGAACAGTTGCTACTGGAAGGTTCTTTCACGGTTCTCGCTTTTTTTCACGATTTAACCAAAACTAAAAGCGATCGCGGAATTCTTACGTCGTCGACGCGGTTGAAAATTTGACATGGTTGAAACAACGGTACGGCTAATCATGATAATTTTTAGTAGAAAAGGAAAAAGAAGGAAGTTAATGGACAGTGATTTTCCACGAATCGGTACAATTCAGTTTGCTCGTTCACGGTTTAAAACCAACCTTCGTTATTTCGTTAAACAGCCTGTTATAATTATAACGCTATAGCAGCGTTATAATTCGTTCCTTTCCACAGTATACCGCGTATGGTGACTCGTATTTTCGTACAAACAAAACTCACATATTCGTTCGTCTAGGTCTTTCGTTCATCGTGCTAGGAACAGGTGAAAAAATCGTACGAATGAAGGATCATTCTTACGCTTTTCGTTACCGAGGATAGCTGATTGGTAAAAGCGACTTCTCGCAAAGTAACGATTTTCTGTTCATTTAAATTTGTATAATCGCAGATCAAATACCGAACCTGCAAACCTTCTACGTTCTCCAAATGTTTCTACAGTTTCATTGCTCGATTCCCTTACTCTTAACATTTAATCTACAAATTTAATTCTACGTACAGATCAATGAGAGGTACATTCTGTGAAATTAATTCATCCAAAGATAAAGCTCATTAACCCATCCAATCACCACGTACCACTTTCTTCTTCTATTTATATCCAAAGGAAAAAAAAAACCTATACCCTCTGTCCCAGTTTTCTACACCGTTTCACATCCACCAATATCATTAGTATTCTATTTCAAACGCAATAATTCCAACGATCGGAGTACACTGGCGTTTCAACCAATAGCAAATTCAAAGAACATAGATAACAGATAAGCTCTTTCAGTCTGAACAATAACGTCTGTCTGCGTCTATGTAAAATTATAACAAGCCAGCTAATTCGATCGAAGTACGAAGATGTATTACTTCCTGTCTGTTCTTTGAATCCTTTTTCACGTATCATCGTGTATATTTCGACACGTATTTGGAGAATTCTCCGAAGAAGACGAACGAAAGGATGGATTAATCGACGCTAAAGGAGAAACGAGAATAGACTAATGGGAAAGAATTTCACACTGTGATCAGTGGAATTCGTATGCGATCATTTTCCATTTTTAATGTTTCGTTTTGTAATATCCGGTTGTAATATTGATTAATATCGTGCAACATTTCTTATCGTATCTTGTACTCTTCCACGGTATAAATATGTATCGGACTGTTTAAAATCTTAGATTTCTTTTTCCTATCGCCTTTCGACATCCACCATAAAGCGAATTCAGCATTCGCTTTTACATATTTCAACGGTACGATCGAATAAATTTCTACCGTCTACCTCAGTGATAAAAATCCTCCATTATCAGAGATTCGTCAACTCATATTTCCTGTATTTCCAAGCAAACTCTTCGCGTTCATAGATAAAAGATAACTCGATTTCCTCGATGCGAGTCTCTTCCGTTCGCTCTCCATTACTCAAAGTCACACACGAATAAGTTCACGATTCACGCCATTTCCCGTGTCTTCGAAATTCCTCTGTCTCGATGATCAACCACGTCTTGTTTGACATATATAGATACACGAACGATAGTATTCGCATTTTCCAGGTATTGGCGAGTCGCGAGAGTCTGGTCGAGTCTTTGGAAGAGTCTGAGTCCGATGATGCCATTCTGATGTCCCAGGTGAGCAATTTTTTCCGTTCGTTCGCCCTTGTCTACGACCATGGAAGCGTGAAAGAAGCATCGATCGGTTGGCCAGCTTGCATTATTAATGCTAACGTGAACTTGATAACGATGGCGAGCGATAGAAAGAGGAAGGGACCCGGCTAAGAACGATACGTCTTCTCTTCTACAGAACGGTCTTTTAGAATAGGTCGCGACTATTTTGGCATGTGTCGTGGATGTACAAAGGACACGGGTTATCGAGGGACTATTTTTACGTATCTGTCTTTTAGACGTCTCAAGGTTGCAGTTTGATTTTCGGACGATTCTTGTTATATTTGAACGGACGTTTCGCGTTATTTCAAAAATGCTAGCTAACCGTAAATTTGTTTCACCTACTGGATATCGTAACGAGTACTTCATTCGGGATATTTTACGTGTCGTGTTACATGTTTTTATACCTTTGTAGAATTCTATGGATTTTTGTATATCTAAATTCAAAAATTGTTCTCTGTATTTTTCTGTGAAGAATTGGACATTTCCAGTGACTGTACTCGCGTGACGTTGAAGATCGATGCTCAAAGATTCGAATACGTTTTTCTTCGGTGACGCAAAAAGTTCTGCCGCTCTTTCACACCGATTTTTATACGCCAGAAAGAATAAAAAAAAGGTATCGCGGATAAGAAGCGGTTTTGACACGAGAGGAATTTTTAGAAAATCGCTCGCGTGGCGGCTGATACCGTATCGAAGAGATCACGATGCTTTTCTTGGAAGCGCGTGGATTACACCGAGAATCCTGACGTGGTATTATCGGTTATTGCATAAGTTTCTGAAGCTCTATAATTGTTCGGTGCTAGCGTTCGGATGAACTGTAAAAATTCGAACAACGTATGTTTCAATATACGCGAAAGAATATATCTTGAAAGGATTATTAGCCCAAAGTATACGTACCGGAGTATATATTGGGTTGTCCGAAAAGCGTCCTTCTCTTACAGACACGTCTTTTGCATCTTTATACAAACACGAAACCTAATCCGTCGAACGTCGTGATCTTCATTTTGATAGAACGAAATGGATCCTACGTAATTCGATAAAATAATAATAAAACGGAAAATGTTGTGCGTCCATTATTTTCTTATAAAACGAAAGAAACTTTTCGGACGACCTAATATCGTCGTTCAGCAATACGCGAGCAACGTGTAATCTCTATAAAAAGCAAAATTCATGCCAGGAAATTATTAGCTGTTGCAATAAAATTGAGTCATCGCGATATTATTCCCACGATTCGTTCTATGACCGGTATTCTTAGAATAAAACGCAAAAGATCGATTTACCGGTTGTAGAATTAGTCGGTAATTATCGATCATTCACAACAGTTGTCCATTATAAGGGATGGTACGTTCGATCCATTAACCCTGAGCTGACGAGTCACAATTACAATAAGCCTTAGGTATAATGGCTACTACGCGAGACCCGATATATCTACTCTACCTAGATTCTATTGTCGAGCTTTCGATGAATTTCCGTAACTTCTATCGTCGAAGGCGGTAATCTCGATGCTCGACGTGCAAATTCGCAGAAAATAAAAAAATGTGGTGAAAAGATGAACATGAATTACGCGATGATTCTTAAACTTTCGTATATTTCTGTACTTTCCACTCGAACTTGCTGGATTATGGACATTGATTTTACACTGTTTAATTGCATCGTATAAATAGTAATTGCAGCATACGTAAAATTGATTGTTTGGCCAGATAAGTACCGTATATTTTATAGAGATTAAAGTGGAAGCGAATCGCGATAGCGACGTTAATAAATGTCAACTTTGTTTTATCGTTCGAAGCAATTCGGGGAAAGTTTTGGATCTTGAAAATTGACATATCTTTCAAATGGAAAGCGGAGTTAATTGAACTTTCAGAGGAACGTCAATTACACCACTTGTGTTATCTGGTTATCTCGGGTCAGTGCAATTTTTTTAATCTACAATATTCCTATCCGAGTAGAGAACTCTCGACACCGAATCGATGTTTAATAGGAAATAAAAGCCAGATCGATCGCTAATCTTACGCGTATCTCGTTAGAATTTGTGATATAATAAGGAGGATGCGATTTAATACTTGGAATTAACTTTATTAATGGAACGGTGGCGTAACCTCTAAAATCACTATGATGCAAGATATGGAAAGTCGATTATCTAAAGACAATTTGATTATTGCATCTTTGATACAATATATATCAAAGTAATATACCGCAGTAGTTAATATTCGCGAAATAAATTTATCTCTATGCTCGAAGCTAATTTCGCTGCTAACAAGTAAATAGTAATAAAATGTTAAACTACAAATAGACCTAGACCTAGATACGTAACTAGCTACGTAGGTTGCTTATCAATAAAATTTATGGTACTGTGGTACTAATACTAGCGAGCAAAAGTTTCCTGATACTGTGAAACTTTGCTTGATAAATTATGTTAGGAGGTAAGCAAGGTCTGAGAAATTAATATTCCGCGCTGATTCTAATAGAAAGTACAGCCTTCCGAAAACAGCGGAAACGATCGAACAACGAACAATTCGATGTAAAAAAAATGTTGTCTCGACTTGTTCCTTTTCCTACGTAGAATCTTTCGTTTCGCATTTGTAATGTTACGAAAATTAACTGGCGTTACAGAAATTTGTATCTTCGAGTTCGCAATTTTTATGATTCAATTAGATATCATTTTTCCACGATGTAATTACAAATTCACTCGTAGAAATTATACGATATGACGTGCGGATATTTTGTTTGAGATAATTGAAATAATATAGTAGAAATTAAAGAGGCCAGATACAATGCATATACAGGGTATCTGCGAAATTATGGTACAAGCGATCGAGCAGCGATTTTATATACAAAAATAAATCGAAGAAGAAAAGAATAACATTTTTTCGTTCGACGTTTCCCATCGCAGAGAAACGAGTTTCAAGTTGCTAATTGTAAATTTCGAGGTATCCGATTTTCAACATCCTCTATGGTTCCATTTCTTTAATTGGTTCCATAAAAATACGAATTTGTATCGACATTCTGAATGATCGTTGAAACGTATATTGGATAGAAATTGAAAACGCTGGAGAACATTTCTTCGTTTTGCCCTCGTAGACAAACGTAAGCTCCTCAATTTCTGCGTAGACCTCGATTCCATAAAAATACAAATTTGCGTAAACATTGGCGTTCTAACGATTATTGAAACGTCCTCTATAAATAGAAAATCCTCGTTTCCAGGAACTGGGCGACACGGATCCATTAACCTTAGCCCAAGTGCACGAGCACCTGGTACGAAGTCCACCGCCCGCATCGTGGCCTCACACCACGACTTTCCATTTTCCTCATCAAAATCAGAGTTCGTCGGGGAAGAACGACGTGCTGGCTCATTACAAAAGCCCGTCGAAAGCGACTTCGTGCCGTGGCAACGATCACGAACTGTCCAGAAGCGAGCCATCCACGGATATCAGAGGTGCGAATCCAAACGACTAGACAATTGTATTTTTCTTTTATCGAAACGCCGCTCCTTTCGTGTTATCTCGTACATGTATATATACATATATATATTATATATTATATATATGCGTCCGTACACTTGATGGCACTTTTTTAATAGGAATTGTTCGCGTGCTTCGCGTACGTAAGCTATGGCAACGTAAATTTGGCGCTTGTCTTTAGCGTTGGGATCCGATGCTTTCAATAAATATATGTCACTTTCTTATAATCGTTCATTCTCATGGTTGTTCGCCATTACCGACGTCAACGAGGATCGTGTTCGTTGAGTTGGCTCCTTCGATGGTATTTCGGGCTTTTCGAATGGAATTTCGATCGTGGCAGTTGATAGATTGCTTTCAGTTATTACTAGAAGAATTGGTAGAAGATGGAACTAGTGGAGAATTTGATTTGATTTCAAATTGACTTCATCGTTTCCAAGTTATTAAGTTGGTAACTTTTACCTTGTTCTCGTTCGCTATTACAGCTATTACGAACTTATTATGTAATTTATGGCGTCCGTATAAAGTTAGCATCTTAGTTTTTGAGCTGATAAATTAATCTACCAACGTTTTTCTTGTTTTACAATTTTTGCAACAGTCTTATTAAAATTTTATCAGGTAATTTATAGTTTATTTAGAAATTAATCATTTTTTTTTTTTTTTTTTTGGTTATTAAGTTAGTAATTTCTCCTTTGTTTTTTTCTCGTATTATTTTCTTTCCACGTTCTACGGATTCTCTGATGGATATTGTACAGTTTTTCTACCGCGATCTTCAAACCGGCTCTGTATCAGTTTCTACCCATTTCTAACGTATTTTATCCCATTTTAATAATAATTTCTTTCCATAGAACATCGCTATAAATACCAACGTATTGTGTCATATATGCTGACCATTTTGTTTAAAAATATCATCCTCCGAAGTACCAAAATACCGATATAATAAAGTATCGTTTGTTCTAGCAATATGAAAATAGCAGGGTCTCTTAGACCACGTTGCGGATATTTATGCAAATTATTAGTCAGTCGGTATACACGTGTTGTCATGTTTTAAGCCCCGAAACGACACACGACACGGACAATGCATTAAGCGGAACAGGGGCAAAATCGAAACCACTTGGAAATTAAAATAAATCAAGTGTCTCGTTAGAATTTCACACAGGAAGATCGATAGACGCAGGCGTCAAGGCCGCCACCAAGGTCACTCTAAATAGATCCATTTAAATAGAACTTGCATCCTTATTTTAATGCGGAAGAAGGGTAGATATAAATGTCCCCACGCACAAGTATCTTAATCGAACAATCTCGTACTTAAATATACGTACGATTGATGAAAAGGATATAGCGGGGAAGGGGGGGGGCATAAGATCGGCAAAAGAAGTTCATTTAATTCGCATTGCATCGCTGGCAAACTTGTATCGTTAAATTCTGTTTCTTAATTGATAGATAGCGTAATATCAAAACTAATAGGTTATTTACGAAAGACATTAAGTAGAAATTGTAACATATTTACAAAAGATTGTACATAAGAGTTTCATATAATTCAAGGCAAGTTCTACAAGTACATAACTTGCCAATCTTTATATCAGAGACACAAGTAATAGAGAAATTTCAGATATTAATTATTGACAAGTACCGGTGCAGCTTCAAAGCGATCGTCCAAAATGCTTCTACGATGGTACCAGATCGGTGGTTGCATTAATCGGTAGTAGCCGCTGAATGTTTTTAACGTATAATCCTACGACGTATGTATATCGTTTCCAACGATCATACGTCTAATCGTATCGCCATTTCGCAGAAATCCTTCGATCCGTGAATAAATTAGATGATAATTATGGTTACGTTCTGCCAACAACTCCACATCCATACGAACGAGCGTGAATCCTTGAAAACGCGAAGAGCGCCGGTACCACAGCCAATATAGAGAAATATGGAAATGCCAACGTAGACACGCTTCTTTAGGACATTAACGAATTCATATATTCGCGATTGACACTTATCTGGCGACCTTGATGCCCGCGGCGCTCACAAACGTACAGACGCGATCGATTTCACTTTATTTTTAACCCGCATAAATTAATGGTACGTGACACGGTGGGCGTGCCTTGACTTTCGATCGGTTCTTCACCGACTTCCCGCTGGTAGAAAATATTTTCGCCCCTGCGGTGCATTTCCCTTCGGTTAAAGGGAACTATTCTATTCCGAGACGCGCCTCTCTAAACCTCCCCCGGAATTTTTTTCCAGAGATCCTATACAGCTTTCTTCATTGCCGTTCTGCCTGTAGTATATCTATGCACGTTTCAGTAATATTTATAAATTTTCTTGTAAAAAAAAAATAATTAAACCTGTAGATGGTGTAAATTTGGTGAAGAATGTATTTTCACGGCGTTCGTGATTTCTATCCGCTTCTACTTTGAAATAAAAAGAGTGGGAAGATTCTTGATCCGAACGAGGAGCAGATATTTCGAAAGTTTGACTGTCGATCTTTGCACCTTTCGTGCTTTTCGCGGATTAAAACAATTAAGAGAAGGAAGAAGCTACCAATAGGACTATTTAACAATCATATTTGTTGCCTCGTTATTACATATCGAGTATTATTAAATGTCGATTAAGCATGCAATAATAAGACAGCAAAAATAACCTTGAGACACGAGTATCGTATATAAATTATAATAAAATCAAGACAAGATAAAAATTGATTGACTCTCTGACAGGGCAGCGCGTGTCGCACGATCGTCGCTACTTCCTTTATTCTTTCTTGTTGGTTGATTTACTGTCGTTGGTGAAAAGGCGCGTGACTGATTCTAATCGCCCCCAGCTTGTCGCATTGCGCGATTTTTTATACCGTCCGTTCGTGGCTCATATGCACGCACGTGAGACATCGTATTTTTTATCTAGGCCAGTAACCCCGGCTCGCTTGCTACGCTTTAATGTTTTAGAAATGTGTCTAACAAGCAGAGAATTAATTTGCAAGAATTAACGAGGGACAAACCAATAAACGTATTTTCTTTCACGACAGCTTTCACGTTCTACATTTTCAATCAAATTGATAAGAAAAATCACAACTTAATGACTTTTTATTTCAAGGATTACTGATACTGCTAAAAAAAACTACTAAAACATTGATAGCGTATAATGGAAATTACATAAATGTTGTTCCAGTAATATATTGCTATGTAACATGGGTATTTATAATATTCATTACATAAACGCGAGACTGTTAGCAACTTTAAAATTTCTGATGCACGAGAAGTGCACCTGCAGCTATGTAATCCGCGATGTATCGTTGCATGCGCCTGCACGTATGCAACCATCGATGTAACGTGCATGCAGCTATGTCACGTCGTATTAATATTCAACTTGTTTAGCATATAGTTTGTATAATTTACAATTCTTCAGCTATTTAACGCTAGAACTACTGTAAAACTTGTATCAAAGAAGTTAAAATGAAAGGTATATGAAAAAATATAATCGAAGGAAAAAAGTAAGCTTTCATAAAAAGGTATTCGTATCTCCGAAAATGCACTATCGTAAATCTATGAAATTTGTATAAAAAATGACTACGTGATCGTATTAACCGCTCTGGTAGTTCTAGTGTTGAACGCTAAAATAAAATTTGAAATTAAAACCAACGTCGGGAGATAGAGGAATATCTTATAAAAGATTGAACTATCCGAGACACGAACCTCTTTCTTCTTTTCAAACTTTGAATAAAACAGAAAGATAGAGAAACAAACATTATTAAATATTAAACGATACCGTTTTGATGACAACTGGATTTCTATCGAAATTTTTCAGATCGCCATTCACACACCTTTTCGTTGTTGCACCCAACGCCGATTCGTTCATTGTCGGACGTTCGACGGCTTCACAGATCAGCGGACGACAGTGTGCAATTGATGTCGAGCGAATAAAACGCTAATGCATTCCGGTCCGCGACCGGATCGAGATGACTTCTCGCATTCAGAACACGAACCGTGCTTTGTCGGTGCTAAAACGTCTGCTGAAAGTTCCCGGATTGTTTCGGAGGAGTGTGTCCACAAGGAAAGGGCACTCGGAAGCTCCTTGACGAGTTCACGCATGATCGAGGTTCGCCGAAACGATTCTCGAGCCGCGAGTCTCGAGATGTCAACGATTCTTCGATTCTGTTGAAAGAATCGTATCGAAGTTGACTCACAGGTTCGTTTGATAACGGAAGCGAAAGTTTCAAGTTTAACGTCAGTTTGGTGCGCAAAGAATTTCGAACGTTCTGTACTTCGTGATCTGTGTTTACGGAGAATGTACCAATTGATGAAGATTTGTAGATTGTCTCGTCGTGTCACAGGTTAGGTATGCTCTGTTTCGGATGAAATGAAAAGTGTCCCTATTACGCAGTCGAAACGTCACGGTGAGAATCTAAATCACAGAGAGAGAGAGAGAGAGAGAGAGAGAGAGAGAGAGAATATTATTGAAATTCTTTTATTTGTTTTGATATGTTGAATGAGACCAGAGCTCAAAGTAAAATGTATATGACAAACACACGCGCGCATTTGATAAGTTATCAATGCAGCATAATTTTAAACCCTTGCACGCAACGTGCTCGTATTTAACGACAAAAGATTTAGCTACATGATCTAACGTCAAAGAAAGCGATATCTATTTTCGTTCCACGTAAAAGTTAAAAATCTAAATCTAATTTTAGGCTCTGAAAGATATTTTCCAAAACAAAAGTTAAGTAAAAATATTTATTCGAATTATCAAATCCTCGACGACCCTAACGTACCGCTTTTTTCTGCAAGTTTGCTCGCATATTCCAAGAAATTAGACGAGTAAGACTCATTGCTGTGAAGTGAAATTTGATTACACTCGCTCACTGATGTAGGCGGAATTAAGCTATTACTTATTAAAGTAGTACAAAATAGCGTTATTACTAAAAATCAGGGAATTTAGATGCTGCCAAAATTTAGAGATATTTTTATCCAATATGCAAAATTATAGATGTTTTTAAGTATCAATTTGTAAGACGATATATTTATATTTATAAATTACGAGAAAACGCTTCTAAATTTGTACACTGTCGTTTTCCCTAAATGATTTATTTTTAGCACTATAATGTATTTGCAAGTCGATGAGTGAGTGTAATTCAGGAAATTTCTCTGGAAACCGATCTTTGTTTCAATTATAAATTAGTCTGACATATTTACCGACCGAGCCTAGCGTATTTGAACTAGCGCGCAATTCAATAATCAATCATAACGTAACGACATAAATAGTGAGGCCTATGTTTGATCAAAGACAATTATCTTTATTATCATTCGAATTGAGAAATTGTAACAATGTTCCTGGTTTCCTCCGTGCGCGTGTTTCAAATCAATTCGTACTTACGTATTAATAGGTATGCTCGTTTGTAATTAGTTTCAATCACGCAGCCATGAGAAACAGAAACAAAGTGGTGTTTTAATTGTTGCAATAATTGCAATGCAGGTCGCGATTGATTAATTTAAATGATAGTATAAAATACTATCGTTGTATCTTGGAATATTTTATCAACAATATTATTTATTTTTCACTTAAAAATTTTGCAAAAAAAAGAAAAAAATAGCAGTAAGATACTGTGGATAAAAGTATAATATCATATATAATTTAAGAAGACATTGATTGTTCGAATTTTTTGTAATCAAATTTGCAAATAGCATATTTCTATTTAAAATATTATTTCGCAAAATCATTGAAGAATAATATATTGTTATTATGTATTATGAATAACTTCTTTTACGATTGCTTTAATTGCATCGAGACGAGTTATCGAGCTTACATTGTTGCTGTTATTGTTAATTAGTCTATATTTATTCTGCACAAATTATTTTTTATCAATAGGACATATACATATTTTCGACGTTGTCATAGGATAAAGAAGGTAGCATGTAAACCATGCTTCTTTTAGCATATATTTATTAACATATAACGTGAAAAAAATGCAGAACGTTTCCAGGTAAAATGTTATTTGTGCGCTGACGATGCGCCAAAAGTATAGGCCTGATCATGAATAATAAACTAACACGTAATCATAGCTTAAGAATCTTTTTTTACGTAAATATGAATGGAAGAAGTGTTGTCGATATTTCGAACGATTAATGTGCATCGTCTGAAGATAATACACTTTCAAAGTCCAAAATATTTTTTTAACGTTGCGATATCATTTCATATAAGCACAAATACTGACGAGTAGTAGATACGTATGTACTTGTTAAGACTACTTTCGGCTTTTAACGCACATAACCTGTACCTTTTTCACATATTGTTTTAAAGTTGAAACAACAGTCTAAGAACAATCCTATTTTATACAGTACACGAACAGTCTTATTATATCGAAGATAAAATATGTTTCACTTGAAAACTGGCGTAAATCAATTGTTTCAAAAAATTGCAACTACGATTACAGACAGCGAGTAAACAAATAATCCTGCTACGTCTTTTGGGTCGTTTTCCACTTGATCAATTGTATATAAAAAAAAAAAAAAAGGAATGTCTTAAGTTTGAAGGAAGAATGAAAAAGTCGTTGTTCTTTGTTTATTGAAACAAGAACAAAATTGAAATATAATTCAAAGACTATAGTAGAGTTAAAAAATTATGGTCATAGTGAATAAAATTTTAGCAGGGTTTATACAAAACTTTCAGAACAGTAGCATATAAGAAAAAGGAAAGGATTTAGAAAATTATTGCGATTATTATTGTAACTATAGTGTCCAATTGACTTGGCCATTGAGAATTGAGATTATTTCTATTAATATATGCGATATTAGATACACTATACACGTGTATTAGAGGCTCCAGACAATTTCGTCTTCGTCCGGATGTCAAACAGGTAAAAATATGAAAAATGAAAAAAAAAAAAAAGAAACAGTAGAGAGACTTATATGATATAATCTAGTCGAATATAACATATATACCGAGGACTGTGTTGTCACTTTTAAGCGAATATTAAATGAATACTTGTTCGGGTAATTATTCGAGCGTTGAATAATCAATGATGACGAGGTTAGGGCGCGAATATTATTACTAAGTGAACTGAGGTTACTTTTATCGGAAAGCGATGTTGAATCTTACAATAGACCCTCGATTTGACGGATTTTTTATTCGAATAAACTTCGAACTTAACTTGCAACTTTATGATCTTTTTTATATTTTCTATAACTTGACTTAAAATTTCCTCGATTCTTAAATATTTAATAACCGTTGCTCTAATTAATCCTTAAAATCAAGGGTTTACTGTATTTATATAATTAAGCTTCACACACGGTTGCTTTGTTTTATTTTTTAATTTAAGAAGCACTGTTCGCAAAAAATGTTACAAATTGTACTCTCGCATCTTACAATTAGTTCAAAACTAAGACATGGATTTAATAAGACGAATTGAAAATAAATTTCAAATTACGCAAAAGATACTAAATATACGTTACTTGTTGATAAAAAAAAGGGTAGTAAATTTATTTTAAAACGATTGTAAAATATTTATTTAAATTTTTCGCCACTGTTGTCATCTGTTAATCGATTTATCAAATTTTATGCTGTGCAAGTAATTACTAGAATGAATCTTTGTTCGTTTGGATTTTTATCGAAATAAAAGTTTGATTCTTTATACGATGGTATTTATATGTAATTTTCTTATCCTTATTCTTAGAATTGAAATAAAATTTTACTATGAAATTGTGAAGAATACAATTGCAACACGAATACTTCTACGATAGTTGTTCCTCTTAATACAGAATTAATTGTATAATTTAATATATTGTAGACTAAAATTCAAAAACTACAATGATAACTTTTAAAATTTTTGAACATGATGCTTTATTCAGACAACTACAAGATAAAAATCTACAAGATAGAAATCACAGGAACTACCTAATAAATGTTCCAAATATATGACGCAATCGCGATCGCATCCAATTAGCTCATATTATTTATTACACAATTCATATTTGTGTCATATAAATAATGCAGTTATTAATTGTGTATGAAATAATACTGATGGCTCAAGTCTCACCGCGTGGAGATTGCTGCGTATGAAGCCTTCCCTATCCAAGATCCATTCACCCCCCCCCCCCTTTTACGCAAAAATTTACTAATTTTATATAAAAACATTTTTAAGCAAGCTTTTCATATAGGGAAGTAGACATCTGTTACGGAGTGACACCGATATACATTTAATCGCTTCGATTTTCGACACTGAACTGACCGCCAGCGACGAGGTTTGCACAATGAATTTTGGTTAGCGAAAAATGGAATGCCCTGCAACAAAGTCATTTATTTACGAGTCGGAATTGTCAAATTCCTATGTTTTTAATGGCGAGAATATCGTCTGACAATATCGTCATAAAGTGGTGATTAGTAAGCGATTAAATAAACACGTTCTATTTAAATGAAGCAAATAAAATGATATAGAAAAATGATGATAAAGAAAGCTGAAATAAAAGCACTGATAATGATGAGTTGACGCGAGGCGTTCTTGCTCTACAAATTTCGTTAGAGATAGGGATTTTGTAATATTTTGCGCCAATAGGAACGCTCGATTTCCCTATATACGAGTGCGTACAAATTTAACCTGATCAAATAGACAAATTAAATTGATGAGTAAAAAAGATATAATAATATTTAAGATAATGTGCATTAACGATTATGAATAATATCATGTTCTTAATGGAAAATCGTCATGTGTTATACGAATATCTACGTATCTATTATTAAATAAAATATGATGAAAAAAATAAGGTAAAAATTACTAAAATAAATCAATGTCACCAATTGTTTTGCATCGAATGTTATTCCCTCCATTAACCGTTACAATATTACGCCCCTATTCTTTTAGTGCCAGCACAAAATATAACCAAAGATTTAGAATTAATGTATAAGCTGAACTAAATATGTAAAAATAAAGCAAACTCAAATTCTGTCCTCTGTCTTCAATTTCTGCAATTCTTTCCGAATTCTTACAGAATATAAAATTCTATACCCCGTTTACGATTGTAGGATATCCTATTCTATGTACATTTTATTTATAATTTGATAGAAGATTCCAGTTTTTACTTAAATCATTGCTCTATTGAATCGGCAAGTATATGAAATCGCATGTAGCATGCGACATAAAAATAGTAAGGGGATCAGGTGATTCCCAAAACGCAGGACACAAATGAACATCACGTGTCATGTGTATTTGTGATAAAACATTAACACAGGAGTGTTCGAATTATGCGCTAGAACAGACTTCGACTAAGAGACATCTAACGTACAATCGAAAGACACGTAAAGTAGGTAATCAACTTCATCGCTCGTATTTTTATATCGCAAATCTAATTAAACGAGTCTTGTTATAAGTAGTCGCGCACGAACAGTGATCGAAATGACTAGGCAAGAGTACTGGGAATATTAGGCAGTTGTCATTTGAAAATGTTTTTGTCAACCGAATCAGCACGAATGTAAACATTAATGTATTATCAAATATTGATTGACAGAGTCGTGTCAGAATAACAGAAGTATTTTTGATTGAATTATAAAATGAAGGGTATTTTGATCTTCGATCATTTAAACGATGTTCTTTTTACAAAATGTAATAAAAGATTCGCGAATCATATACAAAAATTAGCGAAAATTCAAGGACTAATTTTCGAAAACAAGGTAGGTCTCTATTAAATTTTGCAAAACTTTATATAGTAATTTAAATATCTCTGCTTTGAAAGTCTTTGAAATCAAGTATATTTTATACTGTTTCAATTCCACAAATATTTTTCTGGAAAAATAAAGCTATATGCTTCCAGATAAATTGTATAATACTAATATATATTATATTTACAAAGATTTTTATATTATATTATATTTACAAAGACGCTAAAAATTTATGTCTTGTACAGAATGTAGACAATGAGGATTCAAAATTAAATCCAAATGTCATAATTCAATTATTCGCACCTATTGTCACATCCCAACATGTAATGGCTTCTCAGTTTGGAAATTCTTACACTTCAATGAGATGTCATGATGGCACAAATATGGTATTTGATGAATTTATGGGATATACATTCATTTACATATCTACAGATGAAGTAGAATTAATGAAAAGAACATTAGGAGTGTGTGTGGCAATTGTGAGGCATGTTTGTGGACCAGATGTTGCAGTGTAAGTTTAAATATTATTTATAAAAAAAAATCACTTCAAGAAATGAAAGGGTAATTCTATATAATATTACAATTAATATTAATTATATTAATATATATAATAATTTAATTCCAGATTAAAGGTAAACAGACAGAAGGTCTGTTTAGTTTCGTCTCTGTTAAATGCATGGGTGCATTTAAGAAACTGTGAGCAAAGTATGCTTACAGAAACGATAGAACAGTTATCAATAAACACGGACTTGGGTGTATCAATACTAAAAGTGTTGCACGATGCCTGTGACAAATTAAGGGCACAATCTGAATTTTCCAATGTACACATTTTGATACTAGTGGAACAAAAATTTCTTTCATTATACTCCAGTAAAAATGCCCATGATTTATACGCTTCTGATATATTGCTGATGATGCTTATGTGTTGGGTAGTTAATCAGAGAAGGAAAGGGGATTCCCAATCTGATATAAGAGACAACAATGTTGATTGCACTGATATTCTTTTACCTGAAAACAGTTCGTCTAAAGAGGAGCAAATAACTTTTGGATCAAAGCTTTCGAATCCTACTTCAGAAGATATTTCAGATTTGTTTAGTATGGTCTTTACTGCTATAAGATGTTTACATAATTTCATTGCTATTATGTGCTAATATGTTACTTCGTTATAGGAGGATCAAGAGAATCTTCCATCAATGAAGGTCTTTATTCATTGCTGGATGATGACTTATACAGTAATTTAATTCTACTCGGAACCGAACATGATTATACTACCAACGCAGTTCATATTTTTGAATTAGCAGATGGTATCAATCTTATCATGATAGTAGAAGTGGCTAATCTTGCCACATCATCAGGATTGTACGATAGTTTCCATTATATGAATATTATAAATGGTTTGCAACTTCAAAGAGATATTGACGAATTAAGACCCGCATTTGAAAACTTCGACTTAGCAATGAAAAAAGCTTTGGATGGAATTAAGAAAAATAGAGCTAACGTCAGTAATGATGTTGATATGTGTCAAAGAAGACTGCAAACAAAGTGGGAATTTGTCCGAAAAAAATATATGGATCTATTAAGATCTAGAGATCCGGAATCCATTCTTCAAATTGAATCAAATATATCTGGTTTCATGGATAATTTAAAAGAATTATATCGATTAATGTGTTTCGACAAAAGCTTCCTAAAGCAGGGCGTTGATGTACTTACGACAGTAGGAAAACTCGTTCGTCAAAAGCTGAATGATTTTAGCGATTTCCTTAAAGTAAAAGCACTCAAGAACTTTACTCTTGGATCATATCCTTTCATAATTATATCTATATATATATTATATATTTGTATTATCTTTTTGTTTTTCCTTATAAGTTAGATAAAAAAAATATACATCCTTAATGCCATATAATGTACGAGAACTTCCCTAACCATCAACAAATATCTAGAAGAGTTTCCAGGCCTCGTGCACTTCATCTACATAGACAGGGTCACCCATAGACTGATTGCTCCAACACTGGATTTCACAAACCCTGAAACTCTTACTCTTACAACAAAAAAGGTAATTTGTTAGAAGCTCGAATAAAATTAACGTACATAGAGTAATTGAGAATTGTTTTTATAGATATGGAACATGGTTAAACAAAGTAGAATTCATTTGGAAGAAGGACATTTATCAGTTATGTGGAAGGATACAACATTTAATTATGCTTACTTCTTGTGGTTCGAAGACAGTTCTGTAAGTAAATAATTTAAGGCAACAAAACATTGCTACCTTAAATATATTGTTGTATGATATTTTCCAGGGATCGCCAGTGAAATGTAAAGTTTATTTGAATCATGTGTTGAAAAATTTTCCAGTACCCGGTATATTTTGTGGCGATTATTACAGGTTTGTACTAACGGTACTGAAATATTTGTCTTGTAAATTCTTACTTGACTTATTTTATAATTTCGTAGAAAACTAGCGGAGACGTGTTTCCCTAAACTGTCTCCCAATAAAATCAGAATTTATGAACTTTATTGTGTTCATCTCGGTTTGGCAACATCGTCGTGTGTATTAGAACATTCAAGAAGACTTGCGGCTACGATATGGGAGGTTACAGGTGTTCCAAATAATCCGGCTGACATACTGTAATAATATTTCTTTAAAATATTTATATACAGATAGGGGTTCTGCGCTTATGCGCGTTACATTACAGTTATTATTTAAAAAAAGAGAAATATTTATGGAATTTTTAATTATTTACAAGTACTTAATATATGTATTAATTTGTTATTTATAAAAGATGATGATGCAAAATATTTGTATTTATTTTATACGTCAAATACTTGATGTAATGGCACAATTTAAAAAAATGTACAAAAAAAACAAAGTATGCTGTATACTTTTTTTCTCAATTTCACAATTAATTTAAGAGCGTAGAGCATTGCAAATATTTGAGATATATTGGATATATTATTAAAATAGGACAAAAGAGTGGTGATGCGAATGAGAACATTTTTTAAATGTAGAACATCCAGAAAAACGCATATTAAAAACTATTCAATACTTCAGTCTATGATGCCTCTCCACTTTATAATGCACAGATTCGATACTATGAACACGACACAATACCGTTTTACATATCTTTGAAAGATTAAGATTTTCTAGAAATAGACCAGTCTACATATAGTACAAACATGGTCAGCTCATATCATATTTATATTTTAAAATATATATTTACATTGCTTGTAGCATAAGGGCTCTAAAATCTTGGTTGATTTGTTTTTGTAGAAATTGTTCTACAAATAGAGCGTTATAAAGCTTTTGAAGTGAATTAAAAATAAGGAAACGCGGTTTTTATTCAATGATTATTAGTTGCATCCGATTTACGTACACTGTCTGCTTTTTTCTTTGTAATCTGATTGTAAGACATTTGAAGGGAAGTATTTTGTACACTGTTTGCCTCAGATGATTCTGGGCCTGAAGTCCTTCTAGCTTTTTTCAGTCCTATGTAGTCTTGCAGCAATTTACCTCTGCCTCTTCCAATACCACTTACGTTCGTTTCACCCCTACAGATCGATTCTTTCACGATTTCTGATTCTACATTAGAAAAACGTCTGTTCTTACTTGATACATTTTCTGTGACATTAACTTTTATTTCTGAAACGGAATTTATAGGCGGTGGCTCTTGACTCGGACTGTTCATTATACTTGTGGTCGACCTCCTCGATTTGCCTTGATCAACATTCTGTTCAGTACATGTTGCTGAATTCTGCGGTTTATGAGCAGTCATTGTTTGGCTCTGAAACAAAGTAATAGTAAAATTTTCGAAAATATAGAGGAAACAGTTTGGTTGTTGCAATACACGTACAGGTGCGGTAGAACGGTCCTTTATTGTCCGAGATTCTTGATAAGTATCATCTAAAGGTTCAATTCTGGATGGAGATGTTTTCCCTGATTTCTGTCTTTCGTCCGTAAATTCATCTTTCTCCGACTCGCAGGAATCAGTTACGTTATTTGAATTACCATTAACTTTTGTCTTTTTGATAAGCATGAATTCCTTAACTTGTCTTTCAAGCTCTGCTACTTCGAGATCAGACTTACATAAGTCTGGTATTAATTGACTCAAATGCTCTTCAGCTGCCTTCTGTATAGTAATAGCAGATTCAACAGCAGACGTCTTGGTTAAGTCCAAACTAAAAATGAATAATTTCAAAGGACGACGTGGAATATCTTCCTATGATGGAAAAAATCAAAATCATATTTTTATAAGATCATATTCAAACTTACTTTAAAGAGTCTATAAACTTAGTAAATACATCTGGCATATCAGATGATTTTTTGGTAGGAGTAGGTTTATAATCTGAACCCTCATGTGCAAACGAATTATTTCCTAAGTTACTTATTCGTAAAGGAACTGGTTCAAATGTCCTATAATAATCAGATCATTTATAAAAACAAAACTCTTAGAAAATAGCATTGTACAAAAATTATTTTAGTTACAAAACATACCATTTTTTTTGTCTTAAAAAGACATGTTTAAATTTGTATGTTCCCTTTTCACTACTCGTTGAGGAACTTAATAAACATGTAACAAAAAATTCTTCTTTGGAACCATTTTCATTGGAAAAATATGACGAGAATTCTTTATGCAATAATTTGTCCCTAAACGTAGGTATCAATCCTACATCTCTTCTGAAGTGGAACCAACCTATCACTTGTTTACTCTTATCACATAAAAAGTCCCTTAACTTTTCTTTATTAATTTTGCCAATAGAGTTGTGTAAAGAATCTGGTAATGGACAAGTTACAACAGCCTCAATATCTAAAAATGTCAAAATATTTTACTATAGGACAAAGAAAAATGTTTACGTCATTGAGATAAAACAGCTATTAAATATACTTACTACTGTATATTTTCACTGTTTCTACTTGATTGTATAAATCTGTGTCCGTTTTCCTAACAAATTCAAGTGTTTCTCCTAGCAAAAAGCCCATCTAGAATACGGAGAATTCAATGTTTTCAATTTCCTCGTTCATTAGTTTAGATTATTTTGAGGTTAAGACACTATATTTCATAATCTAAATGCGAATCATCATGTTAAATGATAAGGTATTATTGGCGACAAAGCAAAAAAACATTCTTTTACCTGGGTCCCACTGCTGCGAACATTTTCATAAAACAATAATGATAGAGCGGGGCCTGAAATTGTAATGAGAAAATCACTATCCGCCATGTTGACAATTAACTGTTATTCGTTTTGCAATTTTGCTTGCACTTTCTATCGTTATATTTCCTCGTTATGTCGCATAACATGTGTATCTGTAATAATAATAATAATTCACGTTATTCGTTTATTGCGATAGCTGAGTTATCGAGATGTTAGAAATCTAACAAGATTTGATAACAACGATATATCTTACGATCGTCAGTTTACGCGGCGGTATTAAAATAGTCTTACAATGTTTATATTTACTATATGTCACTATCAACCCTGTACTGTAATATTTATATAATCATTGTTTATATACATAAGTAGGAGTGGAATAATTTACAAGTATCTATAAACACGCTGAAGTAAAGCTTCAAGTTACGAATCACGATCAAAACAGCGGATCATTCGATCGCAATGAACTAAAGACGAATCTTATATTTTAGGCTTCAAATGTTTCAATTATCCATACATTCATCTATTTTTATTTCATACCTTTGTCAAAAATGAAATTTACACACACACACATGTATATAACATATTTTAACATTTCCACGTTAAAAGTAAAATCTATGCATACAATTATGCATATGCGTCATGCTAATACAATTTGCACGTAACCGGAAATTGCAGGAAGCCTCAGACATAACAGGAAAACGAGAATATCAATTTAAACTTCCAAACTTTGAAATAAAAATATCTTCCTTAGTGATTTTTATCTCTTCAACAAACTATTGATTTCCCTCGAATGCGCATTTAATAAAATGATACGTAATATTTAACTCCCTTAATGAAATTAGGAAGTTAAAAACATCATATCGAAGAAAAAAATTATTAACAACTATTCAGATAGTGTAATTTTTCAATTGATTTCATTTTATTTCTGAAAAATAAGTAAAAATAAGTAATCTTTTTTGTCGAATTTGATAACATTTAATCGCGAATGTAGATGCATAAAAGATAAAAATTGTCAGAAGTGGGATTCGAACCCACGCCCACAGAGTGGACTGCGACCTGAACGCAGCGCCTTAGACCGCTCGGCCATCCTGACATTTTTGATTAACTGGTTTTAAAATAAGATATTAAACAGTGACGATAATTGTTAAAAATAATCGTCGTTTAAAAATGAAAAATTGGCCGATCAAGAACAGTAAATTTATTCGAAGTACTATCCTTTCATCACGTTCGTGTTTTTATGTCACCAAACGCGATATTTTTCAAAGACGTGATAATTAATGGCGAGACAGGGAACTTTCATGAGATAAACGTTTATAACTCGAGTCTATTTTGATTATATCTTATGTCTGAATATTTAAATATAAATTGCCACAACGTTATGCCCTGGGTTTCTTATAAAACTTTATGAACGAATGATTATCTCTATTTTTAAAAATCTTTTATTCATTAAGTCGACGAAGTAAACAAGAAATATAAAATCAATTTTGATTATATATTATTACAACGGAGTTGATTATGAAATTATAAAAGAACGATATCTTTATGAATCGAGAAGCACGTGTAAATTCATATTTGTAAAATTTTGTCTTGCATTACTAATCGTGAAATTCTTAATCCATACCTTTTATTAGTTCAAATAATTAACATTCTATCGTTCTATCGTGTAATCTAAATATCTTTTATATCATATACACAAACCGAAAGTAATTCCTTCAGTAAATAGTTAGGATTTAAAGAGCAAAGGGGCATTCGCTGCCCGTCGAAGTATCGGCGCTCGCTCGCGCGTCCCGCCTCTCCCAAAATACACCCGGTTCGCACGCGAGTCGCTTGTATTTCTAGACGCGATGTAGATTTCGATGTAGGGCTCGTGGATCGCGTGATGTAAGTCTTTAGTGATCTCTAAAGAGGCGTCGAGATTGCCTCTCCGTTGACTCGGGCTCTCTCTCTCTCTCTGTTCCCTGTGCCTTTCTTCGACCCATTCTCATCGAATTTTCAAAGAGGAGGGAACAATTTCTTCTTCTCTCGTCCCATTGTCATCGTGATCGTGATCGTGATCGTCGTTGACTTAGCGACGCCGGATCATGACGGAGAAAAAACCGGATGACCTTAACTGGAGTCAAGAGCAGGTCGATCAGAAGGTGAGTTGATTTTGTTCGTTCATCCTGGTTCGTGACCTTGAATTTCTTCCATCGTTGCGTAAGTGGCCCAATACTGCGCGAAAAAGCTCTACTACCGTACTGAAAATACTGTACGAGTCGACCGGTAACTCGAACCACCATGGAAAATAAATCGAGGGAATGAGATTTGTTAACCTCTTGGAAGAAGCGAGACGAGTTAATTCTCTGTAACCGGAATTTTGCTTCCTTCGATATGCAAACGATATGGGTTACGGTCGTATCGTTCTGTAAATATAAAATATAAATAAATACTGATAATTATTTGTTATTTAAATTTTTGCAGGAAAGGATGTATTAGTGCCAGAGGAAGATTAGCTTTTATTTCTATTCTTATCTCGAGTAAAGTTCATTTGAATAAAGTTGTTTAATAAAAAAAAATTCGACGATAACGAGCATTTGTACGATATTGAGAAAATTCGAACAAATTTGTTTTAAGCGATTAGGTAATAGCGATTGTTTCAAATTTAACGATAGAGATATAAATGTGTATATCAAGTATAAATAAATGCATGTGAACTCATATACAGGTTCGCAATGGCGAAAGGGTTAAGGAAACCTTCGTTTTCCGTAAAATAGGACGCGGTGACGATTCAATAATTGATCGCGATGCCGAGAATGTCCACGTTTGGAGGCTATCGATTACGAAACAATCGTGTTTTCGCGTCCCTTTTGGCGACCGCGATTATAATCCGTTATTATAATACGAACGGATTATAATGTAATTATAATCGATTTGTAAACTAGAAATCAACGAAAACTTCAGTTTCGTTCTAACAAAGAAAAACGAATTAACTACGAATTCTTTTCTAAAATTAAATAAAAATAAACAATTTCCAACTACGATTCCTTTTCTCAAGAAGTGCAGAGATCACAGCTTCCAACTGAATATCATTCGTCATAACGCATTTGGGATCTAAAGTAGGTAGCCGGTGGAAATAACGATGCTATTATATCGGAGACGAGTTCATTGAAAACGATCGTAGCGAGGATGCGGGTCAGTAAGCCGAGATGAAAATTGGCGATGTATCACGCGTGCTCTGTATCGTACATTCTCTAAAAATCACATTCTTAATGATTGCACTAGCGGTGTCACATGTGGTGGCCATCAGGGCCTTCGAAATCGATCATCCGCAATTCTTATGACCTCGTGCCACCGTGTCGAAGAACTCCGGTATTTATTCTCTTCTTCTTACACCGTCATCGTCTGCCGTGTATCTATATGTAACGACGCGACATTTAGAAACACTCATACCTACTCTATACCTTATACTCTATTTTCTTCCATCGGATTTTTCCATAACGATCTTATTTCTTAGCATTTGAAATGAACATAAAATCTATTCATAGACGTATATTTGATTAATCTGGTTGGATCTGAAATATTATGACTTTGTTTCAAGAAAGTATTTTCACGAAATAATCGTGCATAGCCCATTATGAACGTCGATCTACCAACCCTCGGTAGTCAATTTTTCCCATCGACCTACGCAACAATTGATCTTACAATCCTAAGCATCGATCAGAACATATCCTCGACTTTTTCGCCGCTACCCGAGGCTTCGTTATTGTAATCATGTTCGAACAGAATTTCTAATTTCATCCGTGGGCTTACAATCGATGCATTAATTTATCAGAAAGTAATTATTTTTCATTATGTAACAAAGTCTAATGCTTTTCATAGATAAACCGAAGAAAAATTCACCAGTTGGGTATTTGATCGCAGAAATCTGTTCAGATCGCGATATCTCTACGATAATTTCAAACTTTCCGAAGAAACTTCGCAATACGAACTCTACGAAAATGAAAAAATTCCATCATCTTTGTTGGTAGAATCGAAGAAGTTTGCGTGTCGAGGCATTAATCGTAGAAACGCAAGGAAATCGTACTATCCTTGCAACGACGTAAAACTCGGTGAATAAAATTCAGGGCGAGAATCCGGTATAACGATGACTGTTATTGATCGCTCATCCCCCGTTGAAACGTTCGAATTTCGGGTGGCGGTGCGCCTTGACCGTGGAAAACTTCCGCTCACGCGCAATGGAGTCCGCACGCGGCCGCCTTTCTTCGCGGACGAAAGAGCCTGGACTACGGCGTTGATACGTTATCTGACGCGTTTTCCGATTCTATCCATGTGTCGCGGGACAAGGATCGGCCAACGATCAGTCCAACGTAGCTTGCGTCAGGAGGAACAGGTGTCCAACGAGTTTCATCTTGATCGAGAGATAAAACCGGATCAGTGGGTCAAGGCTGTTGACATGAAGACGAAAAACAGGTCGCTGTTCAGCAGGATGTGCAAGTGCTACGGCAGGAAGTCGGATTCGCGCGCGCGAGTACACCAGACCGAGGACGAGTCGACCGCGGTACCGAAACTGTCCGACGAGGTAACCATTTCTCGTGTTCTCGTGTTCGTGGGATCTGCAGATTTTCAATAACGTGAATTATGTTGTGCAAACGTACGCGGACTAAATATGTACGTATCTGGATTTTCTTCAGCTTTGGTATTTTATTAGTAACTAGGATAGCCGTCGAAACATCGAGACCTCTAACGTACCGTTGGCCTTTGATCGATACATCTGCTGGATATTAGGGATGAAGTAGGAAGTTAAATTAGTTAAACAGCGAAAGTAAAAATGCAGGTGCGTTTATTTTGTTTCACATTTTGTTCTTTTATCGGAGATGAATCGACGGAATTACGATATTCAATACCGTACGTTTTGTCTTTTATGTGTGCAAGTTAACTGCGTGTCTTTGCTTCGTTTCATGTTCGATTATTAATTATTTATACAAGTAGAGAGGGTGTCGCGCGCAGCTCGGTGTGCAAATTTTGCCAGTGTGTTCAACAAGTAGAAACAAGACAAGAATGTCATGTAACGAAAAGTGCATAAATGTTTCATTAAAACGTTGTGACAAAAGTACGAAAGCTAGATATGCTTATACGTATTTACGTTTTGAAACGCCATCCGCCTTTATCGATGCAAAGCTGATATCGCCGTGCCGTCGAATTTATCGTAAATAGAATTTCATGGCGATTTCGTCGCGTTTCTTTTTCGCGCAATCTCGTCTCGTCGAACGACGAGAACAAAAATGAAACGAAAGACCGTAGCGTACGTTTGGTCACCATTTTTAAGAAAACTCTACGTCTGGTCTTTTAGTTTTCTCAAACACCGAAGCCATCGACAGGGTATAGACAAAAGACTGGGTCGAAGGCCAACCGTAAATCGTAGACAGGCGACGATGGCTTCAGGGTTTTTCAGTCGATCATAGGGTAACGCTGCTAGCCTGCTGATCTGGGCCAGCTCAATTAGATCGCGACTTGTATTTACACTTCGGTATTTAAAATATATTCTCTACGTTAGAATTTATCCACGCGTTCCTTTGTATTATATCTAATAACCTCAACATGTGTCACGAACGTTACGTATCCTGTCTTATATTAGATTAAACTACGAAAAAGAATATTGACGTACACATCGTATGTCATATTTTTCTCATAACTTTTAATGGCGCATTTATGGACTCTCCGCTACATGACATTTTAATCCTACTTTTACCCAGCCAGGACACACTGGCATAGTTTATACGCTAAAGTGCAGGACATCCTGTCCATCTAATTTTCTATAATGTTTTGGTAACTTGAGAAAGAGTTACGTAGATCAAATACAATTATATTACGATGATGTAGCGCGGTTTTTGTTTAGAATTAATTTACGATGCACTGTATCGAGTATCGCGTCGTGCCAAAACTTCGCGTCGTAATAGGGGAAGAAGTAGTGCGGTGAACCTTGAAACTCTTTATTTAAACAAAATCACATTGGCAGCGGAATCGTAGTGCAATAGTTCTACATTGTCGTTACGTAGTTCAAGTCTGATTTATTCTCGTCACAGATATAGATTTAAGAAGTTCTATGTCAAGTACTGCATTGATATCGACAGTTCGTCTATAGACGACGATCTGTCTTTTATTTCAAACGTAAAAGTGACGATGAGTAGCAATCGCTGCTTAAATCGAAATCCTTGCAATCGAAAAGGCGTTGAAGTACTTTAATTAGAGTTTCAATCTGATTAATTTAATTTATATGTGTAATATATTTTCGTGACTTTTTTTAATCTATATTAATATCGTCAGAAAAATGAATCTCATTTAGAAATTCCTACATCTCTGAATCGATATCTCCTCCCCAGTAAAATGTCTTCAGCTGCGAAGTAGAAGAAAACAGCTTGAGCGTATTATTAACGCTAATGAACGATCTTTTTCAAGTCTCAACGCATCTATCAACATGTTTGTTCTGAATTTTACAGACTGCGCGATATTAATTAAACTTTGTCCAGAAAAGATAAAAGTCTATAATCAGGACAATCTGAATAAAGTTCGATTAAAAATAACGCAATCCTCGTAACATTCTTATCGCGTCTCGAATAACAAAACGGAAAATTTAGAATTTAACGCCATTATCGTCTGATTATCATCTTTAGAATTCCTTTCGAATAAAATTGATTTTATGATATCGCGTCGTTAGGTAAAAACTGGCAAAGCTTCTACTTCGTTAAAACATAAAATCGTGACATTGGTATTCGTGTAATTCCTCTCGGTCTCGACGAACTTCAGTTTCTTTCGAAAGTGTCGTTTTATTAAAAATGTCCAATTATAATCATTGGTAAATCGATCGAATTTCTTTTGATACGTTATGGAGCACGGATACGTTCCGGGAGAGAATTTGGTAAACCACAAGATCTTGATTCGAGAAATATTTTTGGGGCGAAAAATCGATGAGAAAAGATTGATATTACTGTGGATTTTCAGCCAGTAACCGTGGTCGTTCGCAGACCATGTTGCAAGAAGCACAACGAAGAGGAAATGTGCGTGCCAGCGATCTCTAAAAAGGCAATTAAGTAATTTCAATCCTTCTTTGCAACCAATTTCCAATTTTCGACGTACTTTTATACTTGCGATTCTATTTTGATCGCTTCGCTTGAAATCAAAACAAACAAACGGAAGAAAAAAGTAGAAAAGAGACAGAGACGACGAAAGGTATTAGCGGAGGAATTTTATTTTCGTTCGATTAACGATAGATCAATTTTTTTCATAGACGTTAAATCTGACAGATCAAAGACACTGATTTCGAGCACTTTCATTACTCTGACCTTTTCATCTGTACCTTCTCGATATTACGATCTGAACTTTCTCGCAACTTCATGCCGCTATGATTACGACGTTTCGTATCTATCTCTCAATATAAAAATTTTCTATTGATTTTCGTGTCGATTTTGCTCAAGATGATTTTCACGCGGAAAGTTTCTTAGTTATTCTATTCCACTGCAAAGGAAAATGGCCTGCACTCGTGCAACATGCGTTTTGCAAGACTCGACACTCGAATCCGTGAGTCGTTATTGAAAGCTTCATATTTTTTAAAATAGCTAGAATTAATTTCATCCGAACGTGCTATCTTTCAGATATAAGCTACCTTTCTTTCAAATTTGACAGATTTATCGATACTGTTTAATCTTATAAATTTGATTGTAATTTCCTCTGTGTGTCCTCTTCTAGCGGAATACGCAGTTTTATTTATAAACTAATCCTTCTTAAATCTTCAAGACTGTTTTGACATTATTTAAAAACACACTTGTCTATTATCGGACAAGGTCTATAATTCGTACGATAGCGAATACACTGTCAACGAGTATGGCAGGATATGCAAATAACTCGGTACGTGACATTGGAAAATGGAGGATCTAATGTTACATAAGCATCGAAATGGTAATGTGGTGGTACGGTCTAGCGAATTATCGGAGGTTTCATAGAAAAAAAAAAAAAAAAAAAGAAGGAGACTCGAAGGAGGAGGAGAGAAACCGATAGAGATAGAAAAAGAAACGAGAATTTTACTGTAACGGCGAGTTCGTTATCGCAAAAATAAGACCTTCCTGTTCGATGTTAATAATTAGCATTAGCAAGATAAAAGTAATTCTATCGTGTTTCGTAAGCAGATTAGAATTAGAAGTACGGTTCATTTTTATGCAACGGAAGATTCTATTTAATTTATTTATTCGTTGCGAATTTAATAGTAAAGCGATGAAGCATATGACGCACGCGATATCTTATTTTTCTGAAAATAATCTTCTGCAAGTAGTTCGTTGTTTGTTATTTAGAATTAGAATAATAAATCTATGGAACGAAACGAAAACAAATTATTTAACGTACTATTTGGACTGCATACATATAAATCATTTTCCAATACTAGCACAAAGCATATCGTTCTTTTATCTTTTAAGAACGCTATTAATTTTTATATTTAACCGAGACTAAATTACGACTAAGCTAGTTTTTTAAACATGAAATATCTTTTTAATTTCATTTTTATCGTTTCGAAGGAACGTCGTTAACAGCGAGCGTAATTCTTCAAACAGCTAAATTTCAAGGATTAATTGGTCGAACGAAGGCCGAATTGATTTACTCCATTCACATTTTCTAGATCACGAAACACGTGAATTCCTAATGTTAGTCTTACGATTCAGTAAAAGATGCTAATCTTTCGTTTAATTTACGATCCAAGTTTCGTTATTTCCGTATTTCCATTTTCACGTTCTTTCACACGCGACGATAAAATATCGCGATAATTGCTAGTTCGGAAGAGCGACTTACGCGACTGTTCATCAATATTCTACAAAAAAGAGAACATGCTTGTTGCGATACATCGGCATTAAAGAAATGACGGTAATTACTTAGAAATGTGATCTCGCCGCCGATTTCGATGTCCTTAAAATATGTTGCCGATGTCATCGCTTCGAATAACTTTTTCCTGTACAAACAATATTTTCCTATATAACTTCCTCTCGGATAGCTACTAACAATTTCCTAGATAAATAATCATGCGCAGTAGCACGCGACGATACGACAAACTGAATATTTAAATTATGATCGATGATATTCCATTTGTTATGAATAGACGAAAACATTATCACGAACAAGTCTGGTATTCCCTTAGTAGTAGTACTACTGGGAAAGTTTCCTCGTAAAAAAATAAATTCATCGCTGCTTGATCTAATAGCCTAATCTATGAAACCTTGTAACCTTGTATCGCGATTTTCATATACGATTTTCTTTCTTAATTTAATCGTAAGATCGAAAAATTATCCTCTTGCGAGAGAGAATTGCTCGTTTATGCGGAATTTCTCATTAGCTACATGTTTTTATATCTTTTATTGTACATTTTTGGTTTTTTAAAATTCCACACTATCCGAGAGTCGTCAGATATCCGGACAAGTAACTTTACAATCATCATTCATCGTTATATACTTATTTTATTGGTGTCATAATTCCACATTGAGATACCGCACAATATAGATTAAGGTAGATTTAAAGAGAAGAGCTGTTAATCTTAGTGACTTGTTTTGAAACTTATAGCAGTCGTAAATTAACTTTCTTGCTTGTAGATATATTTTTTTACGAAGCAAAAAGATGAACATGTGAATGATCCAAGTACCATGGTTGCGTTTTCTTTTGACGTAAATTCGTTAATAACGTTAAAGATATCCACGTATCGAGGGTTCAACGCTCTTTCGGTATTTAAGAATTTCACCAAGAGAAATGACGAATGGATTTCACGTCCAACTTTCGATTAAGCGTTCGCTTCCAAACGCAATTTTCACCGCCGCGTTTTATGTATTTTTAAAGACACGAACGTATCTAATACCAAACTTTGGTCGATCAAAACGTCGTTCTTCTATTTGAACTTTTAGTCTACTTGCCGATCCGTTATATATAATATGTTCACAACGTTATTTAAACAACTTTTCCTTACACGTATATAGGGTGGTCGGTTTTAGTTTTCCAGTTAGAAACAAAAGTACGTTTGCTTTCATATGTGCACTGCTACTCTATTGTACAGCGGAGAAGCGTGTCTTACGCTAACCAAATATGCTTACGCCAACAAGTACGTTTCAACGAATTTATCCGAGTATTTTCCTTCCATTATCAACGTCGCTGAATTTAAATCACTCATTTATACCGCTATCCCACCAGTAGCCGAAACCTATCCGCTCCTTATCATTTGAAATTCCGTGAGCGGGCAATATTCGTTATTTTTTCCATTCCTTACGCGTCACTATGACATACTTTTCCGTATAGCTCGGATATCGAAGCCAGCTAGATACTACGTATGGCGACCGAACATACTTTTGCGTGTAACTGGAAAATTAAAATCAACCACCCTATATATGTGTAAGAAAAAGTTGTTCACAATGATGTCCTTGACAAGATATTTCAAGGGCATCGAAATCGACGAGGTGGCAACTATCCGGCAACTCGACCACACCTCTTAATTGCATTGAATTTTAATAAGTCGTCCTCACAACCTCTACACCATTTTTAATACAATTTAATGCTGCGTATGTCTGGTCGAAGAATCTAGTAATTCTAAATATTTGTGTACGCGCGAGGAGACGTCAAAGACGAAGCAACGATGTTTAACCAGCATGGATTGACGCGCTGTTGCATAATGACGACACAAAACGATACTCGGGCCAGGTTTACGTCTTAGTCGCAACGTTTCCTCCCAATTCGTACTACGAACTGCAATGCATAGCATCTTACTTCGATCTTCTCCCTCTTCCACTCGATTTCACGAGACTGATAGGACCGAAAATAGAAGCAAGGAAAATTACTTTTAAAAAAATAGGAAACCATTGCGAAAGCTAAATTTCGTTTCGAAAAAATGAATCACGATGGAAAGGATGGAGAAATTGTTACGAGTCGACGAAGTTCGATAATCGGAGATTCGGACCAAGGAATAACGAATTATGTTAATCTACAGTTAGTCCGATGTTCGTCTATTATGATCGATGGTTTCCAGTTTATTGGACTTTGATTGACCACAATAACGTCCGATTGGAAAATGTGTTCGATTGCGTAATTCGTTGTTAATTGGTTGTTATCTGTTTCTCTGCTGCTTGAAGAATGTCGCATTGGAAATTACGGAATGTAACGTGCGGCTTGCACTCGCAAATATCTGTTTTACGATTGTTACTGTGTCAGCAGGTTTGTCCTACCGTTTGGTTTTTAAAAGTACGCGCGATTATAAATAAATGTTACGAGACTCGTTTAGAACGCACGACTAGGAATTTACGTAGATTTAGATCGAGATACTCGGAATTTACATAGCATAGACAGTAGACATTTTTTTATCGCTGTGTTAGTCTAGTTCATATATTGGAAGGAATCAATCGATTCCATTATACGATGCGCCATCTCAACGTCTGCTAGACGAGTGAGTCATCGCTGATTCATTTTTCAAAACTAAATTAAAATCAAACAGATAGACCGTAGACGTTTACGCAATTTCACGTTTTTATCGACGTAATCGAACAGCGCTCGTAGTTTCGATGTTTTATTGGAAAATGGTGTGCATACCGATGAGAATGCTGTGATATAGAATATAAGTGGTATTTTCCTTTCCAAATATTATTAACGATGCTGAAAGACGATGTCACGGTGTTGTCCCTATAGAAAACAAAATATACAAAAGTACGAACAAACATTAGTCGATTGTTTTCTGGCTTTTGTCTATGTATCTGAATGAATGGAACATCGAGCTCTCTCTCTCTCTACAACTAACAGGCGGTACGTGCAGGGTTTTACTTTACGAATATACTTTCGTTTTTCATGGATTTGTACTATATCGATACATAAATTTTCCCTTCATCCTGAAAAACTTGTTTCTTGGTACTTGCGCTGGTGTTTTCTACGAGCGCTATTCAATTAACGAAATACACCTATTAAACGTTATACTGGCTAGCCTAATTTGGACGTTTTAAACATTCTTCTATATTATGTTCGTTCTTCAGATTTTTACGCTTTCAAACTTCCTACAAATATATAAATATCCACGGTCGGTTTGTAACAATAAATAAAATAAGATTATCCCTGTATAACATCTATAACTTCAATCTCAATTATTAGTAAATATTAATACAATTTATTATTAAGAAGTACTGTGACGAATACCTTCACAAATGATCGCCTAACTAACCGATGCGCAAATTAAATCGCCACGATCGGATTTAAACGTTGCAATCTTCTATTTAAATCTCCGATCGGCATCGTTACGGATCGGTTGCATCTAGAAAGCGTCGTACGACACTGAATAATGTTTATTCTTGCTATGATTCCGAGATGCAACTTAAGCAGGGGCAACTTGACTCTCGTTAACCCTCTGCACGGCGATAAACGATACGGATAGATAGGATACTGTGCAGCAATCTTAACGATAATTTGAAAATTATTATACAAAGAACGTTATCATAGGAAGGAATAGAACGGGCAAACAACGGGAACACACAAAAAATGTGATTTAGATAATATTGGGAGTTAGAAAAGGGGTCGTTGATAAGAGCGTAATCATTGTTACGATAAAATTTAAAAGGCCAGGTTAAAAATAAAAATCGTTATTGGCATCGTCGTCGTCTCGTGACGTAAACAACGTTTCATTAAAATTAATACTCGCACCTTTGTTACGGCTTATTAGGAATTAATCCAGTGATTTTCGAGACGCGAGCAGGAAATTTCTATTAAAGTTATTTACGTTGGATCGCTTTGCAGCACTTTGTATCATATCGGTATATCGTTATAAAAGAAAGCTGCGCTATAACGTTATTACATAACGTAGCGAATTTCTTTATACCGCATTTGCGCATATAGATCGTTGATCTAATGATTAATGATCTTGAAGTTTAAAAAATAATTCACCATAAAATTACAAAATAAATTCTCCTTTGATAAAGCAAAAAGTCTCATATGTGACGAAGATTCTGCCAATTTATTCGCATTCGATGATACATCGGACGGACACGCGTTGAATCTAATTAAATTCATTGAACTCGTCGGCTGCACGTCGAACGTCGCATACTTAAGAAACACGCATGCGTCGAGTGTCGTTTATTGAATGAATACGTCGGATCGCGAACGTTTCGATTGTACGTCAAACGAATCGTTAGAAACATGAGTTACGGACGACGGTCTGTTCGAACGTGATCAGGATCAGAGACGTGGAACTGGAAATTTTTAATTACTACATCTAGTTGGCCGGTTCGGTAAGTCGTAGTAGGAGAAGAATTCCTCCACGATAATACGCAGATCGTAGACTGCGAACGTACATGCATTTATGGCAAATTGTAACGGTGCAAGATCGTACAGGATCGGAATGCGCATAGGAGACGAATAAAATAAAATGTATTCATATTACGGAATTCTGTAAGAAATGGAACTTCGAATAATTGCCTATTGCGGGCGAGTAAGTCTCGAGTGCTAAAAAAGTTCGAGATTTCTTGGAACTTTGAGAACCAAAGATCCATTTATCTTTAAATATTTCTCGAGATTTCCAAGAATTTCAAGTATCAAAATATGTTCAAAGAGATTCGCCAAAGAGATTTGCTTCGTAACTAGACAAAGTTACAGCGTGAAACAATGAGGGTCTTTGTCCGAAGATGGCAATCAGGAAACCGATGCTTAAGCGTATTTACGTTCCGCTTGCGAGTAGATTGACAAGCGTTCACATTATCAGCGATAATATAAGGATATAAATATAAGAACAAAGATGATGCTTCTCGCGATCTTGCGGTAAATTTCCATCGGAAGATGGATTTTAAAACGACGAAAGAAAGCTCGAGAATACAATCCATTGGAACGCATCGGAAAATGGAAGACGGAAGAAATTAAAAATGTAGTTTAATTAAACGTTAAATATTAAAGATACATCGAATGTTTCTAGAAAGATCAACAAATTTATCGCAGTACAGTTCCTCGTTTCCTCGATCGTTTATTAGAAAATTTCCGACTAATTATTTGCATGTAAAATTAAGGGGAACTCGACGAATATTCTCATTATATTATCATATAATTGTTTCGTCGGCTCGAACTGATTTACGATAAGTAACGAAATATACATACGTGTGATTTATCCAATGTCTAATCATTTGCGATTAAGATAACAATCTGTTTAACGACGAAATATTTTTCTATCGCCTTGTTTTCCTCTCTGGCATAAAATATTTAATTTACGTAAGACGTAATTGAAGCCATTGAATATTGAACTCGACCGGTGTAACTAGCAATTACGTAATTTTATTTAACATCGTTCGATTATTTCTTGTTCCAATCTCCGGGTCTCATCTTAATTAATTTTATTAGTCAAAATACCGATGTCTCTTATCGATTCCGCGATTACTGCTAGTAGGAAAATTGTACACGGTTCTGAAGAATATTTATCATACGTTTACGTACGTCGTTTCAAGGAAATAAAACGAAAGTATATGTCACATTTTTGTTGCAATATTCGTTCCTTTTTTGAGAAAAAGGTAAATAGTTCTTTTCTAATTTTTTGCTCTTTAACATGTTAAGAAATAAATATTCATGAATATTCTATAAGTTTACACATAATGGACGTTCGTTAGCAAAATTCGTTTCTTTCTATTTTTTTTTCTTTTTCTGTTCTACGTGGCAGATAGTTTTATTATTTACGAGGAGATAAAGAAGCATTAAGGTCGAGGACGTATTTAAAACAAAATTTACTAAGATATGTACTATTTGCGTGTATTCTTACATAACGCTTCCTACATTTTCTCTGCCTCGAAGATCATCCGATGACAAGTACGAGGAGAATTACAGGAGTCTGTTTCTTAAACATCGCCAAAACAACACGTGCCTTCATAATTCTTCAATTTTCATGATTTTATCTCCGATCGATTTATTTTACAAATTTCACGAGCTTCGAGCTTCGTTAAAATTACATAACGACACGAATTAATTTCTTATATAAAAACACTTTTTTATCGGATTATAATGGCGAACAGTGATACGAACGATTGAGATTAATATAATATATTATTCGTATATGATTCGAATAATATACACATGCTAGATAAATTTGAAAAGTTTCGAAATTTCAAATAAATTTATCCCTTTGATTCATCGGTTAATCTTTCAGTAATCGAGTTTTACAACTGCCAATGTATCGAGTTTGTAATTAAATTTCTCTTTAAGATCTTTTCGAAACACGTTGTATATAATATCATTCGCGTACGAATCAGAATGCATCTAAAGAGGTAGAAGCCTTCGTTTCATGGGTCAGACGTGTTTCAAAAGAGAAAATGCTCACATAGTTCCAAGGAGATGATTACGTGAGCCTGAACACGTACGTATGAAGTTCGAGTCAGGGCCACCGGTAAAATTCGTGCAAATTCTCGACTCGACCTCGCCCCATTCATCTTTCTATACATTTCCGATATATACGTACGATCGTTTAAAAATGAAACAAGCTGCCACGGTTTTTACGCCACTGGGCGCCTCTTGTTCGACTTTTTCTATTTTATTAAAATCGTCAAAATATTGATCGAGTTTATCCTTTATCGGAATATAAAAATTTGCTCAACGATGGACACGCTATTTCACGCGTATTCCTCTTGAAAACGATTAAATTATTCTCTGAATTTCATTTCGTGACCACTGAATCGCTAGCATTGCTTAAGGATACATAGCTCGAAAATCGATCCGTCCTTATTCGTGCGCGTTACGCGTTCTCCGTACGATGACGATGACGATTCCTCGTCGATTATTATTATCGACAGTCAAGAACCATGAAATTCCTTAGCAATGTATCGATCGATAAGAGAACGTTACCGTAGATCCACGAGGTGTTTCTTTAGGCGTGACTATCGCCGCTTCCTCTTTCGCATCGGCGCAACGCGACTATTTCAGCGCTTATCACGTGTGACACGCTGGTTTCAAGATTAATTTTCGTCGAACACCTCGCAGAACGTGAATGAATCGCCGCATCGCGGCATTTTTCTGTCGGTGTATTCGTAGCGATTGTAACTATTAAAAAATTCGATGAGAACGTGGAGGAGAAATCTTAGACCTTTGTCCGCCTAAAGAAGATAAAAAGTTAAACGGCGCGGCGAAAATTAGACAAACGTACGGGAATTCGTAGATAGGAAAATTGGAATTTGGATAAGAAAAGGATCTTGTAGAGAACTAGCTCAGCGAGTAGTTCAATGCTCACGTATGCAAAGAGGAAACGAAGATGCGTGAGAGCACACACGTTTTAGTTGACCGATCACATTCTTCCGTCGATGACGAAACCTCCGTTCATACAATGCTCGAATTCCCTGCGGTTTAATTATCGGGAAACCGGTATCTCCGTGTCGGTTGTTATTTGTCAAATTAGCGTCAATAGCGTAAATAATTACGGCAATATCGGGTTGCCAGCGGGAAAAATGTATAATTAAGCAATGTGATTTGAAAGACTTTTTTTTATTTTACTTTACTTTATTTTATTTATTTATTTATTCTTCGTTCATACACCGTATGTGTTTGTATGTATATATATATATATATATAAATCCTATTTCTAACATATAAAACATTACACAACCAGTACTTAAAATATGAACAATGTAACCATTAGAATGCGTAATTAATTGTTTAGATGGCCTGAAAAATAGATCGAAAATTGCAGCGATTACTCAAAGAAATATTTAAAAAATTACTATTCGCTATTACTAAGTAGCAAAGGGCTTCGAAAGTAGAAAATAATATGAAGATAGGGTACTTATTTAGGAAGCTGCCAGCAACTTGGATTTCGATGATTTTTTAACGGGCTGACGATTCTCTACAGACAGAATTCGCTGTTGTGCCACCGACAGTTCTTCGCAAATGTCTCGAACGCTAAAAGAGTCCGATGATAACAAACAAAGGAAAAAGTTTCTAAATAATATGGAAAAAAAAGCAGGCTAGAAAGGCAAAGAAGATTTGGTAATCCTTTTAATTTCTAATTTTTGAAAAAAAATTTTAAAGCGATATAGAAGACGACGTAATTAAATGTGATCTTTGAAAAGTAGATCATAGTTTATTTCGCAATTTCGTTTCTATCTATCTTTAGTCGATAATTAAATTCGAAATCGAACTTGATTGAAACACCCAAGGAAAGGTGTGGTTTCGTTTCTTTTGTTTGAGAATAAACGATACGATTGCTTTGTCCTCTGCATTATCGAAGTTATCTTTATTGATATTGCGTGCAAAGAGGAAATTACGGGTATTACACGAAAGCATCAGAGTTTTATCTCATTTATCGTAAAAGTTGTTCCTGAACGATTAGAAGCTATGGCAATTTAACGACGTGACTTTTTCGTCTCTCTTGATCGCAATACGATAGTTGTAAATCCGTTTCTGGTCGTAAATTTGAACATATCGAATTCGAAGATATAGCAATCTTTATCCGTGATACAATTGTTGGGAAATTGCGGTTTGCGTTTGGGATAACTTTTTGTCATCGACTAAGGCTGTCCGTTCGTTCCTTTGTTTCAAAGAATCTTCGTAATGGAATTTAATCCAGTTTTGATTAAACCTGAATCTTCGCTCCGTGCTTATATGAAATTTTTTGTCATATCTCCTATCCATCGACTTGCGGATTATTACGAAAATTTATACGGCGCTGTGAACGATTACAGACTCAAACGCATTTTCCGCATTATTTGTTCAATGTTTCCAAGAAACCGCAGATCATGCTTGGATATGTTAAGTGAAATTGTTTCTGTAAAGTGTAAATTGAAGAACGCTGCAAGATATCGGAAGATGTTACTTGACATTTATCGACAATTATTACATTTCGTAACCGAAATAGAAGATAAAAGAAAAACAAGTTTTCGACAAGACAATGCTCTTATTCATACAGCCGCCAAGTATAAAAATGTGGTATCAAAATTTCGGAATGGAATTATTATCATGGCCAGTATTCGGTCCTAATCCGCTTAAGATCGAAAAGCCGCGAGGAATTTCGGCAAGAAAAATTTACGATCAAGAGAATCCACTTACGGAGGATATCGTGGAACTTGAAAAAAGGATAAGAAAAAAAAAAGAATAAAATCTGCGAAAACGGATATTGAAAACGAAAGTTTAAATAACTTATAGTGTACCTAACAGATTAATAATAGTAATAAAAAATAAAATCCACTAAACGGTGAATAAACTTCACAATATTATATTTTTACATTTATATCATTATATAATCAGTTATAATTAATTAATTATTTGTGTAACCAGTTCGCATTTGTTCAAGGCGTAAATTACGAGAACGTAATTTTGGAAGAGGATTTAATTTTTTCTACACTTGGAAAAAGGAAGATTTTTGTCATATCTTCAGTTTTATTTGACACTGTAACACGAGAAACCTAAAAACCAAAATTTTCTTCAGCTACTGGAAATCATGTCTGTTTTTTTTTTTTTTTTACGTTTTTACGCGTACTTGAATAATTATACGCAGTTTATACACTTGAAATTTCTCACGAATTATCGGATCTTTGTCTTTGATCGTCAAATATGTGTCGTAGCTTTCTCCTGTCGTGACAAACTTTGTTTTTCGTTTCACCTGACACGATACGTTTCCCAACAATTATTTAGCTGTCGTTGGAAATCAATGATTCGATGGCGGGCCGCCATTGAAAAATCTCGCGTACTTACGGAAAGGCAACGTCTTACGTTCCCTAAAAGATGTCATGCGGATGACGTCAAAGAAAAGGGGGATCGAGCGTACGAGCCCTCGCAGCCGACCAATGGCACGTTCGTTTCCTCGACGAAAGCAGCTGACCGTTGCGTTGCGTCACCCCCTTAAAGCCTCAAAGTTTCAGGCTTCGACGAACACACGCGTGACTGTACTTAAGCGCGCGTGTTTCGATGGAACGTGAGAGACCGCACGATGTTTTTCAGCCGATGGCATAGTCGAACCATCCTCTTGCCAATCACATACAAGTTTTACAGATGCAACTAACGTTATAAAATTGAATAAAATGCAAAGTTTGTACGTTTCGAGGGTTGAAACAAGTACGTAATTTGAGACTTTTGTGCGTGTAGTAGCAGCCTTTTAGCTTGCAATTCATTCCGTTTCGTTGGCAAGACCGCGTGTTAATCTTTAACGAAGGATAATTTTTAATAGGATAATTATCTCCGAGCTCGCTGTTAATCTTCTTATTTTCATTGTCATACATTGTCCGAATGTATATGCGATGCTCTCAAAATATACCGAGGCCCCTATAACGTTCTATTTTAAAAGATGTTGATGTTCGAACTCTCCCTTTCTTACCGCTCGCACGAATTTACAGCGAGTCTCATATTCGTATAAGAAAAATAGGCACGAGATCCTAAAACCGTCATTATTATTCCCATAAACTATCGCGTTCCCACATTTCCGAGGATTAATCGGAATTTTCAAAGGTCAATGTTACAGACAGGCGTGATAGGAAACTTGGATATGGAGTCGCGATTTCGGAATTGGACGGTAAAGCTGTTCACGAACATCGGCTTTCGCGTTGTTTGCCAACATTGCGCAACTGTATCTCACTAGACCTGGTTCCGTTTATGCGGAAGCTTCTTTCGGCGCGCAATTATTCGAGCAGCGACTTTTTCTCGCTCGAGGGATCGAGAGAACCGGTTTGAACGAAAGGAAACGTTTAAACACCACGAATCTTCTATGAAAAGATATTCTGCTTAAGAATGAACATTTTGAACGCATCCTCGCCACTCTCTTCCGGAATAGCGGGACATTATCCAGGATGGCTTGTTTTCGTACTTTGTGTCTTCTCGTGAGAAATTTTATCGAACGAGAAAACGAAAATCAACTTGCAAAAATCTCAGGAATTTTTTGAATACGACGATTATATACGTTGAAACGAAATATCGATAAGAATAAGAATGATGTACATAAAAGTCGATTCTTAGTATCGTTGAACTGTGCGAAGCGACTCAAGTAGGTGAACAATATCCGTTTGTAACGAAGCAAAGATTCGTTAACAAACGGCTTCCTACTATGAGTTTACTTCGATTAATTACTTCGTGTGTCTGAAAACGATATCATAAATGATAAGTATCTCTGAACGAATATTGTTCTTGTACACTTATTCCAGACAAAAATGAGATGATAATATCTTAATATAAAAGGGTCACACTTTTATTATATGATAATATTTCACAAACATTACTGGTCTTTCCAAAGAACATCAGAGAATACCGAACGATTTTATATTTATAGAACATGATGTTTTTATACGTTTCATAAAAAAGGGATGTTTGTAACGTAAAGACGGAGCAGTGTCCCCGATGAACTAAAAGCTCTCATTTACGCGGTTTCTTTGGTAGAAAAGCTTTATCGATCCTGGAATAATCGTCCGGCGAAATTCACGCGCGCTTTCGGTGCTTTGTACTCGTCCGCTCGTCAACTCAAAAGCCAAACCGCGTCTCGAATTTCGTCGTCGTACAACGACGCAGAAAAATTGTCAAATTTTCTCTTGTTTCATCGTTGTGTTGGACAGCGAAAAACAGAGGATCGGCATAGAAATAAAAAAACTTTAGAAAAAATGCGATGAAGCTAACGAAATACGGTGTCGTTGGTCCACACGACGCCTGTCAACGAACATTCAAGAAAAGCTGATTTTAGATGGTCGATTCAAAGATATTTTCCACTTTCATCGGACGGAATCTTCGCTTCGATGTAATAATTAATAACGAGTTTCCATCGTGTCTACGCCGAGAAACTCGCTTATAATGGTGACTTGGAGGAACTTCCTCTGCTCGCACGATTCGTCGAAAACAATTTTCAACGCTCTGCACCGCCTACTTCCTCGTAGTCGGCATCATCGATCGACCATCGAATACACGTCGTCGTTCAGGAACGATTCTGTCACTATCGTCCCTATCGACCCATATGTTTGTGCTTCGTCAAACACATCTGGAAAGAATATGCGCTACGCCACGTGGAAGCCTCCATGTGGCATATAAAAGCACAAGATAATGGACAAGGAACGATGGAGAATGCTCGATCGATCGAATGACAACGAGGCTTTTACCTTCGTAGGAGGACCATTTGTTCCTTTTCCGTTTTATCAGTTTTATCAGCTTTCCGATCGGTCGAACGTGTTAGAACTAACGACGATGTAACGCAGTTCAATTGTGCAATTTACACGTATAAAATATTACAAAACGTATATTTCTTACACAAATATTATATTTCAGCAAGCTTGCTTTACGAACGTCGCACGTTGTCCAGCTGAACGTGTAATAAACGCAAATACGAACGGGAAATACCTTGACTAGAACTTTTGGAAACGTCGCTCTTGTTCTTTTGTGCGTACACGAAACTCTAATTATAGAGGGTTGGAACAAATATCGGAACATTCAACGTATCGTGCATCCGAGTGCGGATATAACGAACGGAAGCGGCGCATCGCGTGTCCGCTAGAAACACAGTCTCCAGAAGATAAACGCAAGTTGCAGCTGGAATCGGTGGGATCGGTACAATGGAAGGGCGGAGTGAGAAATGCTCTATTTGTTGCCAGCTATACGATATCGGTATAATGAAACATAAATTGACTGGAAGATTAAACGAAGCGAATTGCGTCGTTGTTGCTGCAAAGCTGTATCGCGTTACAGCGAAGCAAAAGAACAAGCACGATTGACATAGAACCGTGGGACAATTGCTGAATAGATCGAAGAGAATCAACGACTTTTATTAGGTAGAGCGTAATGCTCGATACCATGCAGTAATATTATTGAACGAAGCAGTGGACGATCGAGTACTATTGGTTAATGAAATAGGTAGATTGATCGAAGGTACTCGAGTACGTTTTTGCGCTCGACTTTTTATTACATAAATATCTTGGAAACGCTGCACGTGTTATCGTATTCGCGTAATCTCGATGCTAGAAAGTTCATAATATAGCGAATAGAAATTGAAATCGATTTAATCGACGTATCGCTGTGTCAATAGCATCGTTTCGCTCGTTTCTCAATCGATTTTCGTCGAAGAAGGTGAAGCTTTTCCGATCAAACAGCCATGAAAAAAATAATATCCAAGTTAAAATATCTCTAAACGGTATAACTTTCCTAGCGAATAAGCTCGACAGCTTATCCGAGTTTTAAGCGACGTTTATCTACTCACAGAACGGTAAGCCGGTAATCATTTTACGACGCTGTTTCGCGACATATTTCATCCGTGTTAAACGATACACTAACAAAGAATATATTGGAAGATACGGAAGAGACGAAAATGAATGCAACGAAGGCGCTCGATTAAAAAGACGGTTAAAAAGTAATAACTCTCGATGTTTCTGTTGCTTCGAAACGAGAATACGGAGTAGTAGCGATCTTGTCAATTTCACGAATTAACCGTAAACGATGTGGAAAAAGAAAAAATTGTATAATATAAATTATACGATGAAATAGCGAGTTAAGCTCGTCAAGCTCAAGAGAATGACAATGATTTCATATTTTTTCGAGAAAGATAATGCATGCGTTGGACATTAAAATCGACTATTTTTTAACGTATTTTGCAGTAACGTCGTATCGTATCTATGAAAAGGTCGAACCAGATGTTCGATGCCGTAAGGAAATTATTTTCCGAAGAAGTAACGATTAATAGTAATCGGTAGGCGTGGAAAAATCCATGCCAGACGTGGAAGACGCAAATTTGCAAATTTTCGCGCAACGCGGTAACAGAAACGTCTCGGATTCACGTGATGCAATCGTCGAATTTGTGGGTGCGGAATCGAATGACTTTTTTGCCCTTGAGAGGACGAGCCTCCATCTCGCGCACGGCACATTCACCGATAATGTTGGGTCATAACGGAGTGTGCGAACAAGGGGAAATCCGCCCCTCTCTCGCTCCCCCCCCACTCTTTGCATGCCCCACCAAAGCGGTTCTTACGCAGCGTCGTATCGCGCGCCACGGAACCCGCCGCTACGATTGACGCAAGAACCAGCTCCATTTTCGTAAGAGGTCTCGCTGTTGATCGTAGTTAATAAAAGATGGAACTGATTCATGGAAAATTATGAAATCAAACGAGCGTCGGCTTGTTTGAACAAAGATATATTTTAATCCCGAAAAATGTCATATTCGATAAGGGAATTATCATCGTAGAGTATGATAATGCAGTTTTGGAAATTTGCGCGATAATGATATAAACGTCTAGACCAATGAATCGATACTTTCGATGGCTTAAATCTTATCGGATATAAACATCGATACAAATCACGAGAATTAACCGATCGAAGATACAGTATCGATATTAATATTTTATCGGCTCGTAGGATCTTTTGGAGCGAGAAGAAAGGGTATTCCCGGAGGCGATGAAAAATTTGCTTATCGCGAGGAGTAAGGAAAGATTCGATTATCGCCTCTGCATATTAAAAGACTTCTTAACTCGTCGTGTCGATAAAGGAACGCGTAGAATCGTATTCTACTTTGTACGTTGTTTCACACGCTTACAGCTACAGGCTGTGTTTTCCATTTAAACGAAGCTTACGCTTGAGAACAACGAAAACGAATTATCGGCAACTGTTAAAACAGATCTGAAATCGTACGATGAGCATTCTAAGCTGCCGCTTCCTACGATATCCGTATACGTGCCGACGTTGAAACTAACAACGTTCGACAACGTTCGACAATATTCGACGATATTCAACAATATTCTCAAAAGCATCGAGTGACATTAACCTTCGGCCGGAAGCAATTTTACGATCATTATGGGATACGATCCGCTTCACAAATACGAACATGCCGAGCGACTATAACGTGCGCGAGCATACACAATCTGGATGACGAATGACGTAAAATTAGTATGGCGCGGAATGCGGGTGCAAAAAGTTTCGTTAATCGGTAGCGAGGAATCCTGGTGCATCCGTCACTGGGCCGTCGGTCTTCTGGATGGCCTCTTTTCTCCCCACCACTGGTTCAGCATGTTCGTCCATGGAAGCGTAGGTACGCGCGTGGAACAGACGTGTTCGTGCCAGTAGTCGCGATATAAAACTCGTGAGATACGCTGGTAAACGACAAATCGTACGTGGCTATCCGAACGAGAACGCAGTTACATCAACGCGCGTGTATGAACTCGTGCGCCTGGAATCCACGGGAACACGGATCGTGTATAACAAAGAAGAGAGAACCGAACTCGTGGCAATTTCTCGAAACGTGTCGCGCGCTCTTCTTCCATCGTGCTTTCTCGCCGGGCCGTGCTTCGAAAACGCGTTAAACACGAAGCTTCTAGAGGGCCGCAACTCGGGGTGCAACAGCGAAGGGAGGGCAATGAAAACGTCGACGTTATCCTCCAGTGACATGATCAAACAGGAGGTGAGCCAAGACGAGCATCGTACGCGAAGAAGAATGGCTCGTGTAACGGAAGACGAGGCCGGTTTTCGTGTCGATCGATGGAATTCCTTTAACGTGTATGTTTCTTCTCGTCGCGGCTCGTTTTATGTAAAACATGGATAAAGAGGGAAGAATTGCGTAGAAGAACGCGCTTCGGATCAAGCATTTCGTATCTTTTTCAAGTCTCTTTTGTCGTACGTGATCTTTGTCATCGCTCGTTCCGAAGCTTGTTCCGTAGGAACTAGGAACAGGAGTGCCGAGGTTGTACGAGTTGGTTCGCGCGTAAAGGTTAACAGAGATCGGGAGCGTGTTCGACGAACGATGCGATGAATTCACGAACGGTAGGACGCGACGCGTGAGCGCCGCTACGGCGGTTAATTAATTAATCGATTAACGAGCGAACGCGTTCAATTACGTAAAACGCACGACGCACGATTATGGGCAGAGTGGCTGATAAAAAAGGAATACGCGCGTTCGATCGTATCGACTGATAAGTAATTGCAAGAGTCATATCCGCGAAACTACGAGGCGTCCACTCGATCGACAATGCCGACTGTCACATAGCACAGTGCGAGAACGAGTTTGCCGAGAAGTTTGCCGAGAAGTTTACCGCCGCTGGCTATTACCGAATACCGTGTTTCCATAGAGCGCTTCAGGAGCGTGACAATTCGGTGCCCCTGCCGATTACAACGATCGTCGACGGAGGAGAAAAAGGGAAAGTAGCTAGCATGCCCGATGATACCTGAGCGAGTGCAGCGTGTATATTTAGGATCGATAAACGCACGCGATTCTCGATACCTGTGCCACGTATCGTGTCGGACGATAAGCCTTTAAATAATTTACGACCGGAAGGGACGATAAGCAGCTTCGAAATTCGTAGAAGGTCCACTTTACTTCTTTCCCTTGCGTCTGATGATCCTAGGCGGTAAATTCGGTGGAACATTCGCCGATGCTCTTCGCTACCCACGTTTGTTTATTCAGATAATAGAAGCTCGTGTTCGAGTAGGTAGGATTCGATGGGCTGAAGTTTATTTAATCGGGCATTAACTAAAATTTCCTATAATTTGACCACGAGTCTGCCACTAATCCGACGGATTATGATTATCGCGAAGGCAATGCGCCTTCAAATTTTTCAGCACTTTTAAGTAATCTTAAAGAAATGTCTCTTGTTTCCATCGAGTGGCAGTGAAGTACTCGACACGTTTGTTTATTCTACGTGCATATGCACACAGATATAGAATAGTGAAATATTATCTCACCATTGTTATACTAAATCACTTAACGAAACGAGCTACCGACATTATACATTGTGTTACGAACACTTGCGATAACGCAACAAAAGAATATTTCCAACAAAGATTCGTCCGTTTCGAAAATTTTAGCTACGGATTGCCGTACTTCAAATCGTCGAGAAGTATACTTTCTGTAAGAAAAATTAACGTCGCCTTGACATTATCGAATGGCACGATGCTTTCTCCATTTCGTAGTATCGTAGCCGCTGGCAAGACGAATTCAACGACCTACGATACTACGAACTTCAAAAGACCTTGAATTCATCGTTTACGATAGGAAGATTAACGTGTGAAATTTGGCTTAACAGGACGTTAGATCGTACGTCTATAATAAGGTTCGTGACGTTAATCAGTTGCAACAGAAAAAAATTAGCAAAGTAGGACGTTGGTGCGACTACGTCTCAATGGGTGTCGTTTCTTAATGCTTCACTTTACGATCGTGCTATATGGTTTCCACTTAATGAGAAATATTCGCGCAAATGGACGCTTGGATATTCCGTTGGGAGCGACTATTCGACTATCTGATGCAATAGCGACTCGGATAGTCGTTTTCGACGCAACGTCCGAGTGTTCACTTGCGAGAAATACTATCAAATGCTCGACGCTAGAGAACGCTCGCTCCTCGAAGTCGGTTTCGACAACTATCAGCATCAACTGCCACTCGAGGAAATAAAATCTTGATCCGTTAACGTCGTTTCGTAAATCGAGCTGAAACTCAGAGTCGATGGATATATCTAAGTTTAGGCAAAAAAGCGACGAGCAGGGAAGAATTCGCGAGAAGTAGCGACTGCGACGAACTTGACATCTTAAAGACTGTTCGATAATCGAAATTCTCGACCGTGCAACGTGTTGCATCGATGCACGTGCAACGGTTCCGGTTTTGTTCGGTTACCAAGCGCCGGCTTCGCGGAAGAACAAATCGTAAGGGACGACGTCTCTGGAGAGGCACGTCCAGGCGTAACACACAGGCGTGTAACGTGTTCTGTACGAAAGAGGTCGTCGCGCTTTGGACAGATGTTTTCGTTCGGCACGGCGGCCTTGACACTTCGGCTATGCGACGCACGATAGGCGACAGAAATAGTCGGTATAGGAATCGGGTCGATTCGCAACGTGAGATGAAACGTAAAATCCGTTTTTGGTATTTACGTCACGCGAGTTTCGAGACGTCGTCCGTCGCGTCCTCTTATTTCTCGTAAGCGCGAGGAGAAGATAATCCGCACGGATGCATAAAAGAAGAATCGATCAGATTCCGATAACGCGCGATTGTTAATGCTGTTTCTTTCGAAGAAGTCAGCTTCGACGTCTCGATACGCGTGCATTTGCATACGGAAGTATTGCGTAAACATAGCTATGTAACAAGTAGATGGCTCGGTAAATCCCGGTATGGTTGTACCACGTGCATTTATACGAATCACTGTGCGTTGGCCTTTGGACGTTCTTCCTGTAGCGCGCATGTGGCCTGTGCATATTACATGTACTATACCATTCATTCATAAACAGTCTTATTGGCTGGCAGGAGGGTGTGTCAGTGACGTCACTGCCAGATCAATGCCATACACGCGGAAAAAGGAAGAGGGAAACGGCGCGCCGTAGGAAATTGGCGGGAATTTCGAACGTGCGAGTGCGCGACAAGATAGGACCTACACGTACGTATACGGCAATTGGGCCAAGTTGTGCGAAAACCTATCAATTCTCTAAATGACAAAGAATCAATCACACGTAGTAGTACGGATCTCATAATTTCGAGATCTTCGTCTTGGGAAAAATTACCAATTCGTAGAACGACCGTTACATTATACAATTATTAAAACTGTCTTGTCGTAGTTCCATTTTAGGTTTGTAATTATTTTGAATTATGCGTCATCGTACTATTAAATAAACCGTTAAAAAGTAATGTAAAACAGCGACAGAGGAACAAAATATACCACTAGATTTACTCGATTCCAGATTATCGAGGATCGACAGCTTTCCGCGTAATTTAATCTAATTGAAATTTACATAGTAGATATACGTTTTGGAGTTGAACTATTAATTTTCGAGTACGTTTATCAAGTAAATACGTACATGGGCTGCTTGTGTGATAAACCGGTGTGATTCATTGCTTTTCTAATCGTGTCCGATAAATATGCGTAATTTCGTAATGTTGTATCCCTAGCGAATTAATGATTCGAACGCGTATCGTTGCTCGCGTGATTAGATGAAAGGTATACGCGATCGTATCGCGCTGTAGCGCGATAACGTAATAAATTTTCAGTGAAATAACAATCGCAGAGTATCGATTTATAGAATATGCAATAAGTAATAAAACGTAGTAAATAATTTTTGCATGTAGATTAATTCTTGTCCGTGTTACGCTATCTTTACAGAGCGTATGTATGTAGAAGGGAGTCGAGAAGAAGAAAGATAAAGATATGGTCAAATTTTTAATGCCTGCTCGCTCTTCGTAATGTACAGATCGTTGATACTTGATATTCATGTTGATACTTATTTTTCGTTAACCTTCCTCAAATTTTCGATTTATAAGTAACATGTTTCTTCTTGTTACGTAAAACGAGTACTCGAGTGTTATGTGACGTAACAGCGTTCGATATCACTAAGATCGTCAGAATTTAACTACCTGTTAGATTCGACACCGTATTAGAATAAATTGCGCAAGCAAGTTTCGTACTTTTTTTTTTTAGATAGTAGCATAGCGTAACTTACGTAATATGATTTTCGCTCCAATCATATCTTTGATTCTATATGATTGATTTGCAACAACATAGCACTTATTATATTTCGCATTCATCGAAAATACTAAAATTCAATATTCCTCTTCTACAATTCGCGATCATAAAATTTTCCATAACGATAACGTGGCCATCGATCGAGTTATTTAGAACTCATTTTCTTTACACTCGTATCGATATCGTTACGTATTTCAACATTTTTTCTTGCTCCTGCTAACTACCTCGCAAAACATGTCGTAAGATAGCAATTCACACTGGTCTAAGAACTGTTACATTGCACTTGAACTCGACGCGATCGCGCGCTAATGTATTCCTATGATCTCGGATGAATAAGCAATGATCGTGAATAGAAATCGTTGTCTCGAAACGTATTAGAAACGCGAATTCTAGAATAATTTCAGCAAATATTGAATTTCGTAGTCGAATGTCAGCTCTAGTGATGCGTTCCGATAATTACAGACGTATTTCTTTCTAAATATTTGATTAAATGAATGCCGAACAACCGGCAAATGTTGAAACACGATAGAACATTGATGAAATCTTACAAGCTCGTACAAACAATCATATTTCTTATCGGTATATTATAATACGATAATACGATAATACGATTACGATGTATGACGTATCAGCTAAACGCTTAATACTTTCACTGGACTCAATGACGCCTTGTATATCTGCTAACTAAACGGTTCGTATCTCCTCTATTTTCGATCGATCGTTCATGAACCATTTACGAAGCGGCGTACGATTTAATTGGATTATATATACATATAATTCGCCAAAGCTCTGTACGCGTGTGTATGGTACATATGTATGTGTGTGTACGAAGAAAGAGAGAGAGAGAGAGGGAGCGCGCACCTGCGGTGGATCGAATCACGTGGAAAGACGCTTTAACGACGCCGACGTTCATCCACATTGACGTAAAATCGTCAAGGCCGATCGGAATAAGAAGAGTATGTAGTACTTACATCTATGCGCGTTTGATCTCGCTCGAGATCTCTCACGTGCGAGCTGTTTACAACGCGATTATCGAGCGTAAAATCTCTGTCAATGTGTCGTGACCCAACTATTGTAGTTCGTTGCATTTTTCCTTTCATCCGCTTTTTTCTATCGTAACGAGCAGGAATTGAGGAAAATCGACGACAGATTAAGATCAGGTTGAATCGAATCGAATTTGAAGATGTATAGTTTTAGCGAATATTTGGCACGTTCAGGATTTTAGATAGAATCCTTGCAACGAACGAGCATCTTTTATACGTGGCGGTTAGTAGCGAGTTAGATTTTGTAATAGCAATTTGTACGACGATATCTCAACAGTTTTTTCTTGTTGGCTCTTCGTACATCGTAGGTTATCAATCGTAACATAATGAACGTTGATTGGTCAATTAATTAAAGAATTACTTGCACGAATAACTTTATCTGCTGATATTAGATATTTGAAAAACGTCGCGTTATGCAAGTCGTTTTTATTTCTCTGTTTCCTCGCGCAAGAAATAAAATATAAATCACGTTGCTTAAAATAGATCGTCATTTATCCGACTGACGTTTTCCGTTGAAAAAAATATTCAACGCATCGCGTTAATGAAAAATTCAACGTATTTTCGTCGGGAATATTAAATGACCGGTATACGTATTAAATGAATTTCAATTGCGCGATGAAACTCGAAATTGTATAAATAAATTGCAATTTCCCTGACAATTTCTACAAAAAACAAGGAAATAGTAGAGATCAATTTTCAGGCTTTGGCACCGTCCAACGGACTGCATTAACTACACGCTTATCTATTTCAAGAATTTGACTATTCTATATAGTGATTTAGTTCAGATATAGCGATTAGCAAGCGATTTAAAACCTCGAAATCTCGTCTCTGAACTGAAGAACAAAAATATTTGAATAAATTTAAGGTACGAGTTTAAAAATTATAGTTAAAGATATGGTAATAAATTATTATAATGAATTCATATTACTATCCTGACGCTTGTGACAAATTGATCGTAATATCTAGAGGCGAAAAAACTTTCGTATAAAAAGAAGCACGCGAATGTGGTCGTAGGTCGAAGGATGAACTTTTAATCAAAGTTCATGTCGAATCTTCAAACGATTATTCGCGAAGAAACAACTATTTTCCTGAGAAACTGTGGGTAACCGGACTTTCTCTTCGATTCGAAAGACCAAAGTCACAGTATTAGTGGCTAATTTTGTCGTTAGAAGATAGCTTCCGATATATGTAAACTTGGTCTCTCTCTTTGCCTTTAAACGTTGATTAAAAGCATAAACTTTTAAACTGTCGAAAGACACGATCTTCCAGAGTAAAAGGAATAGCGTATAAACAGCTTAGGCCAGTTATTATTTTCCTACGACCGAGTATGGCAACGTAAATCTCTGACCTATTTTTAAGGTTCCAAGCAGAAGAGGTTTACGCGAAGCTAAATTGACCGACAAGCGGAAAGAATAGAAAGAGAAATGTGATCGTACGATTGCAGTCCATCTATCTATCTATATTTAAATTTCTACGCTAGAAACCTTAAACTTTGCGTGGAGTTGAACGCGTGAAGGAATCGGGGCGAAACGTATACAGAAAATTTAATAATAATATTTTGGTACCGAAAAGCGACAAACGTTAACAAGATCTTATATTTTGCAATCAGTTCTCGATGACACGGTCGAATGCCTAAATATTTTCTGACAAAAGTCTATTAAACAGGTACTTCGTTCTCGGCCCTGATCCTCTCGTTGTCACACTCTCGTCGACTCTCTCCTCGATATCCGTCACTCTTCCCATAATCGTCCGCGCCTATTGTTCCGGCCTGTGACGTCCATATTTTTGTACGCGCTTACTGGTGCTCGTGAAGCCGTACAAAAGTGCACAGTAAATCCCACCAGCATTCTTTCGACTGGATAGTCGCGCGAACGCACGCTCGTTCTTCGAAATAAATGCCACTCATAGAATGAAACAGCTTTATTCCGATTTATACGTACGACCGACGATTTGCGTTTCAAGACACGTTTAATATTCATGATATTTACGAAGTTGATATTAGCCTGATAAGTACAGTGTTGCCTCACTGACTCTTTCCACTTGGAGTATTTTCGTTATTTCGTACGATGCGTAAAAATGTCGTTAACGAATGTTGAAGGATTGAGCGAAACGCATACGATATGAAATTATTTCGAATAACGGAGATATTTCAGGTAGACGGGGTTCCGTGGGACACGCTGTAATAGAGAGGGAATAAGGGGAAAATAAATTCAATTTCTGGTGTTACTATGTTAAGGTGTTGTAATTCACAACTGATATTTAGGGGAAATATTTTCTTTCTTTTTCTTTCTTTTTTTTTTTTTCAAAACAGAGCTTCGTACGAATCTTATTCCGACTTATTTCGTCGCGTACAATCGTCAATTACAGGTACAGACACCCACCCTGTATATGGAAGACCTATCGAAGGTCAGTTCGTATCAGGGAGCATTGTTAGACCGAAATGGATAATCAGTTTTCATTTTCATTTATCACAGATAAGAGATATCTGCAAGGAGCTGATCCTTTCCAACGAACAGCTCCATATGGTTATGCAAAAGCTGGACGATGAGATGAACAAAGGTCTGTCGAAAGAAACGCACGATCAGGCGGTTGTAAAATGTTTCGCGACCTACGTCCAAGACCTCCCCGATGGCAGTGGTAAGAAATCGATAAGAAATCAATTTACCGTAACGAATCGGAATTATTGGAAAGTTGAAAAACGGGGAAGATAGCTACTAATCGTATAGATCGGTTGTTCCGATTCGCGACGATCTAGACTTCGAAGGGAAATTATTTGAAAATTTCCGGTATCGCTGATTCTCGATGAAAGAGGAAGCTTGATATTTCTAATTCCGATACGAAGAAATATTTGGTCAAAGTCAGTCGTACGAATTGTTGAATTATTACCGATTTACAGAGAAGGGCCACTTTCTGGCCTTGGACCTGGGAGGGACGAATTTCAGGGTGCTCTTGATCACCTTGGATCACCAGAATTTCGACATGAAGAGCAAAATCTACGCCATACCGCAGAGTCTCATGTTAGGAACTGGTACACAGCTCTTCGATCATATAGCTCAGTGTTTGGCGTTGTTCGTCAAGGACTTGAACCTTCACAACGAGCGTCTACCTCTCGGTTTTACGTTCAGCTTCCCATTGTCTCAACAGGGGCTGACGAAAGGTTACCTAGTCAGGTGGACGAAGGGTTTTAATTGCAGCGGTGTAGTCGGCGAAGACGTGGTTGCTTTGCTCGAAAAGGCAATCGCGAAAAGAAAAGTGAGTGCTTCGTTCTACTTTAAAACGGTTGTTCAATCGTCGATCACAAATATAATGTCTTTAGCTTTTTTGTAAAATTACGTATCGTTGATTCAGTAAATTGACTCTATATCTTGGAACAATGCAAGTTAAAATTCTACTATATAAAGATTCTATTTTCCAAAAACGACGAGGATAAGATCTGAAATTTGTGAGTTTATTATCGAAAACAACGATAAGGACAATTGTCGCACGAATACGTAGCTAATTGCAAAACCATGCTAATTACGATGTATCGTACAGGACGTGAAAATCGAGGTATGCGCCATTCTGAACGACACCACTGGTACTCTGATGTCGTGCGCTTGGAAAAACAGGAATTGCCGTATCGGATTGATCGTCGGTGAGTGAGGAATATTACTTTTCTTTCCATTCTTGCCATTCACAAATAAGGAAAAATCTAATAATCAATCTTTTCTCTCCAAATGGAGATATTGAAAATTCCTCTAATGAAAAAATACCGAAACTTGCGGACGTAATATCACCGTTGATGAATTACGAAACCTTTTCCCCGCTAAGATAAGATCTCGTTTCGCTTCAGGAACTGGTACCAACGCCTGTTACGTGGAGAAGACGACGAACGTACAGTGCGCGATTCCAGGAAACTTCTCGCAACAGAAGCCGTATATGCTGATCAATATCGAATGGGGTGCGTTCGGCGAGGGTGGTGTGCTCGATTTTATTCTAACGGAGTTCGATCGAGCCATCGACGACAATTCGATCAATCCGTCGAAACAGTTGTTTGAGAAGATGATCTCGGGCATGTACATGGGTGAATTGACGAGGTTGGTTCTCGAGAAAGTGGTGAACGCCGGGCTATTGTTCGGTGGAAAGTGTCCCAGCGATCTTAAGAAACGGGGCAAATTCTTCACGAAATACGTTTCAGAAATCGAAAAGTGAGTATCGTATCGGATAACTTTTCCTCGCGACAGAGATTCCCCGTATCTCCTACCTCTTCCTTCGTTCATTTCTTCACATTCTGAGTTACGACATTTTAGTATCAATCAAATTCCTAAATTGTTTCGTTATTCCAAGCAAATCCTGAATCTGACAACGCTAATCTACGACTGCAGGCAATTATAACCAGCCACTTTGCCAACGTTCGACGTTAAAATATCTTCGTTCGTTTCAGCGATGCTAAAGGGAAATACACGAACTGCCGCGAAGTATTAGCAGAATTAGGATTACGAAACGTAAGCGACCAGGATTGCGAAAACGTTAGGTACGTTTGCTCTGTTGTGTCGAGGAGAGCAGCTCACCTGGCCAGCGCTGGAATCGCCACGTTATTGAACAAAATGGGCGAGGACAGCGTGACAGTCGGAATCGATGGCTCGGTCTACAGATTCCATCCGTACTTCCACGAGCTTATGACCGAGAAGATAAGCCAGTTACAGAATTATAAGGTGAGACCAATGGCCACAGCTTTGTTTCTTCAAGTTTCGACGAATATGCTGTTTTAAAGAGACACGTTTTCCTTGCACGACGATTGTGCAACAGTGATTTCAATTGAATCCTATATCTTATCATTACGACGACATATTAAAATTGATAATTGAAATTTAAATCCAGTCTATTAAAAGATCCGAGAAGATTTGTTTATCAACGTCTCTGCCGTATTATACAACCGTCGTTTAAGTCAAACGTATCACGTAAATTTTATTTGACAAAATAAAAATCTCTGAGAAAAGAACTTGGGGATAATTTAGGCTCTAACGAATTACATTGTCTTTCCAGTTCGATTTAATGCTCTCGGAGGATGGCAGCGGTCGTGGTGCGGCGCTGGTCGCCGCAGTGGCTGCCGGACACCGGTGAAGACAACGGCTGTGCCGCGTCTCCTTAAACTTAGATTAAATTAAGTTATATGCAGTAACGATTCAAATTTGACACAGCATTAACATATACGTACACAGGAAATGTATGAAGTCACGCGTATGTGCCGAGGAAAAAGTCGAAGAGAGCTAGCTATTAAATAAACTAAAAATGAAAGAAAGAAAGCGAGGGAGGGAGAGATAAGTAAATAAAAGAACGAGTGAGATTCTGTCCGTTAGAAAGAATAGAGAGCAAGACCGAGAATGAATGAGTGTGAAAACGAATGAAAGTGTGTGTGTGAAAGAGAGAGCCGAATGTGCACTTGTACATAGAGCATAAAACGTAGCCTAACCTTTGCGAAAATATCGAAACAACGGTACTTGAAGGAGTACTTACAAATCTACGAGCATATTTACGCTCGTCACTGCTAGACCGGAGAAGGAAACAGAACAAATTTATAACGAAGTGTTTTCACGCGAGACGTGGTTGCATACGAGCAAACTGATAAACGAAAGTACGAGTAATGTGCAAGAGAAATCCTATAGCTGCCATAAGTGCAGACAAATACGTAAACGTAGACGCGCTTGGATGGAAGGAATTTGAAAGAATTTCAATGGTTCCTTCGAAGCAAAGGCTACGTAAATTTATCGGCATTACGCGTGTGCGCCTAGCTCGCGATGCATCATATATCACGAAATGTCGACGATAAACGGTCGATCTCGATGTTCCTTCTTGACAGAACATGCACAAAGATGCAACTGGTTCGCGATCCTGTGGGTCAGTCCCTTCTGTTTCGCTACTGCTGCGAAATCTTTGCGGAAGAGGATGAAAAAAGGAACGGGCGGATCCTTGGTTCGCATAGAGCGATTTATAAATTATTTGTATCGTCGTTTTATCCTATCTTATCGTAACGTTTAGACGCGCATGACCGAGACGATGGTCGCGCAAGTCGAGAAAGAATGAGCGGAACGAGGGTAAAAGAAGTTATGCATGCGTGAAAGAAATTCGGTATGCGAAACGAGATTATACGTATATTAATATCGAGAGGAAAAAGAAAAAAAGAAAGAAACACGAAAACGAAAAAACGAAGAGATAGCGCGAGCAAATATTAGAGAAAGTGTGTTTTGCAACAGTTCATTAGAAAAAGAAAAAAAAAAAATGTGTAGTATCGTTTTAAGGGATTTAGGCGGTTTGAAGTATTTTTAGATTTATAGGCCACGGTCGCGTTCAACGCGTACGTCTTTTTCGGACGTCGCTCTTATTGTTACGACGATGACGATGACGATGACGATCGTCGCGTATATACGGACGATTTTTTTAGCATTGTCCACGGAACGATTCTTCGAAGACGTCCGCATCGATGTCGCGACTTAAATTATACGACGTACATTAAAGAGGATGACAAAAAAGTAAAGACAAAAAAATTAAAAAAGAAAAAAGAGAGAGAGAGAAGGAGAAAGGGAGGCAAATGTGTGAGTGAACGCGTACATGAACGAGCGATTGATTCTAAGTCGTGACTCCCGATACTGTGTTTTCCCGCCACTCTCTCGTGTCGAGAGGCGAATATTTCTTTGGAGTTCAAAGATCGATGGAGCAGAATAATAAACGACCTGTTTTGAGAGCAAATTTACACTTATCTCTATTATCGTTTTATTGTCGCGAAATTGTAATAAAAATAAGATACTTAGACTCGTACTATTCCAGTAATGTTTCATTTCAATCGTTTTGAAATTAATCACAATTCTCATTTTTCAACGAACTCGTTGCTCGACCAAAGCATCGTTCGATCTAACTATCAAGCATCTTATTCTTCTTACAATTTTCTAATAAACACGAATGTATCCCCTTTGATCTGAAGCACTTTAGAAGAATATCATTGTTCAAGTTACTCGATACTCAAATTCCTTTCTCAATACTTTGCGTATCGGATCATTCTCGTAAGTCGTAAGCAACGCAGGTTTTCCTACGGTAAGAATCCGTGCAATATACGTTTGGAAATTCATAACCGAGCTTTTCTTATGCGAACTGTGGTCGAAGGATCCAAGAGAAAAATGATACAATTGACAAATGATACAATAAAAAAGTTTTTAAATTGAAGAAACGTTCGATCGCGTCACATTTTCATAAACTCTTGCAAATTCGCAACATAATCCTATAAATTGTAAAATTATGAAATGTAATATATATAAAAAAAAAAAAGAAAACAAAATGCATCGAGAAGACAGGAACACTGGATAATGTTCGCATAATGTATAAATTGCATCCATGTTAAAGAAGAAACAGTTGCATCAAATTATGTATCAGCTTACAATGAGACAAAACGTACAAACGTGCTCGACTTTAGTTTTCCGAAAGGGAATAATTAGCGAACAAACTCGTACTACCAGAACCATTTCATTATAATTATCGCAGCTGTTTTATTCCTGGGATAAATAAAATTTTACCATATGTCTGCGTATCTAGGTATTATTCACAATTTTTTACAACTAATAATTAGTCGAGCTAATATGTTTTTTATTCGGCTACTAGTACAACTTTACAGAATTGACGTCGTAACGAATTCTATTATATCAAACTCGGCTCTCGGAAGAACCGCGTTACTTATGACCTGATATTCTCCTTATATCGTTAATGTCGATATCACGGTTCGATAGATTGTAGAAATTTATAATTAAATATAAAGTAATCAGATATTTTAAAAGTCAACCGTGTCGAACTGATCGTCTCGATTTATATAATGAAAAGTCAGCCCGGTTTGCGGAACTTTATCAGAAATAGTAGAAAATTCCTACATTCGAACATAAGAAGCACGATACAGATCGAACAGATCCTGACGACCCGAAGAAGAAAGGATCATCGCTCCTCTATCTTTACTCCAAAGTTTTCCTTCTATTGTTTCGTACGCGACTCGAAAGCGCGACGAGGGTCGCCCCGTATACCTTCCGGATCTCTGGGCTCGATTGTCATTCGGTTCGTGTTCTCGGATTACGAAACAGTGGCGGGAAGAAGAGCGTCGGTCAAAAGTTTGGCCAGGACGAGGAATTGTTGCTATATATTCTGTATTTATTTTCGTCGTTATTTCGATAAGACTTCGCGGTGTGTATCGATAAAATTCGCGCGAACGGTCGATTCGTCGACGAAGAGAGAGAAAGAGAGAGAGAGAGAGAGAGAGAGAGAATTCTTTCGTGATCGTCGTTTCACGCGAAGATTCTCTCTGCTTCGTCCCGTTTCCTCGAACCGAGCCGAATCGAACGTTCGTCTGCGATCGTTTGCTGGTTTCTCGTCATCGATGTTGCGGCGACTGTTGAGACTAAAGGTGGTGAGTAGCTCTGCCGTGGTATACTTAGCGCGATCACGCGGACCCACGTGAGCGTAGCGTTCGATTTAACGTGCGATGTCGACACGAGCACGAAACGAGTCGTCGCGTATTCTACCGATTATTATTGTAAGACACCATGCACACCAACGACGCTATTTCGTTGTGATTTTGTTGATAGTGACGCTATGTGATTCCGTATCTCGTAGTTTTAGATTGTTGATCGATTGATGTATCGGAAATTAGTATCGGAGATTGTTGAAGCATCGGAAAATGGTACTAGAAAATTATTGGAATCGTGGATCGATAAAGGTGTCTCAAGAAGGATAGTACAATTATAGCCAATTGTATAACTAAATTATATATATATATATATATATATATATATATATATATATATATATATATATATAAATGAGAAATAAAGTTCTTCCGTTGGAATTGTCAGCTTGAAAGAAAAATAAAATAGGAAAGCGCCACTGGTGCGAAATTCCAACGATATCGTGTCATGCGTCTGCACAGATATAAAGATAATTAATGTGACAGAAAAAAAAAAGCGGCAAAGTACGAGCACAGGTGCGATCACGTCCGGATTCCTACAATGCGAGGAATTCTCGCGGTCGAGCATCGAATTACTGTATTCTAGGCTGCGTAAGAAAAATCAACGGCTTCACGAGGCGCGCGATCTAACCGTTCATCGATTTACATCGCGACAGCGTATTTGTAAAACTGTCGAGTGTCCGACAAGAAATTCGGTAGGATGTTTAGCGAGAGACAAAATTGTTTTCCTTGGTTAATCGTGAACGAATCGATCTATTCGAAGCAGCGAGTAGAATTGAGTCGGAAAGATCGTCGGAGACGGCGAATCGATCATATCGGCAGAGTCTGAACCGCTTTCACGATTTTTTGTCACGACTTTTTTTATATTCACAAACTGGTTAATGTTGTTGAGATGTGTACACGTTAAAAGTGCAAAATAAAAGTCATTGTAAATCTTGTTGCTCACGATCGATGTGCCATTATCATGCCGCGTTTGAAAAGAGTTGAGAACATTTTGGTGCTCGATCAATGTTTTTAATATATCAATATATTATATATACATTTAATTTATGTACTAAATAAATATAATTTAAATATTTTTTTTCAGTTTTTATTAGCGTATATAGTTAGTATATATCTGATATATTAATATATTGATAAGAAGACCTTTCGATAAGACAGAGTTCGCAGTTCTAAGAAATATCAAAGGTAACGACAAGTTCCGCCTCGCGGACGGAAGGGGAACAATAAAGATAAGGTGGCTATTTAAAGAGATAGAGCATTTGCAATGTTTAACTATTGCGCGAAGGTTTTGCAGCAAAATTTCGGATTTTTTAAAATTGAAATGGTACGAGACTTTCTTAATTTCTCGAATGTTTGATCACGGTGAACACGAGTAAATATTCACGATAGTCGAACGTTTGATTAGAATATTTAGACAGGTATCTCAGAATCTTATCAGCGATTATATCGATCAACCTTGATTAGAAAATGAGTGATATATAATAGGAAAAATACCGAAGATAACGGAACAAGTAATGTTAATCGCGTTCAACTCTGATATAAATTCGAATAAATAATCCGCGAAGGGATATTCAAATATTCGGTATAATCTTCGTATAATCGTACCGAAGAAATCACAGTTCGAATCTAAAAATTCGGTTTCACTTAATTTTTCGACCTTTGGCGAACCTAATTGAAATGTATTCTCTACAGCTATATCTTTCCTGCACGCCGCTAGAGGGCTACGAACTACGTTCATCTTTTCAAATCGATTACTTTTCCCAGCGAGAGTCATTAAAGATATTCGTATAAAATTTCTCTTAAAATAAATCTATTATTTGACGAAACTAACGAATTCAAGTCTACGCGCAATGTAATCTCTGCCGTTTTCCCAATCTCTCTTCTCGATCATCGTACCTAACGTCGCAACGATACGTATATATACGATACGTAGGTGCTCGACGATAACAACACCACCTGGTGGTAGCTGACAGGAAACAAAACACGTCAAAGCAGCAAAGTTTCGCTGTCGCAGCGGCAGTGAGGTATAGCACCGTGATACGGGAACGAACAATGAGAAATTATGCAGAAACGGGCGATTACGCGAGAAACGGCCACAAGGCGCGTGCATAGCGAGAAATAATCGTGGACCAGAATCGGACGGTGCGTTAAAATGATTAGTGGCATTCAAATCGCGCTGAAGAATGCCATTGACGTGGTGAGTGATAACCCTGATAAATTCCGCAGTTTCGTCGTCGGTTCTGTTTTCGACGACGCGACTGCGTACAATGTTCACCGTTCGTTCGACCGAGAAAAAAAACACACGCACATTTTCATTTATATCTTTTCCTTTGTTCGCAGAGCATTGTAAACGGTGTAAGAGAGATTTTAAGGCAGTATCCATCGATCGTAGTGCGGCATTATATGTTTTACGTAAACGACGATTTCTCTTCGTTCGACCAGCGCGCGCTGTTACATGTGCCATTGTATTTATTTACGTTATGCGTGTATCGATCTGTATGTTATGCCTTACGCCATAGTCGATACGCTACTAGTCTAGTCTTACGAATTTTTCCTTCTCCTTCTCCTTCGTGCGCGCCCGGATCGATTTAAATCGCGCTCGTTTGGCGCCCATAAAAAAATCCAAACAAACACAACGCTGCGGCGTAGCCAACTTTCGGCCGGCCAATACCATGCCGGTAATACGCAAAATCTGCCCATCTCGATCGACACACGTATTCGCGCGTTGTCTAATCGTTGCAAGATGTACGTCGTTATATTTAGCGACTTATGTAATTATTTCAAGTTGCACCTACGGCCGAACCAACCGTAGCTCATTAACATGTGCACGTTTAATAATCTACCGTGTTTCGTATCCTACTTGGTTTTCCTCAACAACGACTCGAACGACGTAGTACGATTCCCGGTCGACGTTTTGGTCGTCGTCGGTTTTCCCCTTTAAACGAGGCGCTGTACTTATGAATTTTTATCGTTCGCAGATAGCACCGCCTGCCACGCCGCTGCAAGATTTCACCTACCATTGGAAACAGCTTATGAACTTTTATGTGAACCATCTGACAGATTGCAAGGTGCCCATACAGTCTACGGGCATACCACGACATTTAGACAGATTACTGGAAATACTGTTAGAAGAGGAGAAGGACGAAAACGAACCAGGACCATGCCTCGAATACCTGTTGCAGCACAAGCTACTGGACCTGCTTGCTACGCTAGCCAGCGCGGAAACTCCACCCGGAATGAGAACCATTTGCCTGTCCTTTTTAAGAAAATTGCTGGGCAGATCTAAGTACCCATTGCTGCATCACACGTCGATTTATGGGCCAGTGCAACGATTGATCGCTCTGTGCAATGGAAACCCACCATCGCCTATGGAAGCTGAGGAGGTCCAGTTCCTTCTCACGCTTTGCTTCCTAGTTTGCAAGTACCCTCACGTGACCAATATAATAAACGATGCGCCGACTGTTCAGAGGCATAACGCCTCTACCAGAAGGAATTCCGAAAGGATGGAAGTGGAAAAAGTTACCTACGTCCCAAACAGAAGAAAAAATAACTTTAATCCCTTATTTGAGCCATTGGACACTCAGGCGGTCACGTTGATAAATCCCAACTTGTTTAGCTCGGAAAATGGTAGGAGACGGTCTACGGAGACTAACAGACCGCCCAGTAAGAATGGAACGAGGGGATCGTCTAGTCAATCGAACGGCTCGATATCTTCCAGGGAAGTGGAGAATGCCTCGCAATCTTCTAGTCCGGTAATCGAGAAACCGATTTGCGATGAGAATTCGGGTGTCACGGTACGATCTTCCGACTCTCAGGACTGCCACGTCTCTCAGAAAGACGAAAACGTCGTTTCGATGAACGAGATAGATACGCATTTGCAGAATCTCCAGGATTTACGATTGGACGTTGAGTACGGGGCTGCTTTCGAGGAGTCTAATTGCGCAGAAGGGAATCAGAATCTTCTGAGACCGGACACTCCACAGAAATCAAAATGCCTTCTATTAGATGCCTTGTTGAGTTACATAAATAGCGCGGTAAGCCAGCAATTTTAAATAATGAAACTAAACTATCATAATGCCTCCTTGCGTTGCATTATATTATACATACTTTGCGGACTAATTCTGCAATTTCAATATTAATAGAGGCTATGGATTAAATATTCCGAATCCTAAAATACAAACAACGGTCGACCAGACGACAAATTCTTAAACAAAAATGTTTCCTCTTGCAGGATAATACCGTGAGGATAAGAGCCTGCGAAGGAATAATGGTGCTTGCATCCTTGGAGGATCCATCGTTCGCACAAATGGTAGCAAACAGTGACTTAGCAATCCTGATACCAAATAGATTAGAGAACCTGTTCAACGCCATCCCAGCGCACGTCGATCCAACAGAGATCGACGGCGTGGATGTCACTTGGGGTTTAGATTCGCCAATGTGGACGAAGGAGAAAAAATTTTCTGGCTGCAGACAGGTCGCCGCGTTTTTCATGTGGTTCGATTACTGCAATCAGTTGATAAGGGAAGCGCATCCAGACGTGGCAAACGCGTTGGCGAAGAACATTAAGGTGAATTTCTTAGAGAAAATCGTGACACCAGCCCTGGCTGAACATCATGTTGTTCTTATCACGGCATTGATTACGAAATGTTTGAAGGAATTAACATCTAGCGCCTTATGTACAGGTTTGTATATAATTTATATTAAAATATGATGAATTAACAATTTTTTTTTCTTTTTTGGGGAATTTTTTGAAGATCGATAGATTTCGTTTACTTTCTCCTTTAAATAGTAGAAGACGAAGAAAGATTGCCCTTCGTCCCTTGACAATATTTCAAAATTAATTCGAACGATATTGATAATTTCTTTCTTCAGAAATGAGTTATTGGCTCGTGGGCCACGACAGAGGCCCAGAGATACCAAACATATGGACGTCACCTGTACTACACAGGCTGATAGACAACTGCTTCACGGACAGTGACGATTTAACGCTGGAAACATTGAAGCTGTTCGAGGAGATGATAGAGAAACGAAACGAACATATACTACACTGTCTCGTATTGGTATATTTGTCAACACGAGGCTATTACGACAACACCGCGGCGGATAGTGCAATTGCATCCTGGAGCGACGAGGAGGACGAAAGAGAAAGAGAAAAGAAGAAGGGTTCGCTAGACCTCTCCTACGAGCAAAGTCATAGTCGGACATTAGCACCTAGTAATATTCATAGAATCGTAAATTGGTAAGAATCTTACAGAAACTCTCACCATCGTATATATATATATATATATATATACATACATACATATACATAAAAAAAAAAAAGAAAAGAAAAAAGAAAGACTTTCATCAAAAGAACGTTTTATGACGGAGACATTCCTTGTCACTGGAATAAACAGAATGTTAAAAAAAAGTAATAATTCAATAATGTACACGCTTATAGTACTTGACAAGCGTGACATAAAGTAAGGAAGCTTAATCAACAGAAAGTCTCAATCAATCATTTCGATACGTCACCAAATGAATATGTTTCCTCAGCGTATGTACTAAAGAACTTCGAACACTTTCTCTCGCGTAACGATATTTGCATATGCAAATGAAACAGCGTAAAGGTATAAAATTTTTAGCTTCGTATCAACCTCCGTTTCAGTTTCCTGTCCCTGATTCCTCGTTATCTACAAACAGACACGGACGTGAACAATTACGAACGGTACATGGCTGACTTGGAAAGGCAGTATTCCACTGTGCTGACAGACTGCTCGCTGATGGCCTGGCCGCTAGAGGCAGTAACCGTGGATGATTCTGCGAGTTCCGATTCCAGACCGGAAGCAGATCATTGTTCCGTAAGATTTTACATGGGGCCGTTTATGACGATGCTTTTTGAGAAAGTGGCGAGTATTCCAAGGCAAAAGTACGAGGTCAACCTGCAACTGACGGTGGTGATCTCGAGGCTTGCGCTTTTACCTCATCCGTACCTGCATGAATTTTTACTGAATCCGTTGCTACCAGTAGCACCCGGCACGAAGAACTTGTTCACCTGCTTGCAAAAAGTTGTCAAGCAGCTGGCGAACGAGGTACCAAAGACGCCGGATCACAAGCAAATGCTGACGGAGACACGAGAACGATTGCTCGAAGATTGTTCTCACGAAGGGTAAATACGAATAAAGATGATTAATTATATCGTTCGTTATTTGGTAATTCCGGAAGATCAAATGTTTCGTGATTTTTAGAGAGAAGGAGAATATCCTGTTCGAAAGCGTGATCGTGACAGAAGAATTTTGCAAGGAACTGGCTGCGATAGCATACGTAAAATATCATCATTCTATGTGATAATTGTTATCAAAGAGAGCGATGTAAATTATAGAATTTAATGACAGTACTATGGCTGAGTAAATTTATTTAATGATCGATCGTCAGTCTAGATACGCTTAAATAGAAAATTGTTTTCTTTTTTTGTGACGAATTTGTAAAATATACGTACATACCTTATCTTAAGTATAGCTACTATTATATTAATGTTAATGTTTACAATTACTTATTTGCACAATTCAACTTGTGACTCTAATAAAGAAACTACTGAAAAGTCACGTTCGTTTTAATTGTTTTACTTCAAAAATTGTTAGAAATTTTTCTAATAGTATAATATTAGTTGTCTATAATATTTGTAGTTTCAACAACCTCTAATTACCATATATCAATTATAAAACATATTTAGATTTGAGTATATCATAGATTTCACTATATAGTTTGCAAATAATTTTAATAATTGAAATAAAAAACGTAAATTAAGAATGTTATATGTGTTATAAGTGAAACTAATTTCAGAATCATATGCTTCATATTAGAGTAAGCTGTTGAAGTTACTTCATATTGGAGTGACTGACACATGGAGTCACAAATGGAAAACACATCGCCCATCTGTATGCAGTTGCTTATAAATAATATAACGTCATATTTAAGTGGTAATAATTGCAAAAATACCTCAGTTGTCAAGGTAAATAATGAAAAGTTAGCAATAAATGGTGAATTATATTTTATACCTAGCCTTAAAGTATGGAAAAGCTTGTTGAAAGACACAGATAAATGTGAAGAAAAGTGTACAACAATTTTGCAACATTTTCTATATGTTCGAGGTGGTGGAACAAATAACAACACTGATGCAGACATTGCAAATCAGGTAAAATATAATTTAAGAAACATAACCTAGCTATGAGACTAAAAGATATTTTTGCAGGTTTTACAGTTGTTAATATCATCGAGTAGTAATTGGTCTATAAAATTACACAAGTATCTTTTAGATAGAGAAAGAGTCTGTTTATTTTTACAACGTACCCCTCTCATAGAGAGCTCGATCAAAGCAGTTATAGCATTTAAGGATGACTTTGGGAAAACTTTTTCAGTTAACAAAATCTTCAGTTTCATATCGCTCCAAGATAAAGAATCAGAACTCACAACTAGAAGATTACACTTAATACAACGTGTCACTGAAAAGATTTTGACCCTGCATGGGTCTAAACTGTCAGATGAACACTCTGATTACAGATTTGTATTTACCACTAAGTCGCAAGGAAATGTGAGAGAAAATTATGAGAGGTGTATATGTGGTGTGGTAAAAAATACAGAAACAAACTGTAAAGAGACAAAATTAACGTATAAAGAATATATTAACAGTAAAATTATAGAATTAAAAGCATTAAATGAACATAAATATTTTGAGGCACGGGAATTCGATGTAGAAACGGAAGAATGTTTCCTTGAAAATCTTGCAAAAGCAGCAGTTACATTTGAATTATTATCTGTAAAACCAAGCCGTCCTGTTTTTATTGGAAAGAATGTTGCTAGCGATAAAAGTATCACGAACACAAAAGGTTCTTTCATCTTTGAATTTTGCATGAATTTCTTAGAATTTTTTAAAGAACAATTTCTACCATTATTAGTTTTTAGGTGGATGTTTTATATTATATAATACAGCAAGAATAACAGCTATCATTGAGAAGTATAATGATAAAAGTTTAACAGGAGAATATCCTAATTTACCATGTGTCAATGAGACAGATTTTTCTTTACTAAATCAAGAGGTATTTTATTCAAAAGATACTGAATTATCAACGTCTCCAATTTACGAAAGAGAAGAAACAATGACTCAGAAACTTTATAATTTCTAGGAAGAATGGGAACTTATATATAATTTTGTTATTGGATATCAACAAATGATAAAGGATTGTCTAAGATACGATCCTGTCTTCCAAACAAATACACAATTTATTTGTATATTTTTGTCTAAACTGTGCCAAAAATTTAGCATCTACTATCATAGAATTAAAATTTTAACTGTAAGTTTTATTACTGACCAATGTTAATGATTGAATTATAAGCCTTATTGCATGATTATTAATTTATTATTTATATATTATTGTTTCATTATAGGAAGCGTATGACCATTTGATTCCAACAATGACTGCCAGATTATATATGCTACACGCATTGCAAATTGTGCTACAAAATGCACTTGCTTTACTAGATATTGCTCCTGTATCTCGCATGTAATTTAATCATACAAATTTTTTTAATCAAAATGATATATCTCAATATAATAGAAATCAATTTAGAAAATTGTACAAATTATAAGGAATTGTATATTTTTCAAAGAAATAAATAAAAAGTGAATTATCAACTAAATAAAGTAATCTTTTAAATTGTACTTCACAAGTTTCTAAGTTGTTCAACTTAAATATGTTTTAATTTTTATTAAATAAAATATAATAAAAGTATGGAAAAATAATGTAATTTTGAAAAATTATTATTTCCAGAAGATACCTTTATGAATCTATTGTTACTTTTCAATTAGTTGAAAATGTATTGGGTTGAACAGTCATTTACTAAAAAATGCAATGAAGCTATATTTATAATTTGTAGTTTCAATAATATTTTCTAGTAATTGTTGAATTAATTAGATTTGTCATGTCAAATGTATTGATTTTAAATATATCACAATGAAACATACTTACATACGAATATAATTCATTGTCGTAGCACAACAAATAAAAATAACAATTGCACTCGTAAATAACGATGCGTGAAACGACAGAAATTGTTATAATGTATATAATTGTACATCTACGTGCGCATTCTTCCAAATGTCATTCCTCGTTTTTTAAATTAAATACGATCTATATAGAAATTATTGATTTTGTGTAACTTACCAAGTGATCATCACCTTTATCGAAGAAATTCTTCTAACCTTTGACGATAATCACAGAAATCGGTAAATTACTGTATTTTATCCTTCCGTCACACATATTCATCGCTATTATAAAGTACAAAATGATCGAATTTTGTTCGATCGAACTATAAATTTATATATATTTAAATACTATACCGAACGCTATAAATCTCGATAGATTCAGATCTTCAGAAGTATCAATTTGAAAAAGTATGGGTGACGCTAAATGGGATATAAAAGATGGCGCGATTATATGAATTTTCAAATGCACTTATCTTAAATTTCATAATGTAAGGAGGTAACGAGCGACACTCTAGAGTTGTTATATTTAAATTATATAACAAAAGAATAAAAATTGTTTCTTCTTACAGGAGGATCGAATAGATTATAACGAAACAAATAAGCGGGCTTTGAATTATTTAAAAATACATCGTGTGTTATAATAAGTTAATTCCCGATGTAATCGGTACCAGCGTGATCGATCAACGCGTTACTTTCTCATATATTATTTCTCAGTTTCAGTATATTCTAGATGAAAAAGGGGAGTGTCTTCCCTACTGGAGGAATATCGTACATGAAAAGTACACGCACGATAGCGTGCAAGAGAGCGAGGCAAGGAACACAGCCAGCTGTTTGTTTTGTTTTCGGGCATGAGATTCACGTGACACGACCGGTGCTGGTGGCGGCTCGTACGGCAGGGTCGTATTGTCAACGTTGATTGGCCGAGGCAGTGCACTGGCGCACCGCTCGGCCAATCAGCGACACCGTAAGAAACGACGCCTGGTGCTTCTACGGTGCAGAGACGTTTGACATCGATAAATGCGTGAGAGTGCTCGCGAAGTGCGGAGGTATCAGGCTGTCGCTCGCTCGTCGTCGGCTTGTCGTAGTCGTCGTCGTCGTCGGGGGCTCGTGGGCTCGTCGTCGTCGGTCAGTTTCGAGCCTCCTTTTCTTTGTCCTGACTAGCCCCCCCACTCTGTACCCGCGAAAACCTGTGCAGTAGAAGTAGTGTTAGGCAGTGCCGATCCACACAGTGACCGTCTTTCTTTACGTCGTCGCTCAGCTGCACCTACTTTCGTGTGTGAGCGAACGTATCCGGCGTGCCAAATGTCACTAGGTGGACGATAGGGTCGAAATACATTCGATCCTCAACGTCATACGTACGCACGCGTTTTTGCTGTATGTATACAGGTCGGAGAGATAGCGCATTTGCGTTAGAAATGATCATTGTCAGAAACGAGCCGTTAATGTATCGTCCGATACGCAATATACATTCGCGTGATCCTTAGGCCGGCTCCGTGTATATTGCGTATCGGCTTTATTCGCGCTCTGTATTCGCACACATTTTCTTCACATACCGTGAACGTGCGTATGCACCCATCGTATTGCCGTTGTTTCTTGTATGGGAACCACACTTATTACGGATCACACATGTACACACGTATTTTCACTCGCGTTACGTGCGTGTGCATAGGCATGTTTGTGCGGTGTAACGTGCATGTGTACTAAAAGTCGCTTGCAATCCAGTCGAGAACGGAATCAAGGGAGCGCCTTTCTACGTGCTCATCGTGAACGGAAAACCAGTACGAGCATTACCGTGATCGGTCGCGTATCATGCGAGTTTCTAGAAGATTTGCCTCTGTGTTTTGCGCGTGACAACGTACGTTTTCTCTGACGAGTAAATTGCGGTTTTATTGGCACACCGCTCGACATTGTTTGCGTGTGTGTACGTGTGTGTCCGTCTGCTACCGCAAACTGCGTATTGCGTGAGTTTCATGGGAATCGTTGACCTCACGACCAAGTTGACCGAGTTACGTGCGTGAATCAAGAAAAACGGCGATAGATTCGTCGTCCGGAACGAACGATTTACTCTTTGCGAAAATTTTGTGGTCCTGTATTTCATTTCGAAGTTCTCGAACGTGTTCTTTACTCTGTTTCGGTGACCACGACATATATATATATATATATATATGTATATGTATATGTATATGTATATGTATATGTATATGTATATATACGAGTACATTGGCGTTATACGTTGGAAATATTGCAACATCTAGATCCATGCTCCCAGGCCACTTGGTGCATGGCTCCCAGTAAGATCTACGCGTTCAAGGTCGCTGCACAAAACAAGTAGCCGGCACGTAAAGTGGTCGCATGCACATGCACGCTGTGCACAGTACGCGATACTCGTTTCCTGACCAAAAATAATAGTTGGTCGAGCGCGCACAAGTCGAACCGGCCGCTGATCGAGGTCAGGTTCTTTCGCATTCGTTGGTTCGCTCGCTTGGTTGATCGGTCGCTCGCGTCCGCGATAAATTACCGGCGACACGCGTAATCTCGACCCTTTCGACTCGCCTAGTGACTGTACTATAGTGTGCTTCTTTCCAATTGTACCGTTCGCGCTTACTTGCTTGCTCGCGTGAGCTCTCTGTCTGTCTCTTCCGTCTTTGTCGCGTATTCGTAAAAAGCTATTTGTCGGTTCGCTCGCACGCGACTTCGCGTATGGAAGTGTGGAGCAGCGGTGCGTCGTATTCTCTTGCCTCGCGTATATCCTATCGGTCGTTGATTTTCCTTTCCTTTTCTTCTTTGCCATTTTCACGTGATTTGGTGTGATCGTAGTGAATGTTGTGAAACGAAGGTGAAGAAAGAAGAAGAGAACCGACGAAGTCAGGCAGAAAACATAAAGATAGGGAAAGGAGAATATTATACAAGCTGTACGGAGTTAAAGTGAAACGCCATCGAGTAGAAAAGGGGGAGAAAAGAAACGTATAGAACAAGGGAAAAGTAAACTAGCATTTCAAATAAAAGGGCAAGTGGAATTGGAAGTAAGATAGACAGACACGGACGAGATAGACTGAAAGTCGTCGAACGGTTGGTGCAAACAGGCTACAAAGGAAAACGTATATCGCGAAATAGTCGACGGAATATATACCGTGGTAGAGAGAGAGAGAGAGAGAGAGAGAGAGAGAGAGAGAGAGAGAGAGAGAGAGAAAAAAAAAGACAGTTCTTGATGCGTATCGCGGTTGGAAAGGCCTGGCCATCGATTTGCCGTCCGCGAATCTAGTGCGCGTTTGAAATCGGGCTAGTCTCGGTAGTCACGCGCGCGCGCTTGTGTGTTACGTGCACCTAAGCGAACGCAGCCAGCGAGGCGCGCGGACGGACGAGAAAAGGAGGAAGAGGTGGCGGTCGTGGAAGAGGGGGAGGAGAAGGAGCGGCGGTTGAACAGGCGGGCGGAGAGAAAAGTTCGAGAAGCGGCAACACCAGCGCCAGCCAACATCAACATCAACAACAACAACAGATCGGCCGCGCGGTGTATACGGGGCTGGTGCTCGTCGTGTGCGTCTCTAAACGGTTATTGCGTTGTGTGTCGCGCGCGCGACGGTGATCATCGGTGTGTGTGCCGGGATTACAGGGAAAGAGGTAGTGAACCGAAGTCGCCAAAATTACGCCAAATCGGGGAAATATGAGCATTGCTGCCCTACTACAGGCCGCCGAGTATATTGAACGAAGAGAAAGAGGTGAGTACTGCTCTGCTGCCTAGACTACGCGTACATCTACGCATCTGTGTTCTTTTCCTTTCTTCTTCGCGAGCACCGCGCGCCGGCAAGTTTCATCGTGGTTGCGCCTGTGTGTCTCGTGCGTGTGTACCATGTCATTGGCACATGGCAACGAACGCGCGTGTACTTACCGTCGTTGGATCTCAGAACGCGACCTTTATTATTACGCCTATCTTCATTTCTGTTTTTTCGTTCGCGGCACTTTTTTTTTTTTATCAATATCGCGATTATCCGATAGAATCGAAGCCCCGGCTACAAAATTTTTTCTTTAGTCCATATTTATCTCTTTCGAATGTTTTCTAACTAGTTTTAACACATTCCGTATCTGTTAATTTTACGAGATTTGCCATCCAAGCCATGTGTAAATTGCGTTTCGTAACTGTTACAAAAATTACATAACCGCGAGGGAGCATGCCAAATATAAAAAATATTCCAATATACTTCAATAATCGTGACTAGGAAATATTTTAGAATTGTCTTGTTTTCTACAGTTAAAATATCATACGATTTGAGATGAAGTGGAAGTTTCTGCGTGGGTCATCGATCATCGATAACTTACGCGGTACAGAATATATTAATCGAATTATGAATAGGTAGGTACAGATAAGCTTCCCGATATCGAACCGGACTCTGACGAGCTATATCAAGCCTAGATGTTTTCGTACTCCGTAACCGTGAGTTTTGGAGCGCGTGACCTTCGCCGGTGTACGCTCTTGTGATGCAACGTGCAGCGTACGCTGTAATCGTGTCGCGGTACACGTTCGTTTTTCGGCCAACCGGCGGTAAACACTATCAGTAAATAAATAAATATATATGTGTGTGTGTATATATGTAGATATGTAGATATATAGATATGTATGTAGACATACACATGTATATATACGTGCCTTGTGTTTTTTTCACAGTGCACTGTGTGTGACTGTCGTTGTGTCGTGTAGGTCGCGTCCGCGGTGTACACGTATGCGTCAGAGTGCGCGGAGAAGCGGTAACGATGATCTCATTTTATCATTCCACTTATAATACCGCCGTGACGTATCCGATGCTACGTTTGCTCGCGTGTGTGTGCTGAATTCCCGTGATATCTCCTTCCTTCTCTTTACTCTTGCATTTCACTAACCCACTATCCATTTTATGAAATCTATCCTTTCCAGTTGATATTTTATTTTTCTAATTAAATATTCTACCTATTTAGATTTTTAGAAACGTGACACGTATACATAGATTATAATAAAATTTGCGGTTAATTAAATCGATGTTGTTCAATTTGTATATTTCAGTCCTTCTTCCTTTCTTCATGAAAACTGAGATCAGCAAAATACAAGTATCTTTTAAAAACGCGAACGATGATCATCGATCGATTCAACTAGCGGTTAATTAAATCGATACAGAGATCCAAGATCGGAACAAATATCTTATCGTTGGTTTTTCTAGAAATATTCGTCGGTTAATGTCGTTTAATGGAGAGCGCGTTATCAACGCGAAATTATTAGACATATTTGCATAAATATGTACATATATCTTGTTGAGTACTCTGGTTGTCGATGATTCATAGGGTATACGTTTTTCTTCATAAACAAGCCTCGACTTAAGCATTTCGTTCGACTTTTTTTCTCTTTTATCCGTTTCTTTCAAATTCTTCGGCTCACGTGACTCGCGAACGTAACCGATACTAATAGCCACTGCTGCCAACGTTACAAGCTTGTTTTCGCCAGGGCGAAAGCCATGTGTGACGTAAATAACCAAAATACACAGATCACAATAAACGGTTGTCGCCTTGCATTTTTCCGCGACGCTACGTTTCGCTTTCGAATAGTTGGTCGGGATTTACGGTGTCGTAATTCTTTCCTGTTTCTTTTAAGATCCGTGTGGTATGGAGCGCGCGTGACGTACACAGATACACGTACACGTACACAACGAGCCATGTATAGTCACGTTCACACACGTCCGCGAACACCCCGAAAGAACGGCTTCTTTGTTTCTCTCTTCTCTCTCTGCCCCTGTTGCCGTGCATCGATCTCTCGTGGTTTAAGCTCGCATCACGCGAGCAAGAGAGGGACGTTTTCGTGTGCGCGCTACGGCCGTTCACGAGTAGCAGCAGTCGAGCCCCAGAAAGAACTTTCGGTTTATTGGCCGCGCTCTCGTCAAGCGAGAGAGAAGAACAAGGGAGAATCACGTCGGATCGTCGATCGAGCATTAACTATTATTGCCCGAGGGTACGCGAGATAAGTCTGTTACGTTATTTTAATCGGTCTATTTGGTACGATTTCCCTGAAAAACGTTCGGATACAACGCCACCGACCGAGACTTATCGCCGTTACGCTTTGTCCGAAAGTAATTGGCCGCTCAAGGCCGCTTCCATGACCACGAAATACGTACGTATACCTCATAAGTGACATCTGTCTTTCTATACGGGTCGTGGCGTTGAACATTACTCGATGTTTACTAAACGAGCCAGACTCTTAATACACGATTTTCGTATTGCAGCTTTGTATTTTATATTTTACACTTTACAGGAGCGAAGGAGTTTTATAATATTCGAAACATACCAGAAAGAGTCAATAAACTCTTCGTTCGTAAAATCATAACCTACAATCTTCAGATCGAAACGCCACCTAAAGCATAATAGTCGTGTAAATTGTAAACGAAGAAGTAGAATTTTTTGGAGTAAACTTAAAGTTGCTTCATTTTGATACAATACAGGCTACGTAAACTCTGTACCGGGTTCGCTGTCCACCTGCCTCGAACGGTCGATTAATTTCGCAACGGGTCTAGGTTTAACGCAAGCCGCGTGGACCAGTCCATTCTTTCGAGACGTCTCGGCTTATTCCAAATATTCGAGCATTCGGAGGGGGTTGCGCTCGGAGCTGCCGTTAATCGGCTTCTGTGATTTCCGCGTATTCAACGAGCGTTAAACTAATATCGCGCTCGGTATTAATATATGTATTACTCTGGCAGAGTTACGCCCTGCGTCAAACGAACAGATGGTAAATTAAATTGTTGCAGATTCGAGAGAGGAATTCCGCTCTCGTCCGCGGAGTACAGTTTGCGCTGAATCGCTCCGTTGACGATTTCAGCGACGCGTTTTCGATTCTCCTGTCGTTTCTATAAAAAAGAGAAGAAAGGAGACGAGGTGTTACAGGTAAAGACGGAGGAAGTAGACGTCGCGAAAAAGATGAGGAGAAATAAAAGGATTGGATTGCGAGCTGATAGAGGTAGGAGGGATGGGAGGGAGAGGAGAGTCGAGAGAAAGGAGTAGCGAAAGAGAGAAGAACGGGTTAACGAACGAATAAGATAGAGACCGAGAGGAGCGTAGCAGAGTGTAAATTTTTATTTCAACGTCGCATCGCCGATGGCTTTTTTCTCTTCCTCGTATGCACAGCCCCGTTCTATTTATAGTCTCGGGACAATTGTTACGTTAGCTCCGACTCTGGTAAAAATTACATTACCATTGGAAGATACGAAAGAACATTTCTTAAACGTACCCAGCTCTCGCGAATAATACGCGGATTTCATTTATAAAAGATTGAAACAACATCGATCGCTTGGAACGAATAACATTTAATTAATAATAGGATCGGGAAAGTCGAATATTTATAATAACAGTGGAATATTTTGCGTCGAATTTCGATCAATCATTTGTCACAGTCCTTTTTAGAAAAGATATTTTCACGCCGTTCTATTTATTGTAGCATTTACGTAGCAATTCTTGCTGTTTCTTGATCTCGTAACTTTTACGATACTGCCAAACTAAAAAAATTTGATCGATCGCACGTCTCGTATCTTAGGATGTTTGCGCGCGGGGCTATGCATAGTATTTCTTGGCCGATTCCGTGGTTGAAACGCGGTTTAATAAAGGGACGAGCGGCCGTGTGAAACGTTCGTGACCGCTAACGATGCTCGATGTACACGCGCCACAGCATCCAGGATATTCGGTCGTGCACTTTTACTCCCGCGTTTCCATGCCGTTAACACGCGCACCAAAGGGACAGAGAGACGTTTTGTTAATTCATTGCTCGATGTCGGCTCTTGTATCGCCAGGGATCGAGCTTGGTCGAAATACCAGAGAACTATAGAATTCCCTTGACTCGCTGAGTTTTGCTTCTTCCCTTCCATGTTTAGTCGTGGTAAAACGAGCGAATTTCGCTGGTTTTGGATTCACTGGGTGAAGGATCGCTTTGGGTACAAGGTACTATACTACTAATATACTACAACGGACATGTATGCGGCGTGGAGTAAGGGGAGGTGGAATTTACGCCTGTAAAACTTACCTTGAAAATGTACATAGATCGATGCGAGTAAAGGTGTGCGGTGATTCGCGAAAGTTTTTCAACACTCGCCTTAAAAACTCCTTCCGAATGTATTATGCGTGTTATACGAAACTTTTTGAAACTTCATTAGTCTTCGTTAGAAACTTTATTATCATGGTAATGTTGGTAAAATTTGAAACAAATTCAAAAGGCATTTACTACAAACGTATTATATTTTGTAGAGGATGTAGTCGTTTCGAATATACAGATTGTAATGTCTCGAAGAAATTTCTATTACGATCGATAAAAAATATAATAAATCAAATTCAATGGCAACTTGAACAGCTCTATGGACAGCTTTCAACAGGCACGCTAAGCCAAAACAGCAAACAAAACGCAAAGGGAATAGAAAAGGAAAAATAAAAAAAAAAGAAAATAAAAAACAAAATCTCCTGCCATTCTTTTCGAGAAGCTTTGTTCAAAGGTTCCCACGCAAAATACCAGGATTGTAGTTTTGTTCGAATTTTTGGAAACGAGTGGCTGTTCAACCCTCTCTCTATGAATTGGCAAACTCGTTTCATAAGGTCCCTTTCTTTCTCTTCTTCTCTCTTCTCTTTTACCCTCCCCCCCCCCCTCTCTCTCTATGAACGCGCGTAACATGCTATTCAGCAGGCGAATTTCTCTTTTGCATGAGCCAGCCTTATGGTCATGGCATGCGAACGAGACGCTTTTCTTCTTTCACGAGGACAGATGGTCGATGTGTCGCGGGTGTACTCGCGCGAGCGCGCGTTCTTTTTCACCAGGCTGCCATTAAGGCTGTTGTACGATGATGACGATGACGAGGATCGGACCCAGAGACACGGCAAGAGGAGGCGTTTATAATTTACACCAGTCGTTATGGTGACTACGCATCTCCAGCGATGGGATCAAGCACATTGTAAGAATCTAACTTTGAAGAAATCAAACAGACTTTTAAGTAGATTCAGACTCGGACGGGCTCGAATATCGAGAAACGCGAGTCGCAGCTCCGAGTAGAATTTTAATTTCTTGCGATAATTTCTGCTTCTTTGCGAAAGACGACGATCGTGATTATTATAATATCGATAAACAAATGAAATAGTATTTATAAAAAACATAGATCGGTAACTTGCAAATTTACGAACTTTACGAAATTTTATGTATTCGACTATCCAATTCCATCCCATTCTAATTCGATCTTGAGTAACGCTTAAATTCCACGTGTGCTTGTTCTGCAATTCGAAACCAACTTGTATTATGTCGATACTTTACAAATATAGAATCATGAAACATTAACTTCTGACGAGTACCGATCGAATGTCAGCAAGTGAAACTTTTCCATTAGAATTGGCTTGAATCCGCGAATAAATACCGAACTTGATCCCATCGCTAGTCGTCACAGTCGTTTCGTCGAGTTTTTGTACATCGTGTCCTTACCTCGCTGTCCTCTTGCTGTCTGACTGTCCCCTTACATAATATCAATTTCTCGACCCGATGAGACCTGTTTGCGCTTAGCTGCCGCCATCCTGAGCGCAATTTTCGTGATAAATTACAGTGCTGGCTATTTTTGAAACGTTGTTTTGTCGCGCGACGAACAAATTTTCTAGAGAGGAATGTTAAAGAAGCGCCGGGCATGCGAAGTGTCGCATACGCTTTGTCCGACTGTTCTAGCGTTGATTTCACTTTTCTCGACACATAGCTTTTTACGTTCCTCCTACGTGTTGAAAATTCTTTAAATTACTGAAAAAATACTAATTTTCGAGAAAGTTTCTTAGATTTATGGATGGTGTGTCGCAAAGTGCTTTAAAAAGTGGGCCTTCGTTCTTCTTGGCTCTATAGGTTGTAGAGTGGTTCTCGAAGGATTTTAGAAATTTATATTTATACAGTTTATACGTAGTTTCTTTTTAAGTGTGTTTCTTACGTGCTTATCCTTTTTCAACGAATTTCTGCACCAAACATTTTGTTCCTTTTCGTACGCCACGTCACTTCTTTCTTCTACAACACCCTCCCCCCCCCCAAAAAACAAGATAAAATAAAAACTTTCATTTTGCTGCTTATGATTTGCCGATAATTATCGAACTTTCCATCCTTCGTTATTTGAAACGTCAAGAAAATACGTATAAAAGATTGTCACTCGCGCCAAGATTTCTCAATCTCCAAAATCAGAAATCTTTGCAATTAGTTTGCACAGCGGTAGAAATAATTTTTAAAACACTCCGATATCTCACGTCTTTCCCTCACACACACACACACACACACACATTGCCTATAACGCCAAAAGAACATGAAAAAATCCCATTTACCATACTACTTTCAATGTCCAAGATCCTTCACCTCTTCACCTACAAACAATCTCCATCGGCCGATTCCCTTGCTCTAAGTCTCCATCGAGGCGATTGTTAACCAGCGATAGCTCGTAAATCGGATGGTGACCGGTTCCACGATCGCTCTCGTTCTCGCATTGTTACATTTTCGAATTTATTCGAGGTCAACGGCGTGCGACGTTCGGCGAGACTGGTTCCCTGGAACACGCGGCGTGCGTTAACCGAAATCGTAACATAAATTCCGCGCTTTTCAAGCGCTCCGCGTCTCCAGTCCGGTTTCTCTCTCTCTCTCTCTTTCTCTTTCTCTCCCTTTATAGGTGGAGCAAGAATCGCCGCGTGTCCAGGTGAAGCTTTAATGCCGCAGTAAGTTATGTTGCAAAGAGGGAACGTGACTTTATTCCGGCACGGCCGTGTGTCCGTGCGCTTTAACGAGTCGTGTTTGCCGCGAGCGAGCGCGCGCTTTTTTCCTACGGCCGCGCGGTATCTTTTGGAATTCGCGCGATGCGAACGGATCGGCAGAACTCACCGACCGATTGGTTTGTCATTGCAGAAGCTGAACATGGCTACGCTTCGACGATGCCGATGCCCGATGATATGCGGACGGTCACAAAAAGGCCAAAGACGAAAAAATCCCAAGGCAGCAGGTTGGTATCCTCGCGAACACGTCGACGACGTAGCTTTTCAGTTTTTACTCGTTTCTCAGTCCAGCTTGATGTATCCGACGTTTCTTTTCTTTTTTTTTTTTTTTATTTCTACTCTTTGCTCTTTTTCTTGTTTTCCCTCTCGGGAGGAAGCGATCTGATTTCGTTGTACGGAATAATAGTAGTCTTTATTCCGTGATTACTAGACTGCGGATTTTTATGTATTTATGGGAGATATAAACGCGCGAAAATGCAAAGTATAGCGCTCGTTACAATGTTTAATAATTTACAGTAATTTTTTATCCATTTTCTTAAATTCGCGAAGATACGAGTTTGCACGAGTATTCACAGTCTAGTGACCACTTGATTCTTAAGAAATTTCCACGTGTTTGAAAGTAGGTCTGACAATTTTAGAAAATTTTGTACATTCCGAAAACCTGTAAGCGTGGTGAAATTTATTGTTCAATGTAGTCCACGGTATTTCAAGTGGTATAAAAACTATCGTTTGTTTTTTCCAACAATGAGTTCAACGATTTATCATGCAAAGTTAATCGGCAAACAAAATCGTAACACAACATCGCTGAAAATATATCTTATCAGTACGTCGAAGACCGCTACGTTTGTTCCGAATGGCGTTGATACAGAACGTGTTTTAAAACGGTTTCATCCTACCTTCGAATCTTAAACGATCGCGCGATTAGGCCATTCAACTCGTTTGAAGAGTGGTCGTCGATCAAGAACACAATCGAAACGATAACATGTAATAAGATTTGAGCTATTAGAACGTCGAACTTGGAATTCGTTTTAAACATGTGAAAATTCTCAAATTTTCAAACATCAAATCCTTGAAATTTCAATGTTATTGAAGATATAGAAATTATATTCCTTTACTTTTTTTTCTTTTTTTTTTTGTAGAATTTTATCTACATTAATTTCTTTCATATAATAAATATCACTTACACTATCGTATTAATTGTTACATTCACGAAGCAATTGTCTCTCTTTTACTTTACTACGTATTTACTTATTTGATCAAATGATAAATTTGTAATATTCGATGGAATGAAATTACTTTGGAAAATGTCCATATTATGTTTAGTTTACTAGAAAATGTAACGTACACGCATAATGGAACGTTTAGCTCGTGGAAAATTTAAAATTTCGTTGGTACTTGAAACGCCGACGCTTTCCCTTCCTTCTTTCTTTTTTTTTTCTTACTATCGCAAAGCAAACGATTTCACCGCTTTGAAGTCTAACAAGAACGTTCTTTTCCGTTGCAGGACAACTCATAACGAGCTCGAGAAAAATAGGTGAGTACTTCATTTATCTCATTAACTTAATCCTATTCCAACCTCTCGTTTTGTTTTGCTCGTATAATGAGAGAGCATAGCCTACCAAGACTGGGCAAACTCGCCACTATTCATCGAGAAGAAACGAAAAACGAAAAAAAAAAAAAAAAAAAAGAAAAGAGTAGGTCTTTTACGTTTTATTTAACGCAATCTCTTCGTCTAATTCGATAGGTCCGGTTCAAAGAGATTTCAATTTTCGAAGCATCTTGCATGCCATGTCCGTTGATCGTGTCCAAATCGTCAATTCTTGCGACAACGAGCCTAGTTAACTTTATACGTAATTTTCAAGTATCGAAACGATCGGCAAAAAAATTAAAAGGAAGTAGTTAATGATTTAAGATTGATCCATTAGTCTTCGTACAGTCTCCATTCGAAGATCGTAAGAGATAATTTATTTAAATTTCGTATGGTCGATTCTAAACCTCGAAAGGCAGTTACGGGAATTAATCTAACGATATCTTTGTTCATCGTGACGTCAGGGGCAACAACAAAAAAAAAAAAAAAAAAAAAAATAAAAAGAAAAGAAAAGAAGAATTATCGGAGGACGGTGATGAGAGGAGGGTGAACAGTTGGCGATCCCACGACAAATGATCGTCCCTGGTCGTGTGTTAAATTGAAAGCAATTTACGGTTATCTCGCGTCGTTGTTCGCGACGTACAAAGGGCTGGGTCTGTTAATTAACATGCGTGATACGTGCGATTAGATGCGACCCTTTTATATACAGCGGGTCAGGAAAGTTCGAAATGGAGCGGAACAATGGCCGACGAGACGCTTAGTGGAACAGGTTTCCAAGGGTGCTGCCTGCACTAACCCCGATTGTCGACGTGATTTATAAGTCGCGGACCCGTTCTCTTGCTCTTGCTCGTCGTTCTTGCGCCTCCGCCGCGGAATGTACGAAAGCGAAACGGTTCGCTAGATCGTCAGCTCGACGAGTCGGTGGAACTTTTGATTTGTCGCTCTCTCGTTGACGAGGGTGGTTAGGTAAGAGCATCGTAGTTAGTTGAACAAATTGTTAGAATTGACTCAATCTCCGTAGTCTACGGCAGCGATTTTCAATCTGTTTCGCTTCATGGCACGCATAAACGAGGTAATTACTAATATCGCGGGCGGGCGCAAAAGGTATAATATATTTGGTTCGAGACTCGGCAAAATGACGGACTCCAGATTTTCCTGTCCTACGATCGCTAAAAGTACACAGGTATTTCCGTGAAAATGAATATTGGCTCTTGGTTAGACAGAGGCTCGATTATACCGATCTATTTGTCTCAACCAATATCTGTTGAATTACACTGATTTATAAGTATAGAACATTTAGGTACGTAGCAAAGACCGGTAGTTGTAGCGTTAGAAGCTGTTGCGGCACACCGCATCCATTGAAAATCACAGGTCTAACAGTTAAATCTCAACTGTAAACCAACGAGACGGATACATTGGATTGTAACGTAAGTAAGTTCGGTTAAACTCGATACATATTTTTCTTTATCTGACCGTACTTATTTACGTTACAGCCGAGTAAAAGACTCGTCGACGATCTCTTCTATAAATAAACTGCGTAAAACATCCTACGATTTATCCATCGATCGTAGCCCAAAAGTCTTGTCAAATCGACGAATTGATTTTTCCACAAGACACAGAGTCGGACCATTCGGGCGAGTTCGAAGCTCTCGAGGCGACGCGTGTTTCGTCACCGTGGTGGCAGGGCTGACGGAAGGGCGGAGGGGCGGAAATGTGCATAAACGTAAAAAAACCGAGGGCTTTGTTATTCGCTTGTACACCTTTTTGCCACACGCCAGGAACAGCCAGAGAACTCGGTACACACGGTGTACCGTGTGTACCCGGGCACACACGGGGCGCGCACAACCCGGAGACACAAATGCTAGGGGATGATGGCATATACGCTATATATGGTGGGAAAAAAGGAAGACAGAAGTGCAGACAGAGATAGCCAGAGGGAGAGAAAGAATCGTGGGGAGAGAGGCTATCGATTTTTTTTGTCCCCAAGCGACGAAAGCACCGCAGGAGGGTGAAGGGGGTAGGTGGTGCGTGGCACAGAAACGGACAATGTAAAAGCCCACACCGCCAACCACCCCGTTACACCACGTAGTTACGTTACATAACGCGACGCAGCCACGAGACATTCGTGGAATCCGTGGCACACGAAGCTTTTGGTCTTCCAGCATCGTTTGATCCACTGGCTCCGTTATTCTTGAATCGTGTCGCGCGAAATACGGTTTTCGTATTCGTGATATTAACCCTCGGACGCATCGGCTTTCCACGTCAATTGGAATATTTAACATTTCTCTGGAATATTTGAAGTTAGAGCAGCTCGCCAAAGTATCGCTATACTCGTCGACAATTTTGACGAATATATTACACGTCCGCTGTATGAAACACATTTCGATATTTCATTGGCATCGTAATAACATCCGTAACAACAACATGACTGGTATCAGGATTATATTCTAAAGATCGTATTCCTCGAACATCGTATTCGCCACGTTTTAGACAATTATGAAAATACACAAGTTTCGAGATTTATTTATCGCAGGTGTGTGTTTTGCGGACATCGCAAGAGTATTTAAATACCTGATCGTTCACGATATTAATAATTCTCAGCGTTCAGTGCTATCGTCTCCTTAGTTTGCAATAATTTTGTTCGCAATAAATATCTTGTAACTTGTATTTATATCTTCAGATTGCGATAGAATGTCGATCTAATCGCGATCTAATCCCCGACTTACGATAGTTATGAAATTTGTCTTTGAAATTTGAAGATGTTTTATAAATAACACGCAGGCGTAAAAGTTTCTTAGTAGGTAAGTGTACGGACGAATACTGTTGCGAGACAGCGTACGTGTCGTAAAATCATAAACGTTATAATAATCTTAATCTTTTGCACTTTTCTACTTTCTTTCGTTTGGAAATAGTAGGTGTGAAAGAGGTGCTTGGAGATCGAGAGGGGAAAAAATCTAATATTCGCGCGCTGCTATAAACTCGTAAATCGATTCGATTCGAATTAAGGTAATTATAAGGTTGGCCAGGATGAAGTTTATTACGGACAGTTACCATAGAATCTTAGAGCGAATATAATATCCGAATGGTGACTTTTATTCCACGAAATCCGCTATGCTACTTTGGTTCGTCGTGTCCGAATTTGAATAATTTTACTTGCGATTCGTCAAATCCCACGGCGTTTGAATTAACATGACAGAATTTCAAAGTAATTTTCACCGAGGATAGCAGCGGTAAAAACTTCCTTGAAATTTATATTACATTTACTCTTGAAGAGAAGCGGGAATGAGAGAACCGTATGTAACGAGAAACTTTGTAATCGTTATATCTCTTTTACTTCTAATTCGATTCGATACGTACGCTCGTTAATTTTTTCACTCTTGGATACTAGCTTCCAAGGAAATATTCGAAATTACACAACGTTCGTGCCAGACGTTCCTTTAATAAAAGCAGTATTACTTGTAGAAAGACGGAGGCGATTCAGCGCTCCATTACGTATAATATAATTATCTCGTGACTTGTAATATTTCGTGTCAAACGTATGCGAGTCGATAGTTTCAAAAGATTTAAGATCTTTTCGGCCGATCGATATTAATATGTGTTTCATTCGTCGATTTTAAAAGTCGGATTGCAAGGAGATCCTGGCGCTTCACGGAATTACGATGCAAAAACAGGTCGGATAATCGTACCCTAGAAAACTGATCCGCATTCACCGCGGCTCTTGATTTACGTTTCTTTAAATCTCAAATAGAAGCAGTCTTTATACTCGATAGAATTACAAGCAAAATGGGTCGAATAATCACGCTCTGGAAAACTGATCCGCATTCACTGCGACTCTCGATACGCGACCGTGTCGCGGAGCTATGAAATATTCGACGGCTCCTACTCTCTTCGGTTCCCTGTTAACCACAACCACGATCCATTTCGATCAGAGATAACGGTTCCGTTCCACGATCCACGACGTTTCAAGAACCAGATTAATACCGTTTCGAGATTTACAGATTTCATTCCGTTATCGATCACGTTCGTTCCCCCTTCTAAATGCCCCGAAATGTAATAAAGGTAGGATCGGTGATCTACGAAATTATTTTTTATTAAAAAAAAGATAATAAGTGAAAACGTTCGTTTCGAATTATATGTATATCGCTTTTCTCTTTGTTCGTTGATCAAAAATTATATAAAAATAACAAAGTTTAAAGAGTATACTACATATATATATATATATGTGGCGCTTAACGCGTTTGCTAAAACAATTCATAAACTCTATCTGCTGTGTTACCAGAGACAATGGTTTCGTTTTTCGTTTCAAAAAGCGTGTTTCCAAAGCGTGTCTCGAAAGCATGCTCGGTATTACCGTACGTGTGTGCACGGTAATTTCGAATCGCAATAGTATGTCATCAGAAACACGAACAGAGGGTCTTACCGAGGGTGCATGCAGAGTGACCGAGCGTCGCGGTTCACGCATGGTTTCAGGACTGCGCCAGAACGTATAATGACAGGAATTTTAATTAATTGCTATAATAACTACGCGCCGTGTCCACCACGCGGACAGTGAATTTGCATTTGTTTTCGCCAACGGATCGCCAACGATTCTCTCGTTGCTTTGCGGCGATCTGTCGACCGGAAGTAGCCGAGAGCTGGAACGAAATGGAAATTTTCCGACGATACCTCTTCAGCCTCTACTCCATTCGCTCTTAATACACCGTTGATTTATCGTTTGATTCTCGCGTCAGTAAATTTATTGCAATACGATATTCGTTTACAGTGATCGATCAGTCTTTTTTCAAATCGCGCCTGTAACGTTACGCGTGTTGCGTTATAATACTTCGAAAGAGTGAAACTACGATCTCTTCGGCAAATATTTTGTCGATATAATTTTGATAAAAATTCAACTTTGCGCTCTACGCATTTTCCGAATCTGATATTTTTTAATTGATATTTCCACGATAATCTGTAATAATGTCTAACGTAAAAAGAATTTCATAATGTAATAATGCCTTTGACGATATCCAGAGATAATTCCAACGATCGCTTGCAAGCGAAGATCGAAGTTCGAATACCGAGAACGAGTTCTCCATGCAGATATCTCGTTAAACCAAGACTCGTTTCCGGTGGGAAAGGTTGATACGGAATCGCAACACGATGTCTGCATGTTAACGAAACGATATGAACGGCAATTGTTCGTCGTGTGGCAGTCGAGTGAAATTTAAGTAGCTTTATTTTCTCGTTTCTCGAGCGATGTATATTCGCGTCTTGTGTTCCTCCTGTAAGCAGGAATCTCTTAAATACGCTAGAGGAACCCGGTTCCTAGATTTAATGGGAGCTTTTTATATCACGGTTAAAAACCTCAAGTTCCAGAGGAAATTCTGCAACGTGTTCAGACAGCCAAGAATTCGATTTGTATTTTATACGTGTCCTCGTTAATAATATATACATATATATATAGATGAGAATTCGTAACGACGATTTTGGTTAAAATACTTATGTTACTTATAATCGGTAAATAGATTTAAAATCATTTTCTTTATCCGCTCCATCGCGAATATTCTAATACGCACCGAATGCGTTGTACAATTCGTGAAATATTTATTTTCCGGTATTTTGCTACCATTTTGATAGTTGAACTATGTATTTAATTAAACTACATGATTCTATACATGTAAGATGTAACTGCGTATTCCAAGTCGTATCGTAACAACGGAATAGAATTTAATTAGATAGAATTTTTCGACCGAGCCAAATATATTCCACGTAGTATAGAAAAGAGACAGGGAAGTAAACGGATAAATAATATGAACGAACATATAATATCGAAAATCACCGGAAAAGACAATTATCATCAAAAGTATCATCCTTGTCGGCGTATTTCGTTTCCTAACGATTTATAATCCCGCAGAACGGTTCGTTGGAGAGTACGCTCTTCAAGATCGACCATCACGCGTGCGCGCGCGAATTCGCTTCGGCCCGCAGATGTTAATTTCCCAACTGTTGCTATTTACGACGACGCTGAAACCATTTGGACGAGCGTCCGGAACGCAATTCGGAAATGGTGAAATTTTAATGACGCCTGTCCACGGGACGAATCGATATAGCCAAGACGTGGCGGCGCGCGAAAAGTAGCTCGATTTAAACGCGGTATCGGAGATAGAAAAAAGTTCAGTAACTAAATCAATGTTAAATAATTCTAAAATTAATTACGATAAATTTATAACGGGATTCCTATCGTTTAATATCTACGAAAAACGAGCAGGAAACGTTGTATCTTAGTTGATACGTTCGACTTTGTCCGTCTCTTTCGTAGCATTTATTTCGATCTTTAAAAAACTTACGAAGAGTACATAGGCGAGTGATTAAATATTGCAAAAAGCCGTAAAAGCTGTGCGCAGCAACTGTTTATCGGAAAGGGGTTTTCGAGCACAAAGCAGCAATTTTTCGAACGAATATCGGCAAAGTATAATCGTAGTTGAAGCTTCGTTCATTTTCGCTACGAATTTTCCGAACAGCTTAATACGATTCAACGATACAAATCGTGGATTATCGTTGGAAGATTTAGAAATCGTTTTGGCCGTCCTCGTAGCGTGTAGTTCTTTGGAAATCTCGTCAAGAATGATTAATCAAGTGCAACTTGTGCAATTGGCAATGTGTTTTTAATTGGTTAACTCGGAACACGACGTGCGGAGCAATTACACGCTCGTTTGGCTGAATATTTTTATTCTTTGATTTGAAACGATCGACGTTCCGAAAGATACGAATTTATTATGGTTGAAAATTTATGAGTTGGAACTCGATTGCTATAATTAACAGCTGTTTAACGATCGTTAAATAGATTAACAATTTTTTATTTAGGATAGAACACGTTTCATTTAACTATTAAATTCACAATCATCGGATTCTCGAATCTAGCTAAGGTCGATTTACTCCGTTTAAATATTTTTGTTAGAGAAATAGCGAAAAAAAAAAAAGAAAGAAAAATAAAAAAAGAAAAAGAAAGAGAAGGGTTGGCTGGACGGAAAGTCGGCAACTTCAGCTAGTTCTAATTAAAAGTTTCACGTACTCTCAACGTCGTGAATACATTCCAACGTCATTTCAATATCAAACCGGATGAAATTTTATTCCAATAGTAACAGAGAAACTAATTTATACTCAAATATTTAAACATTTGTTCCTTCTATTACGTAATACACTTTAGGAAGCTACCCAACAACGTTCGTGCAAGATGAATTTCACTTTGTTATTTAACACGATAAAAGTAAACGTACAAGTAGTCGTTTACTTGCTAAACTTAAAACTATCCCATACCTTTAGTACAGCAATTAGTTTTTCGTAACTTACGTAAGTCATTGTTATAAATACCACAGTCGGGAAATATTATCAGAAATCTGCTTCGATAGATACTTGACTTAAAATTAACAGATCTTCCGCAAATTACCTTAAATTATTGGTAAATTATCGCTACTGATTACGTTATGCACGCGAGGCAAGTTCTGCAAAGAGGATAAAGATTCTAAATACTATACTTATATAATCTATTAAACAATGGTGGACTTGTGTGTGAGAATGTTACTGGAGAACTCGTCGACAAACAGTTGCTGTTCCATCGTACAATCGAGAAGATACGAGGAAGCGACTAAAATAGATATATACAAGCATTTTTACCAGCGATTCCAGTTAATCTAATGCGTCTGTGATTTCCATAAGCGTCGAAATATTCGAATGTCTCTAAAGTATCTATCGATTAATGGACGACGCCCGTTCCTTGGTCAGTCAGTGGTCATTAGCGACTCGTCCTGCCAAATTGTTTCTATCTACTATTCGACCGTGGATTGGCCAATTACGTTCTTAGACTGATGGATATTTTCGTGCGATATATTTCATCGTGACGAAGTTTTGGGACTAGTTGTTGAAAAAAAAAAATGATTAGCCGTGTCGCTCGGACGATCAACGAACGCAAGCTTCGAGCAATTTAACAAGCTCGTCGCACCGCGAAGGTCGGTGCTCGGAAATCACGACGAAGTCGATCGGTTTGCGAAACCGCGCGGATCGTCGCGCTATTCTAAGGACGTGCAGCGTTGTGTTTTCTTTTCATGTGCGATTGATTTCGCCCGTATGCCGAGGACACCGTGAAAGTGGGCCGTCACAGGTGCATATGTATGCAATACGCGCGGCAATCGTGCAAACGTCGGGGACGATGACACGTTGTCCTAAATCCGCTGCGCTGCAACGCGTCTAAAATAAATCCGCGGTCGAACTTTCCACGGGAACCCAGCGATTTATTGATCGAACGTTCCCATGGACGATCGTCGCGGTTTCTGATCGACCGAAATAAGCGACCATGTCTGTTTTCGGATATCTGCACCTTGAATCCTTATGGTCGTCATTACCTTCAACCACCGCCATCTTCGATCGAGAATCGTCGTCTAGTATTGCGAGAGTCGTGATTATGTAGCTTGAATTTTGATACGATTTTCGTTGATCGTGGAATAAAGACAGACAGCGAATTGATTCCGGTCGAAAGAATGTCGGACGAATAGATAGGAAAGATCGATTTGAATAGTACGTTGTTTGTATAAAGTTTGAGTATATTGAGTTTGTATAAATACAGCAGAGTAATACAGCGGTACTAGGTATAACGCGAAACCCATGTACCTAATCGAAGACCGCATTGTTCACGCAATGACCACGCATCGAAAGGAACAACGGTTGTTAATAAATTTAATGTCTACCTGCTGCGTCGACACGGTGGTTGCATAACGATAAACAGTCACTAACGTTCGTAATTGTAGCTAACCGACACCTAATACTGGCTTATTACCCGTCCGACACAGAAGGATCCTCGTTATCGGTGCATTTCGGTCGTTGATTCGCGTGTATTCCTTTATTACCGCTTCAATCCGTCATTCCCTATGGCGAATATAGCGATTTTATTCGTAAATCACATAATTCCGCAATTTAAAGTTTATGGCATGCGGAGATTAAAATCGATAGGCAATTTACAAGAAGTGAAATTTTATTCTCTGCTCTCGATGTGGATCGAAAAATTCATAAAATTTCCAAGTTATCAACGAGCGAAGTAAATCTCCGTCAACGTTCAAGAAACTTTGTAAACGATAAAATATTACGAAAAAAGAAAAACAAAAAAAGAAAAAAAGAAAAAGGAAAAAGAAAGAAAGAGAAAAAGGAAGAAAAGTTTAAAAAGCGAAAAGAAAAGAAAAAGGGAAAGTATCGAGCAAAGTCGATCAGCAAAATCGACGATGGTACCACGTGAAGTGTACAGTGGAGTACAGGAAGATTGAAAAACGTCATTGTCGCGACGTCTTCTCAACGAAATTACGTATAAACGAAGGAACGATCGTAAGGACGAAAACGACGACGATCGTTCCACCTGGTATATTCTTTCGAGATTCGCCGAAAACGAACGTTTAAATTTTCGATGACGAAGGAAAACGATATTCCGGCGAACGCTGAAAGCTTGAAAAAATAGCAGCGCCGGCGAAAATTAAGCCACGAACCGTCCCGCGGGGAACACGGGACGATTCCTGAGCAATTTGAAATGCATTGAATTTTTAAGCGACGCTCTTTGTGCCGTGGTAGCGCGTTAGAAGCAACTTCCGGTTAGGCTCGACCCATCGACCGCGACGTAATTTCTCGTCGTCGAGAAAGAAAGCCTGCCTGTCAAAGATAATAGTCGTTTCGTCGAAACACGATTATTCCTGGCGCTGCGTCTCCCTGTCTGCATGTACATTTTAATCAACCGTCGAAAAGTTGCACCATCTTGCCGAGCGACTCGTTCGAATTGATATCGAAGAAGTGGAAGATTTATCGGGCGGAAACCTTTGCTCCGTGCATCGTGAACACCGATAGAGAAAATTATCGAAGCTCCTTCGCTTATTCGCTCTTAAGACGGGGCTAAAACGGGGATTTTTCTTTATTCGTTTTTTTAACGAAGTAGGAAGCAAGTCCGCCTTAAATGGAATTAGTCGCACCGAAGCGGACCAACTAGTAGCGTGCGAACGAAATAGTTTCCGGCCTTTCGAACACTTGTTCGTTGAAATCGAACACGGAGATCCGATGTTATTGATTTCATTCGAGAAGTTTGTATATTTGGAGGTTTCAGCGTTCGCAGATTTTGAAAGTGGAGAATCGAAATTTTGGAAATTTGACGATTCGAAAGCGCACAAGTTTGGAAATTCGAAACTTTAAGTATCGAAGAATTCGAAACTCTAAAAGTTTCGTTCAGTGGCTGTGAATGAATTCTGAAAATTAGAAAATATTCAATCTCGAGAAACTGGAATTTATGCCAGTCGCGATAACGCGATTCGATTCAGAGCTTCTTCTTGCGACTAATTTCGCCTGTCTCGATGGAAAATGTGACCCGATGGAAAAATTAGAAAAGCCTCTTGTTTCTTGAAGTGGCTACCTTTTATCTATGTATACCGGTTACTGGACCAAGTTTGCTCATGTTTCTTTCATCGTAGCAGCGGATTTAATCGACTAAACCGCTGTAAACTATGAAGTGCCGCGATAACATGGCCGAACGAACGAAAAATAATTCATCGCAACACGCTAATTGCCATTGGAACAACTATCGTATATATTGAGCTCGCGGTGCGTTGTTATATCGTTAGCGTAATTACGATACTTGGAAAATTTGCAACGGTGTTTTGGTCTAGTACCTTGCCTTCAATTTCGCGATAACTTGGCATTGCTTTTATAGATTCAACAGTTTTCACGTTGTACGATTAATCTTTCTTTCGCACCTCCGTTTAAGTGGCGGAAGAAAACTAATAAATTACTTCATAAATAAAATTATCCGTAACAACGTCTATTTACAAGCCTTGCAACGTTCGAAATCATGGAAACGTAACAGGTCTTTTCACGACTTTCTGCAATGTGAGATATCGTTGCTGAAAAATGAGAAATTGATCGTTGTAACTTATCGCGTGTAACTTATCACGCGAGAATGTCGAAAATACAAAAACACGGTTGATTCGGAGAACGCGTAACGCCGATGGCTCGATAATTAAATTTCCTACGTAAAATTCTCGGGGATAAAAATTTCGAACGACTGTGACCCCGAGAGAGTGAACCGGGTGAAATAATTCGAGCCTCGGAATATTGCCGATCGAAACCGAGCCATACGAGGTTGCAACTTTGAAAAATTCGACACCTAACAAGTGTCCCCGGTTTTGTCTTCGTTTATTTCGAAGAATAGAAGAAACGAGAAATAGCGGCGAATCGAGGTGAATCGGGAAGTATAGCTGGGCGAAGGGAGAGAAAGCGACGGAAGAAAGGAGAATGTGAAAAATGGCGCGAGTCGGTCCGCGGCGTATGTGTGCGCGCAGTCAATAAATTTAGATTCGTAGATATAGTTGTGTACCGCGTATGCATTAATAGCGAATGCACGCCGCGTACGTATATAAGTGTACACACATCCTTTAAATCTGATAAATGCACGTACTTAGGTGGAGCGCGCTGATGAAGCAGCGTAAATGCACCGCTTCGCCTATGTAGCATATGGTCAAGAATAAACGATCGATGTTATTTGCGCGATTGGCCCGATGTTAAATTAATTATTTGCCACACGCGATACTTGCGCGTGTACACGCTTGCGTTATCGCGTGCATGCATAAGCGCATGTGCAACAGCGTCGGATATTGCGTTCCGTTTCGTGAAAATTACCAAACGAACATTCAGCTAAGGGACACCGCGTGGCATGCGATCAATTCGTTTATGTCTCTCGCCAGACTAGCCTAGACTTTGTTCTCTTTGTTGTTCGATAAAGCAGAAATTTCGATAAAGTACGAAAGTTCGGATCTTGTTCGAATCACGCGTCACAGCTGCGTATTTTCCATATTATTTTGACATAGAATTATTTTACAGAGGCAACGACGAGACTTGCGTATTCGTTGAAAATATCCGTCCAACGCTTATTCTTTCCATCGTTGCAATAATTACATACAGACAACGAAGCATACCTGTAATTAGACGGGAAACGTGTCCTTTATTCAACGAGACGCCGTATCATCTATCTGGAAATGTATAATTAATTCCATACCGAACGGAACGATAACTCTCCTAGAAACCAACATCTCTAGATTTTTCGTAATTCCGATTAGTTTTAAACATTGCTTCTATTGTTTCTTCGATCTTGATTAGACCGCTATTGCTCAGGCATAAGATAGGTATAATTATCGCGATTTATATCTCGTTTTAAATATAGCGGTAGAAGAGGATCGAAAATGTTAATTGCACGGTGTGCGTGAAACGTAGTTTCAACGTATATAACGTACTCTCCCTTCCTTTCGTTCTTTTCCTTAGACCTGAGCGTTATTTTTATCGTCCAGACACGTGGCTGAACGTTTCTTTCTGTATTGTGTTAAAAGGCTATCAAAAACGTAATCGCGAGTCGTTGCCGGTCGGTAAACAAGCGGCGAAAGTCAATTTCGATCGAATCTTCTCCCTGCCGTTGCGTTATATTCGTACGCGATGCACATGCGCTTCTTTATCTAACGTTCTCATATTTTACCGCCTATCTTATCACGCTATTGTTACCCACGTGATCGTCACGTTATTGTAAATTCTCGGCGTTCAATAATTCTTTCAAAAACAACAACATGACGCGTTTAACGTTCATTGTCTCTCGTTTAATCGGTATCTCATTTTCTGACTGCTTTCTCACCTTTCCCTCTATCATTTGTCTCTCTAGCGCTCCTTATTTTTGTACAATTTCAAAGCGGTTGCGATCTCCGTCGAGTAAGTTTCTTTCGTCTTTCGATCAAGAAACGTTATCGAAAAGCTTAGCTCCGTGCAACGAGGCTCTGTGTCGATCGAGGGAGGAAAGGTAAAGGGATACATATGGTAAAACATTTCTAGACAGAAACGCGTTTCTAGAAGTATCCTCGAGCGTCGTGAAATCTTCCACGGTTGTAAAAAGCAGCGTAATAATTACGCAAGCTCGATAAAAGCGCTTTTGCATGCAGCCGTAATACAAAAGTAGCCGGATGCTCGTTACTTTCGCAGCGTAATGGTGGGGCCACGTAACCACGCCAAAATAGCCGCGCCGCGTTAAAGAATACGTTGCAAGAATTTTGCATAAACCGCGTATCGGTCTGCCAATCGATTTCACGGATCGATAAAGCGATCCTCGCCGGTGGATAAAAAGGTAGCGAACGCGGTGTTCCGTAATAATTCGTCATAATTTTAATCTATTTTCGTCGCTTTAATCAACAGATTTCCCTTTATACAAATTCTAATCTCGGTCGTAACGAAGTTACTTGATATCGTTATAAGGTTATTTAGTTATCGCTAGATCGCGAACGTTTACACATTTTTGGGAGATCTGAGGCTTTGAATATTTACAAAATTTTATACATTTGCGCGGGAAACGCGCAAAGACGTATAAAATATCTAAAGTAGAACAGTTCGGAAAATAGCGTTCGTAAGAATGAAAAATTGAAAAAACGATTCGACAAAGTTGAGAGACACTGCTTTCGATTGTTCATTGATTCCGAAATTGCGGGTGTGTACGTGTGCTGTGCGAATTCTGTCGTCGATTATCGTCTGACGCGTACCTCGTGCGTACATGCGTGAGTTTAATCGCGATTGACATTCTCGTTTAATTCGTGTTCGAAATACACGGCTGCCAGGCGTTCGCATTTTAACCTATGTTTTCACGTATGACAGAGTGCAGGATTACCCGTGTGTTGGCTGAAGCGTGCAGTTAGACGCTGATCTACGAGTCTGCTGATCTCTTCTAATTCGTTTCAGTTGAGTTTCAGTGTTTGCATCGAAGTATAGAATTCTGGTTATTAGCGACGGTTATAATACGAATTCCAATCGATAGATACAGTTCGTTTGGATGAGAAATTAGGTCGGTGATACGTATTTTACGATACGGATCTTATGCGTATTCGAAAATTAGATAGACGAAAAAAGTACTCCGGCGACGTTAAAACGTTTTAAATGCACGTTCTCAAACACGATAGTCGGAGTTCGCACATTGGTTCGAATTTCGACGTACTTAGGAAGCAAGCATTTCGACAACTCTGTAATCTACCCGCTTAACGAAACTTTCATTGGCTTAAACGGAATTGTACTTTACTCGAAGTTCCTCTAATATCCAAATTACGGTCTACTGCGACACTTACGGAATTTTCAGTGGTACGACGGAACTTTTGCTCACCCGTAACTCGCGCGTTCGAGAAACGGTATCGTGCGTCGGCCGGATACGCGTGAACGGGCGAACGAGTAAGTCTAGTTGGTCAAAAGCGAAACGTTTCGATCAGAATCCGATTTTCATCGACGATTCTCCGATGTTCATTTACGCAAGATTCGTTTCACCGTGTAAAACGTTGATTTATCAATTTTCAAAAAAACGGTGCGCCTGGACGCGCGACGCGCGATACTTTCACCGCCATTTTGAGGTCAGAGTGCAGGGTTCGTGGCTGCAGCGCACCAAGTATCCTTCAGTCTGGAACGTTGTCGGAGGAAAGGAGGCGCAGGGTGCACGTCCCGTCGAATCGTCCTTGACCCTGAAGCCGAGCTGCATCCTGCCTCGTGCATTTCGCGAAGGATACGCTCTGCGCTTGCGTGCTGCCATTTCCTCTCCATCCCTTTCTTTCGTCCTGGTCGCCTTCCGTCTCCCCTTTTACCCATACTCTCCCTTCCTCTCTTTTCTCCCTTTCTCTCTCGTTTTGTTCACTCTCGCCCTCGCCTGGCTCGGTTATTCCAATACTCGATCTTTATAATACGGTTTCAGCTGCTCGTGTCTCGCATTGTCTGGCTTGGACGCGTACGATCCCATTCCATCGAATAGTTTCGTTCTCGTTTCGTTGTTTTCCGTCATGCGGTATTTTTCGAGTGGTCGGCGCGTTGCTTTGTTTCGACTGTTTTAGGATAATTCGAGTTGTTGAGCTATGCAGCGATTTCAATTTGTAGAGTTGCGGAGATTTATAGAAATTTAGATGATTTACATCGGACGAAAAGATTTCGAACAGTTTGAAACGATAGAATACCGTCTTCTCTACATCTCTACAAAAGATATTACGAAAAGACGCTGTCATTACTAGTAATCTCATTCTATCCGGAGCGAAAAAGTCGATTTTTCACGATGTCGAAAGAAGCTCGATGCCGAAACAGTCACCGTCATCCGTTCTCACCGGTAATCACGAGTTTTTCTTTACCCTTGCTCTTCTTCTCGCACATATCCCGTCTTCTCCGGAGTCTGTGGTTCGCGGTCGATCCCGCGAAGATCGTAGCCGGACACGCTGTCGAATTTATTTTCCGCCGCGTTGCCAGCCGGTTGTTGCATCGAAATTTATAAGGTCGAACGGTTACGCTATAAATTACAATTTCCTGTGGCACGGCCCTGGAGCAAATTGGCCGCTGTAACTGCAGTTTGAAGGGTCGTCCCGCTGCCGCCTCTACGTCGAGTCGAATTCTAATTTGTTTCTCTATCGGCTCGACCACGGTCGGCGAGGCAGCCCCCGTTTTTTTCCACGTTCCGTGGCTGGAACCGTTCCAGAATACCATAGCGAAATCTGCAACCTGTAGATACGAATAAACGAGCAACCGGTGCCCCCTTGGCCTTCCTTTGCGCGTCTTCTGCATTATTTACGGCTTATGCGCTCTCTCGCGCGAATTTCGCTTTGCGATTCCAGGGCAGCAGCGCTCTTTCGCTCGGCGGATGATGGTTCTCGCTCGAGTCCCAGTCGCATCTTCTTCATCGGTATAATTTATTGCTATTGTACACGGTATTCTATATTTATAGGACGGGTAAGTTGTATTCAATTTTTGGTCGCGATTCGAAGAATACGTTTGAGCAAGTGGTTCGAGAACACGATTATTTTTATTTCGTCGAAATAGAGCCTCTTTTTCGTATCTTCTTTCGAAGACAAATCACTTTCATAGGTTGAAAGCGATACGAGGAATTTGAGAAAAAAAGTTATTTCTCAGAGACACGTTGCAACATTCGTAAAATGCGTTTACAAGCGTTCGGATACTTTGACGAGTCCGTACGATACAATCGCTAAAGTAACCGCTGAGGATCGAATTCTAACCTGCTATGGAGAGTTCGAGTGCCGAGAAAAAGCGTTCTACACATTGACTCTTGTAGAAGGAGTCTTATCCTCGAATCGTATTAGTAAATGATACGGCGTTCGTAACGATCGCTTTCGGCGGAACGTGCTTCGGTGGAAACGGTCGACGAAGAGGAAAGAAAGGAAAGAAACGTCTCGATGAGAAGTTTCCGAGAATCCTTGATCCCGAGAATAAAAATAACATACTTGCTACCGTTCTCTGTCCGTGTTGTTACGATCCACGGAGAGCACTTTGGAAATCAGCCGGAGACGTTGGCAGTAGCGATTCGTGATAAATTACGTTTATATTTATGGACAGTAACGAATGTTTCAGCATTAAGCAATCGGATGGAAACAATCCGTGGCTTACGAGCACAAAGCGCAGGGCATTGTGTCGGGCCTGAAAGAATCCTTGATTCTTCTAGCTGTTTGCTTCCACGTGAGGCAAAGCAGAAATAGAAACTGAACGCGACTTTTCCCCTCTTCTCTTCTTCTTCCCTTTCCAGTAATTCGTCTTTCGCGTTTTACCTCTTTACTCTTAGCATGTTTAAATCTGCCGGTTCCCTAGCAAGTTCGGTCTGTTCGTCAAAATTTTCCACGATTAGATATGTCGATAAACGTTCCGGTCTAACGTTACGATGCAAATCTCGTTTCTCTTAAAATTCCAGCATCTCTCAGGAAGACATCGATCACACGGGGTACATGCTAATTGATGCTGGATCGCGGACAGTTGTACGACGTTTCGACGAATGCCTGGAACAGAAACATGCCTCGAACGAAGAGGCCAACGTCTCTCGTAGATGGTGTTGGTTAAACGCGTCAACAGCTTGTCCATCGTGATAAACCCTAACGTTAATGGTCACCGATCGGAATCGCGATGGTGCCGCGGCCGTTCGTAATAATTATTTTTATCGAAGACGAACCGGAATGTCGGCCGAGGAGAGGCGCGAAGGAGAACCCACCGAGGCTGTAAACCGTGTTTCAGAGCTTGGATCGGATGCGTTACGTTATCGCTGGAAGGAAAAGGAAAACGTCGACTCGATTCGCGTGCTCGCGGGCGCGAATATTTAAAAATAGATGTCGCCGCACGGGAGAAAAGCGAACAGTTGGTGAAACAGCGAGCTTTTCACAACGGGCCACGAGAAGGTGTTGCGATCGATTCTCTTCAACGTCGTTCCCTCGCAGTTTGATTTCGCTGCGCACGGAAATTTATTGCGCGCTTTATTTTTGGAGTTGAAGCGAACTTGTTCGCTTCCGCCGCTCCTTCCATGACGCGTTCCTGATAATTTTGTAGGAACTTTATTTCTCACCTGCTTTCCGTATGATCTAAATGCGAGGTTTCCAGACAGTTTTATTGCCAGACTTGGATTATTTGAATAAAATATTCCAAGAATAACGTATCGTCTTATCCGTAGCCATAGTTTTGAAATAATTTACGCCAGTTAGTTTGAACAAGAAAATGATCCTTCGTTGAACGATTCCGTCGTTTTCACCCGTCGGATGAATAAACTTGTTTAAATCTTAAAAGCGATCTACTTATTATCCTGAACGAAATACAGGAAAGCGCGCGTGTCTTCTTATAAATGTGAAAGATTTGCGAATAGTTGTATTTTCCAGGAAAAAAATGATACTTATCAACGATTTGCCAAAATAATGCCTAATATTATGTAGAAGAGGTTTTTAATTTACGAAACGTCGATACTCTGTTTTCCAAATTTCCGAGAAGCTTCTTCGTTCACGAATCGGAAGGTAGTTTGTGTGTATATCTTGCGGATGGAAAATAAATGAAGCTGTAGGAATTGTTGTAAAGATCATAGAGGATGTATGATTCAACTTTGTCGGATGATATGTTAGATCTTTGATTTTAACGTGTTTTCGGCAAATCGGTGCTACCGACGTCGAGAGGAATTTAACGAGTTAAAACAATACGACCTTCGCGCGAGTTTTCATACGAGTATCTCTTTTTTAAATCGATTTCAAGGTCCCTCGAGTGCTTGGTATATATTCAGGGTACGTTCAAGAATGGACTTTGGTCGTTTGTAACGACCACGAGAAATATTTTGGACGATCGCCGTGTTCCTTCGCTATCTTTTTCGAGTTTCGCATATAATTTCATATAAAGACGATTTGCACGAATTCTTGCAAAAAAAAAAAAAAAAAAAAAAAAAAAAAAAAAAAAAAAAAAAAAAAAAAAAAAAAAAAAAAAAAGAAAAGAAAAGAAGAAAAAGAAAGAAAAACAGGGAAAAAAAGGAAAATGAAAAGCGTTGCAACGTAATCTAATTTGCGAGCCAATTGTGCGAGGAGATAAGATTAGACGATACGAATGGATCGTTGATTAGTATACATTTTACAATGGAAAAGATGCAATAGGGATATCTTATCGTTAATCGAAAGCGGTCGAACGTTGATTTTTATTTACCAACATTTTTCTGTTTATTTTGAGCGCTATGCACGTGTTACGTATGTGATTACTACATCGTGACTACTGCGTCATTATCGTGCTGTTTATACGAGCTGTTTGCGAGTATTACGCGATTACTACGAGAATTCTGCCTACTCGAGAACGTAGAGTACTGGATTATTGCTCGAGTACCGTGCGAATATAAAATCGGATATTTTGTATTTTACGCTCGAGTAGATAAATGACGTAAGAATATTAAGAATCCTTTGGCAAAGATTAATTAACCGTTAGTACCTACTCGAACAGTATTAACAGATAGATATTTTATCAAGGTTACTTTTTTATTCTTTACTCAATCACAAGCTGAGAAGTTACACGATCCTTCGATCTTACTATCTCGCCATTAAATATCTTCTCAAGCTTTTTTTTATAAGTTAAAGTTTAATATCTAATATGAAACGATCGTCCGAATCTGAACACTCGTCGTTCCGTTAAAAATGTTTTAACGAGCACTAACTTAAACGTATTTCTACGCTCGTGAAAGGATCGACAAATACGATTTTCAGCCGATATCCGTGACGATAAAATAAGCGCAACTTTTCTTTCTCGCTCGAACATCGGACGCAATTGCTCGAACTATTCCGAAATACGATCGAGAAAATGCGCGAATGGTCGTGCGTGCTCGCATGGATCCCGACCTGCGTAAACTCGATTTTACGTAAGGCGCGAGCGGAGAAAATAATCCGTGCGCCGAGAGCTTGTTTCCCTTGTGAGCGAGCGTACGCGTGAAACGCGCGAGGAAAGAAGAAAAAGAGGGAGAATACAACGACGCCCGGAAGAGAAAAAGGAAAGCGTTGCGAAATCGAAGACACGCGGGTTTTGTATTTCTCAACGAACAACGCATATTTTTCGAATGTTCTTCCGAATGACTGATGGAAAACGTCTGACTTACGTAAATGTCTCTAGAGACGGTGGCTGTTACATGATCCGAGCATTGTTCGAAAGTCGAGGAAAGGTTCTCAGCAGCGGTTGCGAAAATGGGAATCGAAGGTGATGGTTTTGCAACGAATTAAATAAAATGGGATATAGCGACGCGAGTTTTAGACATTTAGACGATGTAGAATAGTTCCACGACAGCCGAGTATACATTTTACGTTTCGTCGATACTTCGTCGTTCATAATTGCGCGAAAGATGCGAGCAAGCATCGTCTCGTACTTCGTCCAGGATCAACTACCCAGTGTAGCCAGTGTCGAGAAAGTTTCTGCGTATCAAACTGTCTCTGTAGCGAGCAAAAATTAAATATTTCTATATGTCTCTTCCCACGCTCGTAATACGATATTGTCATCAACAAGTTTCGTCACAATCACCTGCCGACATTTATCCACTTCTCGCAACAGTTCTAACGCTCTTAACTCGCCTCTATTAAACAATCCGTGCATTAAATAATTTCCATTTCGTACTGGACCAACGTCTTTGTACCAGTCGTAAATAAGGCGTCTGAATTGCGAAAATTTGCCGTTAAAATTCCGATTCGAATCACCAGAAACATCCGACAAAGTAAAAATATCAGATGTTCTACACTTTGCCAAGTAAATGTGTAAGCACTTCGTGTTACTTCGTGTTACTTCGTGTTACTTCGTGTTATTCGTATCGGTGCAAGTCGAAGGCCACGATGTGTGTGGTTCAATCTGCCGAAATATCGTCGAAATATGAAGAGCGAAAGCAGAGTTACGGCCGATCGTCGTCGTCCTCCGTCTCGTCCGACTGCGGTAGGCTGGCGATAGGTTCGTTGCAACTCGAGACACCCGGTAGAAAAGGGAACGACCGAACGAAGGGATTGAAACGAACGGGACGAAGACGGAACGAGGCTCTTGTATATCTAGCGTGTGCAACGAAAGCGCAGGCATTAGGGACGTTGGACCCTCGTAGTCTCTCCCTCGTGCTCGCGCAGCTCGCCATTGCCACTTTGAATCTCGTTCACCTTGAGCTTCGTCGTCAGTGATTCTCAACTTCTCTGCCTCTCGTTTCTACATAGCCGAGCGTTCCACCGATTCGCGCGCCCCCGTCGCGTCAGTCGGCGACGAGACGAAGAGAGATTAGCTTTTTACACGGTTTAGACACGGCCAGATAATATCGGGGAGCGCGTAGCGCGCGGCCGCTTACGTAAGACGGTAGCCTAGGTCACGCACGTTGCCAAGCCAAACGGCGTATGCAGAAAGCCCGACCATCGGACTCACGATTCTCTCCTCTGATGATCGATGTTTTCACGTTTTCACAGAAAACATCTATCGATCAACGACGAATTGGTAACGACATTTTGAATCGGCAAGCGATCGGAGACGGTGGACAGCGAGCGTTTTCGCCAAACTGGAACTTTGCTCGTTCTACCTAGCGGAGAAGGGTCACGTGAAAAGCGCGAGAAAATTCTGGAACAGCGTAGACTTGTCTCGTCTTATCTATAGCGTTGCTCGAATCAAAAGTTAATCACGATTAGCGGAGAACGTTCGAACTGAAGTAGTTATCGCGGTGGACGTCCTTATGGAGTCATCGCTGCAAGTAGAAATACTACCCTAATCGTTCTAATTCTAGCGAAATAATTGTAATATTATTGAAATTGGAACGTGAACGTACGTAAAAAGAAAGGGACAGCATAAATCTCTTCGGACATACGCGGTGACGTTAGAAATTGATTTCTAGAAAGGAAAGCGTGCTTTGAATATTTAGTTGGCGATTCTCCACTTGTGTAAGTAGAAAGCGATGACAATGTCTGACTAGAGTCGCCGGCAGTGGAATTATCCGGTAGGTGGCGGTCTCGCAAGATATTAGCATTTGATGGTTCTCGAATGGCGGCTACATGGATACAGCGATTCTTAAATTGCCTGTTATAGAGAGATAAAAACGTTGTACAGATAATTCAAAGAGATCCATCGGTGCTCGTTTCGTCAGCCTTCCACCATATTTTCTATCACGAAATTCAATGTTTTCGACCGATCTTCTCGCGACTCGTGGTAGCCTGGTAGGAAACCGATATCCTTAATTCCCACAGTGAAAAAAGGAGCGGCGGGAGAAAAGGGGAGGAACACGACGACGGCGACGGCGATGGCGACGGCGACGGCGACGGCGACGGCGACGGTGGAGGTAGAGGCGGAGGTGGCGAAGAAATCGGAGAGGAAGAAAAATGGTAATTAAAACGAGAGCGCGCAGCAGGCCTCGGTTCGAGTATCGGCTTTCGGCCGGTCTGAAAACGATACGCGGCGTTCTCCTCTTTTTCCAACGTCGTCCGCCTCCGCCGCTTCTTACCGTGGCCATCCCTCCCCCGCGCCGAACAACACGTGGCAGACTTTTAAATTCGCTCTGCGCCACACCACGACTCGACGTGGTCGCTGCTCTCGCGGTTTTTGCAGTTAACCCGCAGAGGAAACGTGTTCCAGAAGAAACACGCTCATCCGATCCTTCCTTCTGTCTGTTGTTCTTTTCTTCTTCTTCTTCTTCTTCTTCCTCTTCTTCTTCTTCTTTTTCCTTTTCGTCTCTTCTTTTTTTCTCTCTTTTTTTTTTAGACGGTTCTGGAGACGTTTTTAACAGCTTCCTATGCGGGCCAGGATGGTTCAGGATGATGCTCGAAACTCCGGGATCGAAGTACTGGCTGATGATAGGTGACGAACGATGATGGTGGCGGAGGAAACGAGAGTTTTAGATCAAGGTTAGGTTCGACGACCGAGCGGTTTCTTTTCTGTCGTTGGTCGTCGAGTATATGTGGGTTTTGTTTTTACGTTGCTGCAGAACGTATGGGTATACAGATGGTCGTTGTGGATTTATTGGCTCTATCGCTTCTCCGTGGCGATTTTAAGCCTGATGACTAATTTGATACTCCGTCTTCTATCACAGATCGCGTTAACGTAGTCCGATTCCTTGGATCTTGGAAAACAAGAACGTTTAAAAACTGGCCGTTTCGATATTCAGATCTTATTTACTGGAAGAGAAAGTAGGGTGTAGCTTTCACATTCGGGAGTACAGAGGTTTACTGCTATCGATATTAGTTAACTATAAAGTTGCAGTACGTTCGTAAGTGAGTTGATATCGATCGATTTTTGTTGGATTAGTCAAATTATTGGAAAATAGCGCTGCCTTCTCGTCCCAGCCATCCCTTCGAATCCGAAAGATTGTTGAACGATCTTGGAATACGAATTGAATTTATTCCGATAAATACAACAGCGCAAACATTAAGTACTTAACTTCGAAGGGGATCCGTCGGCCGAAATGGGTTTCAACCCATTTCGCATTATCAACTCGACGTAGTAATAAAGTAACGCGGTAGGACACGGTTTTCGTGTATTCGTTGGCGAAATTGACTCGACCGTTGGGGCTTTCTCGCCGAGGAAACGAGAATTGACACGAGCACCAAAGCAACAGCCCCCGAGAATTATCATCGTCGAATGAAAGTTTCGGTTTCCGGTGGAGTTTCAACGAGTCACGTGGTCGTCGCGAAGGAGCGTCGTTGTTCGCGTGTTTCCGCGATAATTCGATTATGTAATCCGGATGGGGGATCGGTTAATGCGGCTCGGGACACAAAAAGGGCGGGGGCATCAACTCTGAAAAAGTTTCATCGGTATCAGCCGCGTAACCACTATTTTCGGCACCCCACCTTTCACTTTCGCCTTTATTCGCGGGCTTGCTCTGTCGGGCAACGCACCGTTCCGATTACTTTTATTGCGCAGTGAAAAGAGGCGATAGCGACAATAACGATGTTATTGATGCCGCTTATCGGCTCTTTTTTTTTTTTTTTTTTTAACACAAGCTATAATTCCTTCGCTGACGTTTATATTCCGTTCTGTTTCAATCAATAAGAAACGACCGATCGTTGTTTACCTCTTACTCGCCACTTGAGTTTGCGACGATAGTAGCGTCGTCGCTTGTTCTTAGCGTTATAATATGTAAGAGAATGGAAAACGCATTGTTTGCAATTGAAAAAATTGGTAATTTAAAAGGAGGATCGTGATGAGGCACGTGATACGCTGTTCGAAGATAAACACGACAAGAGTAGAAGGTATGAAATCTTTATTAACAACTATTTCCCTTTCTTTATTCGTTTCATTTTTCGCCTTGATTTCTGCGACGTGTTCTCGACTTTTTTGTTGTTCGAACGATGAATCGCGTTGACAAGATTAAAGGGAAGAGTAGACTGGCTAGCTGGTCGTGGCAGCTTGCCATTTGTTCTACATTACAAGAGTGAATTTAATTTTAAATACCTCGTCACCTCGCGGCGCAGATCGCGCGGAATTCCGCGGCCGATCGTCGATGAATCGACGCGCTTCGTTCGACGATGTTCGCTGGTAACGATCGATCGTCGACGAATTTCCTCTCGGCTACGAGCAATTCCTTTCACTGTTACTATCTTATTTACGAGTATAGTAGACAAGATAGAAAAGAATTATCGTAGAAATTGCACGAGTGCGAGCCGTCAGCGATGAAACGCACCGACAAGGTACAGTGTCTGAACGTACTAAGAAACTCGAGTAAATATCTTTCTTCTCGTTTTACAGAAAAAAATCGTTAAAATCAAAGTTACACGATCGAGATTGGTGGCTTAAAAACTTTCACCGTTAAAAACTTCGCAGACTCTTTCGAGACCATTTTTCTTTCAATTCTACTCGGTTCAGCCAAGTATGCGTCATGCAACGCGAGCAAGTCATACGTACGCTGTGTACGCTCTATTTGAAAGAATCGTGAGTCACGATCATAATTCATCCGAGGATCGCGAGGCTCGTAAAACACCCCGTATCACCGATCTCGTCTCGCGATCACGACGAAACAAAACAGCATTTGTCGCGTAACCAAGCTTCCACCTGGCTCGTACGTATTTTTGCGCGCTCTCCGGAGAAACAGCCCACCGAATAGCAGGAAAAAGAGAGAAGAGAGAAAGAGAGCTCTTTTGAAAAAGGCCCGTGTGCCACGCGTATCGATCGCTGCTCTCTCGACGACCGCCTACACGTGAACGCATGCGATTCGAGCTTGCACGGAGATCCGCTACAAAGGTTAGTGCCAGTGAGCATGAAATAGAACGAAACGAGCGGACGACGGCTGCGGAAAGAGAGAGAAAGACTGGAGGGGTGAGAGAGGAAGAGAGAGAGAGAGAGAGAGAGAGAGCGACAGAGGGGTGGGTCGAGGGGCATGCTCGATGCGGTCTCTAATTGGAGGCTGTTAACGCATAATTAACGTGGCGTTGTTATCCTCCTATTTCGCCCGTTGCCCACCACCCTACAGTGCCGTACCTTTCACCCGCCTCTGTCGCCCCTGGTACGCCACAAACCGATCTCCAATCACCGTCGAAACCGTCGATATAACCCGGCCCTTCGAAAATTACGGGAAACCAGTCAGCCAGTCGAAAATACCGCCTACCCTGGTCCATCGCTACCCTACGGGTTCTATTGTGTGTACGCTCCCTTCTGGGTCTCTCTGTTTCGGGTTACGCGGCCTTTGCTGCCTTCCTCGTTGGCCTCGGTTGGGTCTGTTTCAACCCTGCACCGGGTTTCTGACGCTTCAACAGGTTATATCGTATCGGAGCGACGGTTCGCGATCCACTGTTAGGCAAACGGTCTTTCATAACGATGCAAGTTGAACTAACTCTGAACATTCTTCGGCTCGTTCCACGTTGCGTGAGTTTTCTTTTTTTTTTTTTTTCTTTCTTTGGCCGTTAAGAAGCTTCTCGTAATGTGAAGCAGAGATACGGAAGAATCGGTGTTACCACGATCTCTTGTTTCAATCTTAACGCGCATAGAAGTTCGCGATGAACATTGTTAAGGAACATGGAACTTTCCTGTGAACGAGCATTTGTAAAACCAAAAATTCCTTATAATCTGACTGATAAAAACTCACCCTCCATCCTAACCTATCTCAATAAAATTGAACGTTACTTTATAAATCGACACACACACACGCACATATATATACACATACGACGCTTTTAAATAAATTTTAAAATAATTAAAGTTCGCATGAGTCGAGTGAACCGTTCGCTCTAATGCATCTCGATAAAGCTAAGGATCACTTGGAAATCCAGCATCCAACTAAAACAAAACCGTTAAGAAGGATATCGATCCGTCTTTCGATCGCCCATTTTTCGTTCAAGCTCGCGCGTCTCGGTTTCTCCGGTTTCCTGCCCGTTCCCCTTTCATCGCCCATTCATTTATCAACTACCATCCTCCTTTTGCCAAGGTCGGCTCGCGGATTTGCCGACAATTAAAATTAATCGGGAGGTGGGATCGCCTCGCGGGCTCGGCTAATATTCTGCAACCGTGGCAAAAAAGCCAATGAACCGGTTCGTAAGATCGGTAGCAAACAACGTTGGAACGCGGGAGCAAGAACGCTTCGGTGCATTAATCATAAGGGTGAGAGTGGGCAGACGTTAGATATAAATCTGCTTGGTAGAAGACGTTGCAAGAAGAAGGCTCTTCGGTGTTACCGGAAAACGTTCTTCCTGTAATCGCTCTTAAAACGCTCGTCCATTGTGCCCGATGATTTATAGCGAATCGGGTCCGCGTTCGATTTTTCCTCGTGTTTCGCGTGCCGATTGAACGTTGTTCGTTACCCATTTAACGCTAGATTTACCAAAATGGTAAAAAGAGTTTTTCGTGAGAATTTGAACGATCTCCGCGACAGGTCTCCCTTCTTGCATCGCGTTTTATGTAAAATAAATAGAACAGACGGTCGTCCTTGTGATTTTTCTTATTAGAAAGAAAGATCGGTTGTCACGACGCGAAGGTACGCGTAACGTATAAACAGAATCGTAAACTAATTACGTACGATGGATCGTAGTAATGAAACAGAAATCTAGATTCCTGCCAGAGACAACCGATTTATAGTTGAGAACTAAATTAGAGAGGGAAGGAGGGTTCGTGGTAATTGGAACGAAACAGAGAAACGATAGTGATACATGGAGGCACGGCAACATTTGCATTTGAAACAATCGCGATGAAAAGTAGGATCGTAACGTCGTGGAATATTCTCCGCTTAATGCGGACGTATATAACGCGAAAGTATAGCGGCGCATGCAACACGATACGTTAAAATCGCCGAAATTTAGTATCCGTGGCCGTGTCTGCTTTATTTCCTGTAGGAAAATAATTTCAGAATGAAACGCGACTCGTGGCCAGCTAAACAATACCATTTAACGCGGCGTGCACTGAAATACGCGTGTAATGCCTGAAATAAAGATAAAAGAATAACAGCTATTCGAAATTTTTGCTGTATTTTGCGTCGCAAGCCGAGGTTACATTAATTCTGGAAAACGTGTTGCCGAAAGATACGTCGTAAATTTTGCAAATATGCACGCGTTAAAACGCGACCGAAGTCGAAACAGAAGTGCGATTTTTGTACGTATCGTTTCGATACGAACTTCGAGCCGAATATCGCGGGAAAAGTTCGTAACTCGATTTTTAGAATACAGATCGGTGAGAAATTTCTGAGAAGCATAGAAGCGTAGAATCGAGTCGAACAGCGAGGTGATTCGCAAAGAATTTCCGTTCGAAGTTAATCATTTTTTACTCCCTTAGGTTAGTTAAGTTTTAAAATATGAATAAGCTACAATGGTAGGAAAAAATGTTAGAGGAGAATGCAGACTTTTGGAATTTTTTCGCGAGGTTCCTCTGCGTGAGAACAACGGAACACGTATTAAACAAAAGATTATTCAAAAGTTGGCGCGAAACGCGGAAGTTCGTCCGGAATCTTTCACCGGGTTGTTTCGAAACTTCACGAGGAACTAACTTTATCGTTTTAAACTGCCGCTTTTAACAGAGAGAATTTTCCAGAAAATGTAACGTAGTTGCCTCTGAATGGGAACAAACACCATAGAAAACGTAAACTACGTAGCACCTCGTAAATCGTTTCGGCGAAACAATTTTTAGTCGGTCTGTGTCGGCCTCGATTTTGAACGCGAAATTGACAAAATTAAAATTCAACTTCCAACTTTGATCACAATTTTATTAGTACGTCGAATGAAATTCTATTTTACAGTAGCTAACTAGCAGGTAATCGATCGATTTTTTCGTGCATTCCTTCTGCAAGCACATTCTACACGGACGCGCGATATCGATGTAGTCGAAGAGACTTTAGACGACTTTCGCAATTCTAATCAGCCGCGTTATCGCTATCCTAACGATAATTTTCTCTAATTGCACATTTTAAATCGTATTAATGTTAATACAGTCATAGAAACATCCTAACATCTGCTTTATCGATATAAGCTTTAATCGGACATTATCCGAGGATTAAACGCGAGTTTCGTCGAATTTCGTCAATTTGCAATTTCCAAATTTAACAATCGTGTCAGAGGCAAGCATCGGAATCGAATTGTCGACGATATCGTGAAAAAGGCGAACGTCTCGTCGAACCGAAGATTATTTGTCGATTTTGTCGCGCGAGATGCAGCAATAATCCGGCGTTTATCGAGCTCGATCAGAGATATAGATACGGGTTTGTATGTATGTATGTATGTATGTATGTATATATATATATAGGTGTATGTGTGTCCGACCACGATTTCAAGGTGGAGGTCGTCGCAGCGTCCCCATCTCGGTTCCGGACTGGTTGCAAACCCTCCTCGGGAGAGAGAGCCAGTTCGATCGACCTCGCTTCCATTTCCATCCGGAAGTGAGGACGCGATGAAGGGAAATCGAACATTCTAGACGTACAGTTCGTTATCCCGTGGCGAGCACCGCGTAAATTCGTCGTGTTCGTTCGAGAATTTCAATTTCTCGATTTGCGAAAAATTTGACGGGAAGACGGAGAGAGAAAGGTGGATGGTATGAGAAAAAAATGGGAGGAATATATGGCGGAGATTGCAGGCGTCGATTGAATTTTTCTCGTTAAAGGATGGAATAGATGCGTCGAAATGGTTTAATTAGAATTACCTTCCCTCTTCCTTTCCTCCTCTCTTTAGTTTTCAATTGTTGCAAATTGCAAGTTACTGTGGGATAATCGCGGTAATTTTCATCTTAATTCGCGTCGCTCTTGTCTTTTCTTTTTATATCGTATTCTTACATCTTTCACGTATTATCCTTCGTCTGTACTCCATATAGTACGTATATCGTTTACGATTTTATGTTTTTCATAAAATAAATAACGTGAAAGATCGTGGACCTTGCCGATCGCGGCAAACGGACACTCAACCAAGCGATGGGTTGGGATTCAGAAAATTTATTTGGCGATGCAGGCTCGAACTGTGTATATTATGTCGTCAATTATGTTGCCTGTCAGTCTCGTTAAAATCAAGCTATTCATCATTCTGTAACGAGAGTCGGGACTCCTTTGGCTTTTTTGAAACGACGTGACGTTCGAATCGAGTTGTCTGTAAAAATGTCAGAATGCTTAATCCCGTTGCAGATAAATTCCTATTTTTCATTTTTTCTTTTCTTTTTTCTTTTTCTTTTTTTTTTTTTTCATGCGATATCCGTGCCTCTTTGTTGAGCCGTTAATAATCATTCGCATTAACAGATTAAAACGAATCTCCCCGGACAGTATAGGAAGCTATTACAGCCAAGATATCAGATAACGTCAAAAACGATGCTTTATTACGAACAAGAGAAGCGAATACGTTGGTAATTAAGTCAAATTGCTCCATCAAATTAGCACTGTATATAAAGAAATGATTAACTTATCTCGGAATACTTCTTGGATAGTTCTATTTTCTGTCAGAAAACGTTTTAGCATTTTATCTTGTTCTTCGTTCTAATTATTTGCATTATACAAGGAGAAAACTTTCCAACACCGTAAAAAGATTACTACGAGAAAGATAGGAAAAGAACGCGGAGAATTAAAAATCGCTAAGAAACATGGGCTGAATAAGAAATAATTAACATCAGTTTCAATTGATTATTTGCCAACTCGTACATTCTAAATTTCCTTTATTACATTACCAGAGAGTTAATTATTCTCTCTGAAAGCAAAGAGGAAATGTCTTATTAAGAAGCGACTCGGCTCCTATGAATAAAACAGCCGCTCGAAAAAATCAGGATATTACACATCACGTACCCGAAACATCCGGCAAACTAAATCCAACAGTTCTGCCTCTCCAAACACTGCCGGTTCACCCGTTCGCAAAACCCACCCTAAAAATCCATAAAAAAAAGGAGCGCGAGAGAGTGTGGGGGGAGAGAGTGAGCGAGAGAGAGAGAGAGAGAGAGAGAGAGAGAGAGAGAGAGAGAGAGAGAAGGAGGAAGAAAAATAGAGAATACACCGATGGGGAGAAAATGAAAGCTGCCGCGACCCCTTGATGGATCGACCGTAATTAACCTCTGGATTAATTGAAAATTGAACATTTCCCGTCTCTCCGGTGTGTACCAGGCGTCGAGCACACGCACCTACACGCGCTCACACGCGTGGCTGAAAATTAAATGCAGCTGGCCGAGGTAATTGGTGCGTACTGACGTTTATATTACGTCGTACAGAGACGAGAGTTATCGTTATCGCGCTGTCGCTAATTCCTCAGCTGTTCTTATCACTCGTCGCCCATACTCCATCGTCGGGGGTCGCTGCAAGCTCGACGGGGATGGGTCGAGGGTTGAAACGACGCTTCCCTCTCTTTGGTAATCTATACTTCGCGAGTATTTCGCGGCAGTCGACGCAGCTGTGCGCGCAATTTGCGCGCACACGGTCCTTGCAACCTGGCCGCGTTTCGAAATCACCGAAAAAAAAAAAGAAAAAAAGAAAGAAAAAGGAGAAAAGAAAAAAGAAGGAGGGGGGAAGAAAAGAGAAGAGAGAAAGTATAGAAAACAGAAGGAGAAAGATATTTTTCTCATTTTTCGTTGGCTCGAAGCAATCCGTCGTAGGTATTCGGTACACGCGTACCATCTAAAAATAACTGATATGGTTTTCCACGTTGTAACCATCCGGCTACACCATCCACCCCTTTGTTCTCGTTATTTTCTCTCATTTTTCTGACTCTAGCCTCCGACGGAGATGTTATTCCTTTCCTTTCTCGTTTGTTTGATGGTTTGTTTAAGGGGCTGCGCCGCCCCGAGGCCCCTAACAATAGCTAGTTCTCGGGATATTTTTTCATGGGTAATTATGGAGCAAAAAGTGGAGATTTTTCGTTGTATGAAAAAATATGTTAAAAGTAACTTGGCCGAAACTAAGCGAAAAGTTGGCTATAATACGATATATTAAATTTTGAAATCGTGCTATAACAGAGGGGAAATATAGCTTATCCGGTTTTTCACCTGCAGCCTTCGTACGTGCACGCGGTATTTAATAAGCTCTGTATTGAATTCTTTGTCGCTTTATCAAAATTTTCGCGAGTCCCTTTACTCGATTCGAAACGGGTTAAAAGAGCGAATGAATTTCATTCGAGCGAATTTTCATCCCCCGATAAAATTGCGTACCTTTGTTCCCGCTTTTGCAGTTCATTTCTGAATATCGGAATTTGAATTTCCTCTAATTTGTTCACGCTCGCAGTCGCTGTCGATGTAAACGTTTTGTTCCGTGAATTTTTTAATCCTACGCTGCTATTTTTCTGCTTTTATGCGGACAATTGTAAATTCGACGGGCATTTCGATAATATTGTTATCGCAAATATTATTTCCGTTTATGCAGCGATGGATTCAGGTGCCTGCAAAGTCTATTTGACTCCGCATTCGCAATTTCTTTTTTTTTTTTTTCACTCCATTTATACTCTTCGATATTGCGTTTTAACAGCTATAATAAATTAAAACGTCGCGAAGATCGGTTGAACTTGTAAAGATTCTCGTCGTTCGTTATTTTATATTTACCAGCTTTTAACAGTTTAATAAATACCCGCAGCGTATTGCTTATCCACCGGCGTGTTCCCCTCCGTCAAAGATAAGACATCGAAATCAGGGAAAATAAAACAGAACAACAAAAACAGAACCGAAGAAAATAATTAGAAAGCAAAGGGTCAGAGCTCGTTGAACGAATGACGAATAGCTTGATCGAAAAAGAAGCTTCGGAACCATATCCAATCCCTGCACCATTAAAAAACAGTTCATCACCCAAGAAATAACCACCGACGCGAAACCAATCATCCAGAAAATTCCGGGAAGAACCACGTAATCCCAGCACCCTTCGGCCACCGTACCCACCATCCGAAAAAGCCACCCCCGTCGACCGGTTGCCGTTTCCATAACCCTCGAATTTAAAGCAATATCCCGGCATCCCGTGGTGCGCGCGTGTCAGCCGGAAAACATTTTTTTTTTTTTTCCACTGGAAAATCAATAAGTCCTCTGGACCGGTTCACCCGCAAGATGCTAGCGGACCATAGCTGTGCGTGGATATAACGAGCCAGCTATGTACGTCGACCATGACGACCAGAGCGCGATATCAGCGGAGTACGAGCTCCGCTATAGTCTGCGACACGAGATGGTGGACGTCGTACGTTTGTCTTTTGTCTTTGTAGAAAACTTTGGATGGATGGAATGAATGAAACGAATAACAGGATTCGTCTATCCACTATTTTCCGCCACGCTACGCTTCTTCCTTCGGTTACGTTTTCTGGAGCTATTTCCAAATCTCTGTGCCCGGACTCTGGCGCGTTACTTCGCGATCTTTTAGTTCCTTTAGATCTTTTAGCTTCAGCATACGTCTCACGGAATCGTGATTATTACGAGTTGCTAAAGCGTAACACGGTACGCCTTCGTGTAACGAGTTCGTGTGTAACGCGGATTCCTATAACGTCACACTCGTGTTTCATGTACGAGCCGTTTAATGCAAAGCTGCTGCAAGTCAATTTTTTCGCATATTTGGTTGAACAGCGCGTCTCGAAAGCGCAAGCTTCGTTTCGCGTTCCTGCGCGCGAGATCGTGCATGTACGACTTCGTTAGTTTCTCGGTGGATAACGGAACAAGTGGGAATCGCCCACTCGACCCGTTCTAGACTTTTTACTTCGTTTCTCGTTATCCGGTGTAATCAACTTGTTCGACTTACAGTAGTCCTGCATTAAACGGCTCGTATAATACACGTGGTCCGTACAACGCAGAATGTACCAATGTACTTATTTCATTCGTCGATCAACAAAGAACAATACTCTGGGAAAAATTCCCGGAATAGCTCGGCCAAACTTCGGCCAATTTTTCTAATAGAAATTGAACGACAGAGTGGTTCTCTGACAGCCTTCGCTTGTATAAACGTCTCGATGCAAAGATAATTAATATTCGCGAAAATATCGCGTTCACGGCTCTACTTCCATGGACCATGGTATACGTACGGTCGTTAAGGAAGTCGGAGGCTCGGAGAAACTGAGAATCAGAGGGGGGAATCCCCGAAGTGCAGCAGCAGCTCTAAATCCTCCGGGTCCCCTTTTCCCACTCCGTTGGAATTAGGAGAAGCTGGTCGTTCGTCGCGCGGACGGATACTGGAAGAGGCCACGAAAGAGAGGAGGGTTTCCTTCCTTCCTGAAGGTCCAATTCCTTTCACCGATCGGAGAATACCCCAGAGGACACAAGGTGGATGGTTCGTCCTCCGCGGAAAGTCGGATCAGGGCAGACTGTGGCAGAATACGACGAAGATACCGAAGAGCGAGCGAGTGCGAGAAGGATGAAGAGAAGAGTGTGTGTGTGTGAGAGAGAGAGAGAGAGAGAGGGAGAGAGAGAGATAGAGAGGAAGGAAGGAAGCAAGTTGGATGATAAGGACTAGATGGAAGGATAAGTCGCGGGACGAAGGAGAAGGAAAGGGAAGAGGGATGCGGGAGAAAGTGGCGGCGGTGGCTGGTTATAGGGAAGAAGCATCGGTCCAATAGCTTCGGACCCGAATGTCCCTAACGAGCACAATAGGTCAGGTATTGCGCAAGCTTTCGCTGACTCGGCCCGATCGACGCGCAGGCTAGTCGAATTGGCGTGAGCCGGCCGCCTGCTCGCCTGGTAAAAAACCAGAGCCAGGCCAGCGCGCGCGCGATTCGATCGCTCCTCAGCCCCGGATATTCTCGGGCATATCCACTTACCGTCGAATTGGCTGCTGACCTGTGAAAGAGATTCGATCTTTCCTCTCGTTCGCGACCGGATACGTTAATACCCGGCCACCCTGGCCCGTCCTTTCTCCCAACCCTAAAGCCCCAACGTCTCCTGAGAGTTTTATTAGCGGACGAGGGATGAAGCGTTAACGGGCACCGAATCGTCGCGTCGCTCATAATCCACCCTCTCTGACTAGCAGATTCCACCGGATTCCTAGTACGCCTCTGGATTTTAGAGGTTCTCGGGCAGAGTTCTTGGAATCTTGGTTCAGGGTGAGGTCGTTTGGCTGTTTTAGGTGGGATTTTGCGACTTAGTCGCTCGTCCGACTAGCAGAAATAGAGAAATAGCCCGTGATACGGGCGTGTCCTTTCATTTCGTACGTCGTCGAAGCGTTTGGAACGTCGGTAACGGGAAACACGTACGTACCGGAATCCGTGGTTGTAATTTTTGGAAAGTAGCAGTGTACAGCGACGACGTTGTACTCGATTCGTGTTCCAATATATCTTTCGTATCGTTCGATGGTATTTTCGTGCGATTGAACAAACCTGACGCTATAAAATAGGAGCGTAGAATCGGATAAAAAACGCTCCTCGAGAAATAAGATGTGTACTACAGATGCTTCTTGTTGCGTGTCACACAGAATTACCGTTAATTATTTCTTTGCTCGAATCTCAAGAGGTTGAAGAGTCGAGTCTTAAGGCTCCGACCTTAAAACTTTGAACAACCTTTTGAAAGATTCAGCTCCGTATAACGTTAGTGGCAAAACAGTCTTCCAGGCGGAGCTCTAAAACTTGGACTACTCGAGTTTCATACATCGCTAATTTAATAGACTCGGATCCGTAATCCGATGCGACGATTAATCGTTGATCTAATCTGAAACGACTGATAACGTTTCTCAAGGATATCTACACGATCGTTGCGCGCACCCGCGTGCATGCGTGTGCGCGTGTGACATACTTTTTGTTTGCCATTTAAATGTTATTTCGACGAGTTATCTCTCGTTTGGCGAACAAGATTCCCGCTGTCGGAATTACATCGAGCCGCGTAAGATCAGCGAGAGTTTGTCACCACCGTGCGGATGTTGGCATAATATCTCACGGAAACGAAATTCCTTCATATTTTTTACGTAGACCGCTTTTTTATAGGATCATAATCCCGACCCTCGACCATGAAGGATTATACGACCGTCGTAGCGGTTCGCCTGTACTCAACTTCGTTATTCTCTGAAACAAACTTGCACGTGTTTCAATTTTAAGAGGCTTAAGAGGCTTCTGATCTGAAATTCCAAGTATCGCCTTCGATTCTTAACTTCTTTCTTCCTCTTCTTCTTCTTCTTCTTTCTCAACAGTCGGACGTAGCTGTGATATTTTAATTTTTCACTTTAACCTCTTAAACCACGTATTTTCTTCCCATCCAGCCGATAAACAATCTTCGAAACCGATCGTAGCAGAAACGTTTCTTGCGATCAATCGCAAAATTACTCGCTTCCAGGATAGCAACTATTTACTTTTGGCACGTTCGGGCAAATCGCTTTGGAAGAAAAGATAGAGTCGCGAATTTTGCCACAAGTTAATTGCAATTTTACAAGCATTTGCAGAATGTTGTTCATCGAGTAGCTCTCGAGTCCCTTACGAAACGTAAGAAACGTAAGAAACGTTATTTTCATAGTAATATGTCGATAAGCAGATACATACGCTGTATGTCTGTTCGAGATCTTCGTCTTTCTTAATTTCAGCGATTGCTCGACTTTTTAAATGCCTCCTTCAAAATGTTTTTCAATGTTTATGTTTCCCAGCCACGCGTCGCGTCAAGATAGAAAGTAAAAATACGCCGGTATAAAAATGTTGCGTTTGAAAAAAATATCAAAGATGTTTCTAATATAGATAAAGTGCGAAGATAATTCTTTCTTTTTCTTTTTTGAGTGTCCAGGGTGTGGGATGATATGCAGATAGCAAACAGTCACGCCTATGATAGATACACATGTCGATGTAACAGAGAAGTTACTAATGAGAAGATAAATCGGTGTCAATATTGAAGGTGTTTTCATTTACGATACGACAGAGTCATTCATTGACACAGTGAGTCGATATTTGCCAAATATACGATAAAGCACCATTAACATTCGTCGTAGTAATTTCCTCATTACCTTCCAAACATAGGGTATTATGTAAAATCCTTAAAACGCGCGCGTGTTTTACCAATTTTCTCCCGATATTCTCTTCTCCGAAATTATATCATTTTTTACGTTTCCATGCTTTCTGCATAGATCTTCGACTAGAGATCTATAATAATAATAATAATAATAACAATAACAATATAGATCTATAATAAGAGATAAGAACACTCGGTTACAAACGTATCACCCGTGTAGCGTATCACCTGTAATTTAACCGAAATAATATTTCGTAAGAGGAAACAAGGAATTTACACGATCATCGATTAAATTCGATGTCAAGTCGTAGAAGCGTAATATGTCCAAGTAATGAAAAGAACGACGATATAAAGGCCTGTGGTTGGAGGTACCGGCTGGAGGAAGCTCGAGGCGAGCCTAATTTCGCACCAGCTATATTCAAGGTATCGGGACGGAAAGTCACCTAAGCTCGGTCGATCTCTCGTCGAGATCGGCGCCAGATAGCTATTATCGACGTAGTTCGCTTCGAAAATCAATATTTGCCAGGCCGTCGTCATAAGTAACGGTCAATTAGACAAAGCAAACAATTAAAAGGGCGGAAGCCCCGCAAACGAGATTTCGCAGGACCAAACGAAAATTCGCAATCGTCGACCGAAAAGAAATTGACGATTCCACGAGATTCGTCGCTAGTGAGTTTTCCGATTATCGACGTTCTCGTATTACGTTTAAAAAGGAAAAGAAAGAAAGAAAGAGGAGAGGTGGAAGAAGTGCAACGACATTTATTACAAGCGACGTTCAACGTGGTTTATGTTTAATAACAGTAGTCTCGACCGCTACGCGCGTATAGTGGCTAAAGTCCGCTTGCACGATGATATCGTTCTACCGTTGAGATAACAAGTTTTATAAAAGTAACAGCTCGTTGTACAAGCATAGTGCCCAGTGTGGTTTGTTCTTTTTTTTTTTTTTTTTTTTTTTTTAAGACACAATGTTATTAAATTTTTTGCGAAAGAATTTTAGAAATATATATGTACATAGAATTCAAAGTGGAATAAAATTACACAGCTTGGTTTGACATTTTCTCTTAATTATTGCATCACTTTGCGATTATATTTCTGAATTATACGACGTTTCAGAACGAATATGCAGAACTCTGGAAAATTATTTAGAATATCGTTTCCTATACAACATTTTTTTCGAGAAAGAACACGAATCGTATTTTCGACGGAGCTTAAAATATCGTCAAAATATTGCAAACTTTCGAGAAGATTCTCGAAGATCCAAACCAAAAGACACTGAAACAGGCACGACAGGGATTTTTCGAAGGTTTCGTAGAACCTCTACCGTTTAAATCGTTCGAGATAGCGGAAAGAAAAAGGCGAAGACCGTGGAAGGAAGAGAAGGCTAGAAACGTCACGAACGTCGCGCGATCTGCTTTCTTCTCTTCCTGGTCGACAGGGACGAGGAACACGTCGACGACGACGTTTCAGCTCGGGTACCAGTTGGCACGACCTATCGAACGTAACCTTTTGCCGGATACGAACGGTGCTACACGTATACACGAAGAAAATGGAAGAAACTAAGAAATGAGACTGGCTGGCACCTTCTTGAATGCCGACGACGATCCACTTGGAAACGATTTACGAAAGCACCTAAAGGACCACGACCTTTTCCTATCTGTATTGTTTCGTTTTTACCACCGATATACTCCGAGTTTCTCTCTTTCTCTCTCTCTCTCTTTTATTTATTCAACAGTCTTTCACGGAGAAGAAGATTCTCGTTGGTTTTTCGTCGAATTCCTTCCGATCGAGTTTTTCTGCCGCGATAGTTTTCCATGGGATAAATAGGGGCAGAAATAGGGGAAGTTTTTCGGCTGGCGAAGGATGCGATTGATAGTTCGATGATGAAACAAGGGTCGATTATCGCGACGTGGCATCATTCTTCTTCTCCAAGAGATTATTTCTTTTCATCGACGAGTTCTTTGGATGATACTATTCGTAGCCAACGAACGAATCGGTCGGGATCGAGGATTCTAGATAAAATGCAAAATATTTTCTCCGTTTTACGTTCGTACGTCGCGATCGTCCTTATCTTTTTGGAAAATCCTCTTTTATCTACCAATCGCAAATTCCTTCGCTTATTACATTTGGTGTTCAGCCAGGGATCGTACTCGTCTCTTCGAGTTCCCTCTTTCCTCCTATAAAGATTTATACAACGTACAAAATTAACAACAGCGTCGAACCGACGATCGAGAGTCTCATCTGCGAAAATCAGCGTCGCGAAACGCACTGAAAATATCAACGGCGAGACGAACAAGACCAAACACGAAAGACAGAAAAAAGCAAGCAGAAAGAAGAGAGGAAGAGAAAAAGGAACGTAATATACCCGAATCGTCATATATCATACACAACGCTCGACACGTTATACCATTCTTCACGAGCAACGCCCATCACAAAGCCACCGCAAGCCCCAGCGGCCGGAACTGCCGACCACCGTCTATCAAGGAGCCAGCTCTTCAACAAGTAGTCCGCCGGAGAACAAACGGCCCCGTCGATTATCGCGTGTATCCATCTCTAGCATCCCCCTTTTCTATCGGTTTATCTTTGTTTTCATCAATCCGTATCAGCGGATGGTGGCGATAGAGGAAGGAGGGAAAAGGATAGGAGCGAAGACACGGGGAAGAGGACAAAGCGGACAGGAGTTAGAGATCGCAATTTCGAGGCGATGTTCGCGAAAATCGTGAATCTGCTGGTCGGTGCACACACGTGCATTGGCACGGTGCCATTTTATTTTGGTAGCCGTTTCTCTCTCTCTCTCTCTCTCTCTCTCATACATACACATACACACACATATACTCCCTATCTCTGTATCTTCGTCTTTCTCTGTCTGTATAGCCGAGCGAGAGACGAGCAGTCAGGAATGCCTTTCTGCCTCTGCCTCTGCTCGCCTCTCACCCACTATCTCTCCCCTATCGTTGGTATCCCCGTTTCAACGCGCCGTTTCTATTCGTGGCTGTAGATGGCATCTCTTGCCAGCTTGAACTTGACCTTTCGAACCCGTATGTGATTGCGCCCAGGCCGCTTTTCTTCTTCTTTCCACGCCTCGTTCCACCAGACCCCTTCCAACTCTTCCTTTTGTCCCGTTTCAGAATTCTTAGATCTCGACGCGAGGCGCCTACCGACACGCTTCTAGCTGTTTTCGGCTCAGTTCGAGGTACACACGCGACCGCCTCACCGCGACGATTCGATTCCGCGTATTTATCCAAATTCCTGTCTTTATACGTACGATCGGAGAAAGCTGCTTCTCTTACGAATAGTATCGTCGATTGCTCGTCGATTTTAGAAATTTTACAGATACGTTTCTGCACGTATTCATCGCGTGTGTCCATTTTACCATCTTTAAATTCCCCGTAAATGCATAAAAGTTTAAGGTTTGTCACAGCGATAGACGCGTCCTACAACGTTCGTGATCATGTTGGAATATTTGGACGGAAGTTAAGGTGCAGCGTTTCTGGAACGTTATACGTGTATGGCGTAGTAAATGAAAATTTTAACCGTGAAACCTACATGCAGAAAGTAGAATTTATTACACGGTCGGAGTTTGCGTCGTCGACGGTAACCAAATACGCGGACTCGTCGAAGCGTTTTTGAAATACCTCGTTCCATCACCGTAATCACCCGTTTATTGTCCTGAATCTCGGTCCGCCACGTTCTTCCTCTGGTTTTCTTCTCTCCGTAACCCTCTTCCCCCGATTAACGACCGAGTGGTTGCCTCTTCTCGCACCAAACGACCCGCATTCAACGACAACCGAATCTCTACACGCTTATTTTTCCACTGTCTAATGACGTGGAAGCGTATCTCCGGTTCGTACGTGAAATTACCGCGTCCGTTACGTAAACAAGCGTTCCTTCTTCTCACCGAGTCGTAGTAGAATAGGTGTATGCATTTTTCATGTTGATTTTATCGTTTGTTTATGACGCTATCGAGCACTGATTGCCCAGAAAACGAGATTGCCGCGTTTTCTACGTGTTCACAATGGAGACGATTCGCCTATTCCAGTGTTTTCTCCGTTTACACAGGCCGATTCGACGAACCTCGTCGTTTTATGATCGGCAACTGGATATTTTAAGCCGAGCAGGGGTTGTTACCACCGTGATAAGCGCTTCCGCTCTTATTACAGAATTGCTCGCCGCTGAATATAGCTACAGGTCGAATTATCTTCTGTAATTTCATTCGTTGACCGATTCGGTCTTCTAATTTTTCGATCGTAAAAGATCAATAAAAAGTCGAGTTAATCAGTCTCGCGTCCGCGAGACTCGTGCCTGGAAATATCGAAATTGCGTGTAACGACGATGCGTACGTACGTTGGCTGCAAAAATATAAAATTGTATTCTCTTGCGTAACAGTTCCGCGAAGGATCAACGGCGAAGACTGACGTATAAATCGTAATTGATCCGTCTTAATATTTCAACGTAAAATATATGGGGGGTGGAAGAGATGACCCGTAGTCGAACGTCGGAGTACTTTTTATTTCCAGAACCATCAGCTCGTGCCTTCGATTCTTCGCAGAGTTTTGCCAACTAACTTATACTTTAATGCCGAAAGTACCAGAGTTTTCACTTAGCCTTCCTAGTTATACCTTTCCATAATTCTAAAGAAATTACGAAAATCCAGTCTCTGCATTCTCCTAAGCAAAAATCCACCGAATGGCGTGAGATGAAAATACGATTCGATATAGTAATAAATATAACGATAACGTAGGATTTTTATTAATTTACGTTCGAAGGTTTCCGTCGCTGATTCTCGCAAACTCTTCCAAACACCTGACAATTTTTGATTAACGTCGTAACACCCGAGAACGAGGATTAACAACTTCGGAAGGCGGTAATTCACGTTATATTAACCAAGTTTCCAACGATACGCGCTTCTTCGCTTCGTCGTAAAATCTTTCGCGCGGTTTTAACCAACGCGTGAGATGTATCGAGCAAGTCGTTGTAAATAACGTCGTCGGTAGTTTCCGTGAATTCCGTGAACTCGCGTCGTCTACGGATCCGTTCGACGTCCACCGGCATCCATGTGCACTTTCTAAATCGAGATATAAGGACGCGGCCATTGGCGCCCGAATCGTTTCGATTTTTCGTGACGGGAAGATAAACCGTGCGCGTCTCGTAAAGCTTCGAGTCTCCTTGGTATAGAAGCAGTCATAAGTATCCGTACGTATCCGCTCGACATGCTTCCTGATAAAACTTTCAACGTGCTTTAAAGTCTCGTTTACGAACGGGTCATCGAAGCAACGACGAGCCGGAAAAATCCTTCCGACCACGCAGTTCAAACGTATCCGTTGCATTAAGACCAGTCGGTCGAGCGTCGTTTAACGACGGAATTTCGACAAGCGTGTGTTCGCGTCGATGAGCCGCCGCGCGCCATCGTCCACCGTTTCCGGTCTAACGATCTCGATAGCCTCCCGGTCCCTCCGCCCGATGGGAATTCGCGATTCTTCGCGAAAACAAAGGAATTCGAGGTACGGCGGATGTCGTTTCCAGCGTTCTCCTCTAGGTTTTTTAACAGTTTTTTTTTTCTTTTTTTGCCTAGATGTTTGAAAGTATTCGTGCGGGTTTAGGATAACTGAGACCAGTCAAAGATCAACCACAATCGCTCGCGACAATGTTCAATACGCTTTTAGGAACTTTTAACGTACGTGTATATTATCGCGCGAAAGATTTTGAAATTTACAAAATATTCATTGGAACAGTTAATTATTTGCTATTTTTTATTATTATTATTATTAATGAGCTACGATACGTAGCGAGATCACTAATTGTACCGTTTGACGGAAATGAAAGTGGTCGAATGAGAAGACCTTGGAGCGTTTTTGCGTAGATGCGAATAAATTCGTAGGTGAATTTAGAGGCTGCTACGGCTAGTGTTCCGTCTTACCGCAAAGCGCAAGATGAGGGTACTTTTTAACGATTAGTATCGTTCAGCAGGGGAAGAATTATAAAGCGTTTTACCGAATAATGCTCTTTACGTTTGGGTGCAGAATGTTTATTAGTCTCCGGTAGGAGCGTTTCGCTCGATCAAAGTGAGAAGGAGAGCTTTATGACTACAAATGATTCTAATTTTATCTACGACTACCAGCATTAAGCGCCGGGCCACTATTTTCTCCCGGAATTTCTCGCCATTGATTTTTATTTCTGCTCCGAGAGGAGTTCCATATGGCCTAATAAAATCACCGTGTAACGCCAATTCTCGAAAAAACACATTCCCTTCTGGTTTCTCTAATTTGTTTCATTCTAAAGAACGATCCCCTACTCCTTCGTCCAATTCTCCAGATTAGACTGCCCTTTTTCTCCTAGTTTCCGGCGACACTTCCGTCGGCTCGACCGATCTTTTACGCTCCTCGAAAGACAGTTCCTCCTTATTTTCTTAATCCTCTGGTGCGATTATTTTCCTTTCTGCGACTTTTACGGTAACCGTGTTTAATCTCGAAATAATTTCTCTAATTCCAAGATGTGGCCTCTTTTTTTCTCTTACAGCTTCTTCGGAATATTTTCCTCCGCTTAAAATTTTTTGAAACACACACACCGCGATATTCTCTTAATATTTTGGTTCGTTTTTCATAACTTTTCCGTATTTTTTTTCCTTTTTCTTTTTTTCTTCTTTTACAGTTCAAATAGCGTTTCAAATTCAGAGAATTTGATTTCGCCCCGTCATTACGCAAATGTAAATTTTTGTATCCAGCTGGATGGTCGTATTCGCGACTGTACTTTTACTTGCGCGTTAATTATGCAAAAGGTGTGACGAAATGGGAAATGAAAACTGAAACACGGAATGCGCGCCGTAGCAAACGATATCGTAGATTCTCTGGTAAAAAATTCTCTGACGCGATTCTTTTTCAGTTTCATTTGTGAAACGAAAAATAGATAAATCGTAATCAACGCAGAAAGCTTTCTGAAACGACGAATCGATACATGAATATTCAAAACTGCGATATAATCAAACGGAATTTTCCTTTCCCGACTAACAATCACGACCAGTAGCGAATCTCGCGAAAAAAGAAAGAGCGAAGCTTTATCTCGGCGATAGTGCTACGCTCGATTCGCGTTATATCTGCCTTATCTTCGAGATAAGGCAGAAAATGGCAGAGAAAGTGCAGTCTCTTCGTTGCCGATGCTCAAAATATAAGAGGAAACTGATCTCTATGTTTGCAGCGAAGTTAAGTCTGTCAGCGTAACGTGGAATAAAGTTGGAATCCGACTCATTAAATCTTCCATCGAACCGAATCGTTCGGTGACCGGCTGAACAATTGGCCGCTTTGAAGGTCCTGATCCCACGGAAATCGATTCGATAGCGCTTTGAGAGGGCGGTCAAAGGGTGAGCTTCTTGCGGTCTTCCTTCGACGGAGCTTCAACGACGTTATAATTTATCGCGTCTGGTTTCGTTCCACGGCGAGAACGTGACGTCGAGCCACTTGCGTCGTCTTTACAGACGAACTTTCTACTTTTAACGATATTAGATTTACGCATACGAAACGTCGTTTCTCCAAAATTTCAACCGATATCGTCCATTAAATTATGCTCTGACGACTATCGGATCACGTTGAAGAAGAAGAAGAAACTCGCTATAAATGACGCGAGTTTAATCTTTAATATATAAATAGCTGCGTAAACGAGACATAAACGAATTTTGGTTGGTTTATCTACTTATAATTCTCAGTGAGAATTCATTGTAAAATTCATTGAAACAAAAAGAAGGAGAGAGAGAGAGAGAGAGAAAAAAAGAAGAATTTTGGTTTTATCTGTGTAATCGCAATTGAAAGATCAGTGGCTTCGATCTTTGTTCTCTGACGTTATATTTCACATTTCCTTTGTAACTTTGGAATAGAAATTACTCGCAGTTTCGAGATATTCGGCTAGCCGACAGATCGTAGATCGTAGATGTGGAACGCGTGAGAATACATGCGTACTTTTTTTTTTTTACTTGTATCGACGATGGGATGGCTGAACGCGAGAGCGTATAGGAAGTTTGTAAAACAGATTATATTATAGACAACCCTCTACTACGTAACTACACGAACGTGTCCGATTCGTTATTCAAAAGCAAGCTGAAAGTGTGTTATAAAGTTTCTTTGTTTCTTGTCTAACATAATTATAGATGCGACGAAGAGGAGTAGGAAGAATCTAATTGTAAGTCGTGTCACGACTTACTTTCGTCTACCTAAGCTTTCCATATCGTATTTTATAAATTCTTAGTAACATAAAAAAGAAAGTTTGTATTTTCTCGTTGCATTGGCTCTGCTATTACGACGGACGCGAGATTCGATTGGAAGCGTGCAAATCGTTCGCGCGAATTCCACGGCGAATTTAAACTGGCAAGAGTTTCTCAAAATATCAAAATACAATTATGTCGACAATTATTCTTTGCTCTTTGCATCGTTGCCGATCTGAAAATCGATCGGAAGCGCGTAAAATTCACCGTTTCACCGTCTTAACGTCGCTGAAAATTGGAAAGTCCGTGGCAAGTGGTCGAGGCTAAACACGAGCGTGTAGCGGATAACAGATCCAACCGTATCGTCTAACGGTGACGGCACGGCACAGGGTTTCGATCTATTTCCCGCGATAACGAGAACGCGTGGCACTCGACGAGGCACGATCACCGGTTCGAGCGGCTCCGTTATTACAACCGGCTCACCGTACCCTGTTCCACGAAATAGCCCGGGATCACGCGAAAAATCGGCTTCACGCTTCCGTCCACGAAGCGAGCTTCGAGAATAGCGGGCGGACACGTAATAGGAAATATCGAATCAATTTCTTTATTACGTACAGCCACGCTGCGCGATATATTTCGTAACGGGCCGATGATGTCAACGTCAGCCGTCTCTCCATCAACGCGTTCGTACATCCAAATGGCTCCAATTCTCTGCCTCTCTGTATCGCGTTGAAGATTTCGTATCGACTAGTCTCGTTCGGAATAGCGTTTTTTTCTTTTTTCTTTTTTCTTTTTTCTTTTTTCTTTTTTCTTTTTTTCACCGAGAATCAGCGAGACTCGGTGGAATCCTGTTAAGGCGTGTTTCCATTGATGTTTGCGAATAGCTTCGAAAGGTTTAGAGCGAAGCTCGTAAAAAACGTAAACGCGGCGTAAAAGGAATATAAATCATTTTAGCGAATTTCACGTAGCTTCGGAAAATCGTCGAACGTTCGCGAGTATCCGCGAACATCGCTCGCGAACATGTTTCTCGATGACTAATACGCGTACACGCCTTACGGTTACACGAACCATTTGTCTCCTTATACATACGGACAAATGGAATTCTACCGTGTAACCTTGACTCGTGTGCGTAAGTCTTTCGAACGTTCGCATTTCAACGTTGGCGTACATTTGCGTGTGTCGTGGCTGGTTTTAGCTCACGGTCAAGGCCGCTGTTTATTCGCACGAATCGATCAATTAAGGAGAAATCGTTAATCCGTCCGATATAGAAGGTTCTTTGGCTAAGGTGCTTTCGTGGGATTCGTTTCAGGGATTTTGGCCAACTCGATTGGTTACAGGCAAGCTTCTCGTGTTTGATGTACCTACGTGTGAAATTGCTTGGGGCGATCGTTGGATTCGAATCTTGCTCGTGATTAGTATTCGAGGCTTGGTCGGAGTGTTAATTTCAATTTTGCTTCCTGGGAATTAAAGAAAGAAATTGGAGCGTGATTCCTTGAAAAAGAGATTGAAATGTTAAAAAAGAAAAGAAAAAGAAGAAAGGAAGAAAGAAAAGAGAGAAAAGAAGAGGAAGGCTGAATCATAATGTACGCGGAGGATGAGTCTTAATTTCAATATGAAACTTCGTGTTACTTTAAAAGTAGAAAGTTGTATTTTCTACGCAGCGCCGCTGTATAAACGAATCTTGTAAGTAATTGATCGAGTTCAGATTTGCCAAATTATTCGATTTCAAATTATAATAACGTTTCAATTAAAATAACCTAACCTGGATCAATTATAAATTATCGCTTCTGAAACATCAAACGAATTGCAGATTGCTGGAATATTTGCATAATACATAATATTTCCAATTTTCAGTATTTCAATGATAAAAACAAAATTCCCATCATCGATGTTGGAAACGTTCCTGCGCGCGAATCCTGTGAAATATCAGAATATCGAAATGTCGCATTAAATCGGCACGAAATCCGTTTGTATTTACAATCGTCCGAATCCGAACCGGTATGACTGACCTGCGTTTTATAACGTCGACGGTTGTTACTACGATTATTACAGTGATCATCGACGTGTCGGCGTCCTCGTGGTTCTATTACAGTCGTAAAATTTCAATATTTCAGGTACGAATCCGCGCGTGAACGTTTTCGACTCACCGCCCCGTTTCTCGTCTCCTTTCTACGACGATTTGCTGCCTCATTTTTTCGATCGACTCGGACCCGACGGTCTTCGAACGCCCGTAAGATTTTAAACCATAGCTGTAAAGTTAACGCACTGTCAAGCGGATTTTGCGAGAAACTTTAAAAGCGAAAAATACCGATCTATCGTACGCAGAATTCTCGGTACGCGTCGTACTTTTATTCGAATGATGCAACAACGATGAAAAAGCTAATTCGTAATAATATTAGATTGTCCGAAAAGTGTCTTTCTTTTACAGACGACGCGTCTTTATACAAACGCGAAATCTAATCCGTCGAACGTTGTGATCTTTATCTCGATAGGATAAAATGGATCGTACGTAACTCGATGAAATCATGTAAAACGAAAAATATAATTTCTATCATTTTTGTCTAAATAACTCGTGTCTCAGGTTGATACCATCGGTATATCATTATCGTACATTTACGATGTGGATAATATCCGAAAATGTTAAACGCGAATCGCGATATATTAAAACTGTAACAGTAAATTGTTACAGTTACCGGAGAAAATTGGCTCTGGGCGTAGGGAACTTATAGAAGATTAAACGAGGAAATAAATCTTTGAGACGATAAAGATCGAAGGAACAATCGTAATTAATATATTTAAAACAAAGTCACAGGGGATTAGCTTTACGCAATTTTGAAAGAAAATTTTTGTTGTAAAAATCTTCCTCTCGTTATCCTCTAGTCTTAATCTCGTGTCTTTTACGACAATTCAGCCCTTATTCTTTCACGATGTTTACACTAGAAACACCCTCGGTCTTATCACAGACTATCATCACGATCTAAATTGTTATTATTCTCATTAACGTCTACTACGTTTAAAATACTTTGTTCTTTACGTAACCGCGTGTTCTTTTTCCGTTTCAGGTGAGTGTGTTTCATTCAACTTTTCACGATCGAGAAACTGATAAAGAACCCCTGGATCGAGGTACGGTTCCTTTATTCTCTCATATTTTCTTTCATCGATAACCGTTCCGGTACGTCGATGAATATTAATTTCGCCACTCGGTTCGGATCGAACGAGAAAGTTTGATATACTTGTCGTCGAGTGGATCGCGCAAATATTTCATTAATCGAAGCTTATCGAAGTGGCTACGAATGGGAAGTAGTTGTCGAATTTTTTGCGCGAAATACGTCGTTCAGATCTATAAATCCGGTAACTTATTTGTTTTAAACAAATATCGGTGAGAGGAGAACGGAGAAGAGAAAATATTTTCCCCGGTGTTTTAACGCGTATTAATCGATCGGTACGATGGTCATCGGTAACACGCGTTTTTCTATTTCGGAACAGTTAAACGAAGATAAACTTCTTGAACCGATTGGAATTTACGACGATGAATCTAGATAACATTGTGAGAAAAACCTGTACAAATACGACGCAATATTAACGAAGAAATTTCAACGACGCGAACGATTTAAAGAGTATCGTTCGAAAAAATCGTAGAAACGCGATATTGTGATTCTAAAAATTAAACCTTACGACGTTTTCAATCTTGTAGCGATCCTGCCACCGCAAAATCTACGAAATTCGCGCGACAGCGAACCTGTTGAGATTCAAACGAACGACATCTGCTCTAAGTAATAACGCAAACTTCTTGTAAAAGGAAAATTCTTGCAAGCAACTTGCGCATCTAATTCCAAGCTAAGAAATTTTCATCTTCCGCAGCTTCATCCATAAAACCAGCGTTCTCTTCTTGCGACTCAGCATCGAACGTTGCATCCGTTCGTCAAACATCACCGTGCATTCGTCCAGCGTGTCTGTCAAAACGGATTTCCTCGGGAAATCATGTCGGTGTATGGACGAAGAGGAAACCGAGCTTTTTGGTCCCCGTAAAAATCGCTGTTCGAATTCGTCAGTCGCGACTTTCCTTCAGAAAACGATTCTTCTCTTGCCCGACGACGTTACGGCTACACTTTCTTCTCCTTCTTTCCCTTTTCGCTCGTCCCTCGATCGTTTTAACAAGACGAAAGATCCTCTCCGCGCGCAAATCCAGCCGGATTTCTCGGCGGACGACGATGTTCGTCCGCGAGGATATTGGAATTTTGAAAATCCCCACCGACGGTGGTCGGTGACGTCTTTGCATTCGAAAGAAATCCCTCGAAACTGCGGCCAGTGTAACATTCGTCCTTCCCCTCCACCTCACTTTGATTTTACCTTACTTTGTAGGAATTCGCGAACCATTGCGCGTTCTCCTTTGTACTTTCATCAATGGATTACGCGTGCATTCTGACGATCGGCGGATGAAAGATTATTATTTTCTGAAATTTTGTCCTCTTTGAATCGGCGCTTTGTTGTTATTCTGTGAAATTTTTAATATAACGGAGTAGCAGCTCCAGCGTATGTTCTTTACGGTGAAGCTTCTGGAAACTAAAATTTGATCTTCCCGGAACAGCAAAGTTTATGAACATTTAGAAATTTATTTTGCAGCGACCACTCTTCTTCTATTTATACGAACGAAGGAAAATCCTACAGCAATTTGCACATCGCGAATGTCGTCGAAGCAATGGGAAGAAGCGTAAAAGCCTATTTAGAAGCTTTGTTAGTCGTTTAAATACGATTTTCTCAATTTTTATTTCCTCCGTTTCCAAACAATTTTTCGTTCGTCGTTTTCGCCATCAATTAACTACAAGTTTGTACAAAGCTCGAATCTACTATCGAAAAGAAGGTTCGTTACAAAGAGCGAACAATTCACTATTAAAATTTCGCCAAGCATCTTCTTCGTATTTGTATACAAAATATTCCCACGTCGTGAAACTTGTCAGCAAAAATCATCGCGTAAATACCTACCAACCCCATCAGCAAGTTTCTCGAAACATTTTCCCATCCTTCGTCTCTTCTTGCGATTTCCCTGGTCGGCTGATAAAATTTTTTTCGCGTTTGCCCATCGGGGAAATCGCGTCGTCCCGCTGGTTCGTTGTCTTTGGAAAGATTCTTTGGATTTCTGCCGGCCGGTTTTCTTCCTCCGTTTTCTTTCCTCCGGAACGATGCGACGCGGTCGACAATCAGCGACGACGCCTCGAGCTAACCAGTCAGACATCGTCCTCCACCTTCTCCTTTTCTCCCGCTTTTTCCTCTTTTTTCTTTTTTTCTTTTTTTTTTTTTTTTCGCTTTTTCACCTTTATCACGACAGAAATACCGATCCTCGAGTGGCCGACGTCTGCAGTCTACGCTTTTACCGATCCTGCGAGTGTCATTTTCGCAACTACGTTGGTTACGAATCGATTATTATTATTATCGACAATTCCTCGCGTAACGAGGATATTAGTTAAAGAGAACGGTCGCTTTCCTAAATATTTTGCGTATCAGATAGCCGTTATCGATGCATCTCTACCGTTTTATTTTCCGTGGCAAGAAATTTCTGACTTGGACGAATATTAGCATAGTTGAATGTTAATGCCTGGGCCGATTCTCGATTGAATCTGGCGAACGATCATCATTTTCTATCAGCGACGGCTCGTTAATTCACCGCGTAACGAAGGCAAATGTTGCGAGCCGCGTTATTTGCACGGTATATCCCGGTTTGCGTTCAATTAAATGGTACGATCCGTGGAACGGTCTCGCGAAAGCGGCGTTTCGACGTTCCCCGACTTAATTCGACAAATATTTCCACGTTATCCGTAAACGTTCGTGCAGATCGATTGCTTGCCATCGACTGAAACGCTGATAAACAAACGTAATAAGTGGCATTTGGAGATACAGATCGGAACGTGATACCGTAAATTAATTATAGATCTTCTACGAAATCTTCTTTTAGACAAACAGTCTGTCCTTTTTTCTTTTTTTTTTCTTTTTTTTTTTTGTCCGATTTCAAGTTTGCTTTCCAGGTCGTCAACCTGCAAAGTATTCTTGATCGAGTTTGATTTCCAGCTTTCGAGGCTTTCAGAGTTAAGTTTAGGGATTTCTACGAAGAAATTAATCTAGCAAAAATCAGTTTCACTTCTCCTGTACGCGTTTCTGAGGAATTCCAGCTATCCGCTATTTTCAAAAAATACGCGTACAATTCGATCTACCGGAGATCGTTCCTCTTCCTATAGAAACAAGCAATTTTATTCGAATAAAAATTCAACGTATCGTTCGTCCACGCTTTAATTCCACTTGTAGATTCGTGTCGCAAGAGTAGACAGTAGGAATTTTAATATCAATATATTTCTTTCTTTCTGTACGCTTTTACGCTTGTTATTTGCATCCTCCTCCTCTCGGTTCATCGTAACTCCGTGAATAGCCCGTATACTTTACGCAACGCGATTCGTCGAACTCTTCCAAGACAAGAGGAGTGGCGTCGAGCTCGAGTTTTCTACGTTTTAAAGGTGTCACTTGGTAGTAGGGACGAAGCGTGTTAATACCATCCTGTAAGGCTTCTATCACGTATCGGCCGACTCTGTACGGTTTCGGTGAATTACGTTTACTTAATCCAAACTTGCTGAACACGCGAACACTCGCTCGTTATCGTTGCTCCGCTTGTTTCCGCGTCGCGTATATACACACCGCTTACGTTTCATCTTCGCCCTTATTTGCATGCGCGCGACTTAATCGCCACCCTGACACACGGATTATAACCGAGCTCCATGAAATTTTATATTTTAACGAGATAAGCAATTTTTCCAAATTTTCGATCGCGAAGGTTCATCGAACGGAGTATGTTTAGCGATAATTAAATCGCCTTTGATTTTCTTAACGACGAATTCTTCCAGTATAGTCTGTTTTAAGATTCATAGAACATAGGATAAGAAAATATAAAGATGTATCTACGATATGTATATTTTTAAGTCATCCTCGAGAAATGTTGAATACGATAACAAGCAATTTCGAATATAATACGATGTAGAAATTTCGTTCTTTGCTCTGGTAATCATTCAACGTATCGACCGTTTTAAACGACTGTTTTAAAGTAGACGGAAGTCTATCGAAACGTTATTAATACGGTAAGTCGTATTCAAAAGTACAGTGTCGCGAATAATTATAAACCGAACCGTATTTTCAGATTTTTCATGGTATTGAAACAAAGATCGGCAAAGTCGTTTGTATAATTTCACGCGGCTAACGCGAATCTTTCCTCTAAAAATTGTGCTTTTCGCTGCGAAAATATATAAACCAAATGTTAGTTTTCTTATCTTTTCATTCGGTGTTTAATAGATTTTTCTTTAGCTTCGATCGCTTCTGTTAACCTGCTGGATAACCTACGCTAACCATCTAAATTATCTAAAAATTTCGTTTCGAAAATCCACCCACGCGGATTCTATCCATTTTCCAAACAGTACGATATTTTCTATAGACGACATCTCCTGGTCATTAAAATTTTCTTATTAAAATTCCTCACAGGTTCTCGACCAGGTTCGTTTCAGAACTCGATGCTGGCTATGCTAATAATTCTATCCCGAAATCTCGAAACCAGTTTTTCGAAGCGCCGGTCGTACGAATAGGATCATCTTCTTGTCTTCCGTTTCGGCCGTGAAAGGCGATAGTTCGCCACGTAACGCTTCCTCGCATTCAACGGAGTTCGATGTAGTCGACAAACAATTTCTCTTGACGTATTCAGGCACGATCAGTGTCTTCCGGAAAATATTGAAGAAACAATACAGAAAATGCGTTTCAGCGTGCAATTATTCGCAACGCTTTATGTTAGGGCACGACTCGCAGTTTGCGAAGGCTCATTACGTTAAAATGGAATTTACTTCGTTTCACTTCGCTTTTTACTTCACGAAAACCAACGCAAGTAGCAGAAACGAAATCTAGCGACCGCAGGAAAGATTCATTCGGTGAAACGAAAGTTTTCGTTCAAAGTTGCTACAACGTTTCAGAGATTCGTGCGAACGCCGATTTACTTTTACGATTACGCGGAAGCTCGACTCTCGGTTTCCTCTTTGGTTCTTCCTCGAACGTCGGTTCAGCGGCTTCTACGCAAAAAATGACCCTGGACGATCGGTGGACGGTTCCAATAACGGAACGAAAATATACTACGTAGCCCGTAATTTCGGTTGGTTCGTTGCCGCGCGAATCGATCCGAACTCGGATCGATGAAACTTGACGCGGAAAACTTGCATCCTTCGCGAGGAACTCGCGGCAATAGTTTGCTCGATTATTCTCCTCCCCGTCGAATCGACAGAGGAAAGCGTGATACGTTTTCATGGTATTTTATAGAATGATTCTACGATCTACTGATTTCTGAGAAATTTGAAGGCGTAGAAACGCGTATGTTGCGACATCTCTGTTCAGCTACCATCCCTTTAATCGCGTGTGCAAATTCGCTAGTTCAGTGATCACGCGCCTGATTCTTAACCCGGCAATTTCACGTTAGAATCTTGGTAACATCGGTTTACGAAACTTTAGCAGGAACAAGGAAATTAATTGATTAAATTTGAGTGTATCGTATCTTGTTTATCAGTCTCGGCAAAAGCTTTAAAAAATTTACACGAATAACTATGAAATGTTAATTTCGCGTACGCTGATAGTTGCAGCGTTAATAATCGCTCGATACATCGGATCGGAACGCCAAAGGAAACGCGATCAAAGACGATCGAACGGACGAACTAGCATCCAGTGGACTGTTCGACGCTCGGGACGATTCGCGATTCTTGATCGTGAGCATTCCAGATGAAACTCTTCGTTTATCGACTCTTACCGGTACGGAGAGTTTACATTGTAGCTCCATTTCAATGCAGTGTTTTAGATGGAGCAGCCACGGTATTCACGAATAAAAGCGTGTCCTTTGTGAAGTGAATATTGGAGCAAGGTTTAGCGAAGCCCGCGTAACAATATTTTGTCTTGGCGCAGCGTCCTCAAAGGAAGAGAGTTCCATTGAAAATCAAAGAGCCTTTAAGCTCGTCGAGCGCCGTCGCAACTCGAGGAAGGGAGCGGGAGAAACACGCACGTTCGCCAGCGTTTGTTCCTTTCTTTTCACAAGGGTTTCTATTTCTGGCTAGCTTTCGAATTTTTCTGTTCCCGCCTTACTTTTCGTTTCTTTTCTTCTCTTCTTTCCACCAGAAAAACCGTAGAGTTTTTAGCAAAAATTTAAGCCCTCGACTTTCCGTACAATTGCCGCCACTCGGAATCTGTAAAATCGATCTATCGCGAACTTTGATCAGAAGCTTCTATAATCGTGGAATTAGAAGTTAAGGAAAATGAGCTGATCGACTTTCGTTACGTCCTCTCGCTCGTAACCTACGTACCGATCTTCCTTCTCGCTACGAGGTTCATACATTTCCTTTCGATATGGTTGAGTCGTATTAAAAACATCGCTATATCGTTCCAGCAATCACGCATTTTTCTCTATCGTGAAATATTTTCCTTCCAAGCACTATGTTCGTCCCAATACATTATGCATTGCGCTCTCGGATTTCTTCCAAGTTACTTTTTCGAGACACGCCGACGCAAAATCGCAACGTCTGTTACAACAATCTCGTTACGATGTTGACCAAGTTTCAAAATGTTTCGTACAAGACACACAGCGTGTAATATATTCGTAAAAGGTTCCTGCGAATGTTTGAATAATTCCGTCAGCACCTGTATTTGACTTACTTTTTCGCCTAGATCCCCATTCTCCAAAGCGGCCATAGTACTTTCGGTTATAGAACACCCCGTAGGTACATATTCGCTTTAGCTCGCTCCACATCCCGAAAGTAAACTCTCTTCCGGATTTGGGCGGCGCGGCGGCGGAAGATCGTTTCCGGCGCGCTCGCGCCAAACAATAATTTGCATCTTTGTTTGAACGCAGACGGCTCGCTGAGACGCGCGAATTCTTCTCCCTCGAGCTCCTACCTCGCCTTCCCCGGCAATATGTAAAATCCAGAAACGCCGCCTCCCGGCTGCTTCACCGGAATCCCGGCTATATTTCTTCCGTGTATTTTCGATTCGCCCGGCTGCGGTTCGCGCGGCAATCTTCCCCCGCCGATCCAACCCGTGAATTTCATTATGTATATTACGTATATCGAGATAGCAAGCCCACTTTTGCTTTCTTCTTCGTCTTCGTTCGATAAATCGAAAACACGACGGAATATTATGCGCCGCGGAAACAGACTTTTCTGCAAATTACCACGAACGCAATCTTTTTGGATCCTCGGGGTAGGACTTGGATTCGTTATGCAAGGATAGGTCGAAACGGAGATGCTGTCGGGATGCCGAAGCTGCATCTGGTCGGACACGCTTTTCTCGAGCTGTTAGGTCAACGTTCTACGAGCGTGCTTCAATTATTAGACTGGGAATTTTGCGCATTCGCGGGAGATCCCAGGATACACGGAATGCGCTTGGTACGCGAAAATATGGAAAGTTTGCAAAGTATGTTAGCTACCTGTTGTGGTATTCGTTTAGCGAAACTGGTCTATTAATTATACGTATTACGATCACACGCTGGAGTTTTTCATTTTAACGTAATCGACGTTTGCGAATAATAGAGGACGAAATTGTTGCGTTTATAGAGAAAACGGAGCGAACTTTCGGGGAAAATCGAAAGGTAGTGTAGAGAAAGAAGCGCGTTTCGCTGTCGTCTTTTTCTAGCATCGTTAGCTTGCCACGCGAATATTTAGCGACTTGGTAACAACTATCGCGAAGCGATCGAAGCGATGGAACGTTGCTTGCGCCAGAGCAATAATTTGCCTGCTTTAACAACAGACCTGCCCTTTCGAAAGATCGATCTGCCCTTTTTACGGCAAACAGAGTTTGCTGGAAAGCTAAAAATCAGCAATTTTGCTCGCTAGGTAACGCAAACATTCGCTTGTTAACGACAACATTCCCCTACGCAAAAAGATAACACCTTTCCCACATATAAAAAGAAAAAAGAGATTCCAAATAAACATTTGCTTGCCTGAAAAAAAAAAGATAACAAAAATTTCTCTCGTTTTAACAATAGATTCGTGCTTTCGAGAAGATAATTCCCCTTTTGACGATAAAATAAAAAGAGCAAGTTCCCGAAACATTTGTCTTTTTTCTTTTTTTCGTAGAAAAAAAAAAAAGAAAAAAGAAGGAAAAAAGGGAAAGAAGAACAAAGTTTCTGTTTCTGTTTGAACGATGAATTCGTCTTTCCGAGAGAACGACTCTCTTTCCTCTGGCGACTAAAAAAAAGTGCGGAAAAAATATAGTTTTGGAAAAACTACCTTGCATTTCGAACGCAGAGGCGACGGTGGTTTCGGTTTGCGAGGCGTCTCTAAAATGACCACGTCGAACATTCGCGTCTACTCGCGCGATCGTACACGCACGAGCAACGAACGACCGGACCTATCAATTATTCATGAAACGCCACTCCGCTTTAATTTACGCCCTCGTACGTACTCGGTGGTCCTTGTCGTACGATATCGCTGGAGAACCTGGGATCGCCTATCTTTCTGATATTTAGCCTTCGTTTTGCTCGTCGCTTCTACCGTACCGAAGCTGATTCCGTGCTCGTCGAACGTTCTTGCTCGAAGATCGAACGAAACCGATTCCATTAATTCCCTCTAGCATCTTATTCGCTTACGAGGGAAATATAACGACGAACACGCGATTATTCCACACTTTTACATCCTACGAATATCTTCAGCGAACGTTAGAGACGATCAAACGTAGGTTATTCCTCTTCGTCTAAGGTACAGAATATTTTCCTATTCCGTGTTATTATATTATTATACTAACAGCTAACATATACGAGTAACTTTGTGTTCGTTCTGTCCTTTTCCATGTTTTCTCTGTACCTAAAGTACACGTTTTCTATTTTTTCTCTATTTTTTTTTTTTTTTGTTTTTTAGTTATATCAAAGATTAATGTGCGTATAGAGGAGTATATGAAAAACGATTTCAAGAAGCTCGACTATTCCATGCAGAACGTAAAGCTGAGTTTTAAGCGCTGTCTTACCTTAAAGTAGGTATACCGTTGGCAATTATTCGGACGATTCCTTGCTATTTAGCGAGGCACACGATGCTTCAAGTGGACGCCGATTTGACATCGCGTTATCGGTTAGAAATCGCAGGTGACTGAAATATCAACCGTTGAACAACTTTTCGTCGATTATCGCTTTACGAACAATTACGAGCGGTAACGCACACAATTTACGAAGAAATGAGATTTTAATGTCGAGTGCGACTAGCTTGCGAAAAGATGAGATTGTACGTGAACGGTGAACGTGTTAAGCGGTTTCACGGTTGTGACGCAAGAATCTACGTGCACGGTGAACGAACGAACGAAGATGTGTATTGCGCGGTCGTATACACGCGCCTCTGTGGAAGAGACAGAGACAGGTGAGCGTAGTCGCGGTTCGTGGGAAAACCTTGGAAGCGTTAGGAGAAGAAAAACGATGGAACCAACGTTCGAATAGGTTGATGAAGTATAATCGACGCTGTTTACGTTTCTTCTGAATTCCGAAAAGAAATCGTTTGCATCAAAGAAGAGGAACGCACGCTTCGCTTTAACAATCGCTTTAAAAATTCCGATCGAAGCAACGATACATAGTATAGTGGAACGCGAGGAAAAAGGACAAATCCGAATTGAGAAATTTAGATCATCGCGTGATAATTGAAGCGGTGATTTTACAGAAATTCCGTTTCTTTCGCTCGAACGACATTTCCACCGCGGCGGACGGCATTCTTCGAGAGAAACGGCGATCTTGGCGGACGTGATTGCTGGTCGGCGTTAAAATTCCACGCAGCTCGTCGTAACGCGAGTTTAAGCGCGGCGGATTAGGGACGTCGGGGCATTAATTGCGAATTAATTCGGACTTGACCTGAAAGACACCCGGACAGGCCTGATAAAACGGCGTGATAATTTTCCACGGAGCGAATTCTCCTTAATGGAATAACGAAAACCTCGGGTACGCGGTCGGCCAATTAGCGGTCGCATCCGTGAAAAATTAATCTAATATGCGACTGGACCGACGCCATATTTATTCCACCGGCGGACCAAATAAATGATCTTTGGTTCTGGCGCGGCGGTGAAATTCAATTTTTTCGCCACGTCGAATGGAAACGACGCGAAATTTTGTCGAATTAATCTGTTTCTGATTTTCTACTGTCTCGTTATTTCCAAATGGAAATCGATTTAAAACGATCGAAATATCGCATAAGATGGAAGGGCATTTTGTCAATGTTCCTCGCCACTTTTCTCTGAATTTATTACATATTATATATTTATATGTATATATATATATTTTTTTTTTTACGTTAGGTTGTCTCGAAAGTTTCTTTCGTTTTATAAGGAAATAACGGATGCGTAACATTTTTTATATCTTTTTTTTATATTCCAATGGAAATATAAATGGATCATATATGATATAAACAAAAGAATGTCGTGCATCCCGTTATTTCCTTATGAAAGTAAAGAAAATTTCATTTAGTCAGTATTTACGCATTTTTATATCTTTACGAACATAACGAAATAAATGGTACGTAAATTTGTTTCATTTTTCTAAATATTTTATTCTATTGCGGATATCTCACGGTATCCGGTATCTTTTCATATTAAAACGGGGAACATTCCAGTTTTGACTTTCCATATCCATTATTTTCTATATCGTGGATATTTTTCAGCATCTTCGTTCGGAATTACAAATATTTATCGCCGAAGCAAGATAGAATGAAATTAGAGTTTCGAACGACTCGGCTCAGTTTATTTGTAGAATGCTGTTATAAATGATGTCGTTTATAGCGTCATTCGGTTCACTGGTCATCGTTAATCTTCCATTCCGTGCACTTAATGGACTACAGATTTCTATTATCTGTTTCTCGTTTCTATAAAATAGTTTCGTGCTTGGAATTTCCACGACGGCCAGACATACGACACGGTCGTTCCTGATTCATCGTTTCGGCGTCCGTTATCAATCCTTCGTTCCAAGAGACTTACTCATTTCTTATTCGTACGAAAAATTCGAACAAAGACCAGATAGTCGATCATATGACCGGATGGTACGACTAAACTGTACGATAAGTTCTGTCACGAGCGTCGTTGCCGATTTTTTATCGTCGCGACGCTATTCCTGTAACTGTGTAATCAATGTGATATACAACATTGTTATTAAATATCACGTTGGTCTCGGAATCGAGAAAACTTTCCTTCGTTATGTCCACATTGATTGCGGACATTTACGTAAATCCCTATCTCGAATCTATGCCGCGCACACGTTCGTTTCATCGACAAAACACTTGGCACGACGAGTACTTTACTTTGAACGTTTTATATATTTTTTTTTGGTTTTTGACTTTGAAAGCGATAATCCGGGAAAATGCAATATCATCGACGAACGTTCGTCTTAAAGGCAATATTTCGTCATTGTAACGAATGCCGAACACGCTGACGAATCTCCTAATGATAGTAAAACGAGCATTTCGTAGAAATACCAGGTATTAAAATTGATGAAATCGCTTGGAGGAGGCGTTAATTTTGTTCTAGCTGCGTGCCCCAGCGTCATACCGTTGCTGGAGAACGATCGAAATCCGCCGATGCTTGGGAGCGGTAGTAGCGCAAATGAGCTCGTGCAGCATCGGTGAATGGTGTTGAAACAACTTGGAAAAAAATGTTCCGTGGACGGGTGGCGATTTTTTGGCGTGGATTTTGCTGTCGACGCAAGTGGAGCGTGCCCCGTGCATCCTGTTCGTTCTGCGAACGAGCGCGGACAATGCGGCGGCGAGCGTGACGCTCATTGTGCGTCCGATCGCATCAGCGCGATTCGTTTCATGTAAATTTCATGCGCTCCACGCACCTCTCCCTTTCCCGGTCCTCATCCAAAAAAGATCCTGTATCCAACTGGACGAGTGCAACGGCCCGTATCGTTGCGAAAAACTCCAACAATAAAATTGTCTAACGCTATGAATTTTATCAACTTTGATTCTCCTTTCGAAACACCATGTGTCGGACCTTCAAGAAATTAATGTAACATTTTGTTCGCTGATTGCGAGACGCTTTTCGTTTCTGATGATTATTTCGTTGAAATAAACGTGAAAGAAGGATGGTGAAAAAAATGAGCAAACTTGTAACTCTTCGAACACCTAAGACCTGTAATAACGCGTCGTTCCGTAAGTTCTAAGGTATCGTAATAGTACAATCATTTATAGAAATAAAGTTCAGATTACAATACACGTAATTAGTGGACTGCGGGGATATTTACGCGAATTCGTATTTCGGTAATTACGACTAATGCAAAATGGGACTTGGATAGAAAATTGTTTTATTTATTGAATTTTGTAAACTGTTACTGTTTCTTGAAAATTGTATACATTTCTGCGTGCTATGTGCATCTTCGTAATTCCTGTGAATGCGTAGAAATCCGCAGTCTGGTAGTAGTTGACAACGTACTTCGTGGAATACTTGCATCGCTATATAGCTTATCCTAATTCGTCCCGTTCTATCGTTATTAATTAAGAATTTCGACGATATCTTGTTACGTAACACGTAGACATCGGCTTTCCTTCGTCGAATAGCGTTCGAATTTTTCCATTCATTTCCAAGTTACGACCGATCCGAAGTCGGAAAGCCCTAATTCGTTTTCCGCCGCACATTTCTGTACAACTCTCTCGTTACTACAATCTCAGGATTTATAGACCGGCGACTTATCCGAATTTTGGCCGCCCGAAGGAACATAAATTCGAACATCGTGTTTCACGGGTGGCGGCCTTAAGAAAAGCACCGAGACGTTCGCGAAACGTCGAGTCGCGAGAAAGTGCAACAGACTGATAAACGTAACGAACGCGAGTATGTCGTCTAATGATCGTAAAAGTTAAAAATCTAAAATATCGAGTCTTCTATCGTAGGATCGGAATCGAGCACGTCGATAGCGTCGCGTCTTAAAAAAATTGTAAAATGTGGCTACTATTTCTGGTGGCGGAAAAGAACTGTAAAAAGAGTTGAAGCGAAAGGAAGGAAGCGTGCGTGAACCGGTAACGGGCGTCACAGCCGACGAAACGTCGAAACATCCAAAGTCACCGAAGTTTTAGCGCAACGTGGAAGTGATTTTATCGCGAGCAGAAAACTGTGCGAACGGGCAAGCGAGCAAGCGGACCGCGAGAGAGTTCAACAAACTTTCAGCGTACCATTCACGACGATGACACAAGTGTTTCGGCTCCCCACTGCACGAGCTGCGAGCGTCGTTGCGCGAGTATTGCACTTTCGCGGCTCGTAAATGGGACACTGTCGCGCGCCACGCGTCTGAATTAGCCTGTTAACCATCGACGCACAAAATCTCGTTCCTATCCGCTACATTTCAGATTCGTATCTTCATTTTTGTACAGTTACGACTAAAGAAATAGATCGTAAAGAATGGTTTACTTTCAGTCGGTGAATATCGTACGACTACTATTTTTCCTCTACGTTTCCTTAAACGTTCCCTCCTCAAATTCTTCGTACAAATACGCACACATATCCACAGATTTCTCATAGATCGTTTCTATGATCATTCGCACGAAGAAACGCGATAGGAACCGCGTTTCGCGGTTAAACTTTACTATTAAGCGATCCGAGCTATGCTATTTCGATTACAAACACATCGGAGAAATATTTTTTTAGATACGTCGGAACGCGATCGATGTAGATCGTAATCGCGATTGTCCGTTACGATCGATCGCGTAACAGTGACTCCCGTATGTGTGTGATACGCGAAGCGTGTGCGACGCTCAAGAAATCTATGTTCTTCGTTTTTGTACGAAACGCCCAGATGTAAAGACGCGCACGAGCTATTAGATTGTCCGAGAACTTTCTTTCGTTCCATAAGGTGATAACGGACGAACAACAATTTCTGTTTTATATTGTTTTATTCATTTAGATACGATCCATTTCGTCATATTTCTATTATTATGTTCGTGCATACTTCGATAAACCGATATAAAACGAAAAACATTGCGCGTCTGTTATTTCCTTACGAAACGAAAGAAACTTTTCTGACCGTCTAATACCATTGACGTACAGATTGCAAGTGAATTCCGATTGCAACAAGTTACGGGCCCGGATACGGACGAATATCATCGATACAGGTATAATACAAATTCCTAACAGATGAATGCAAGATAATACGTTGAAAAAGAAACAAATACGAGATTAGCTATAAAAATCGTGGAGAACGTAAAAAAAAGCTACATCCTCCTCTTCGCTTTACCGAAAAACCTCGCAAGAGGTAAAAATCCGTCCCTTCCAGATGGATTTCTCGAAAAATTTCCATCGATTCCACACGGTCACGGTCCGTGTCTCGTCGTAAACAGATCCAGACTCTCTTTGGGTGCTGATCGTAGCGCGTAAAACGGCGTACCGACGACACCAATCTTGGCGGTTTTACCACGAATCGATAAATCGGCCCGTCCTTCGATATCTTACGTGGAATCGATGGTTGAGGGAAAAACACGAGTAACTAGAAGGATGGGTGGTGGAGGGCTGGATAGAGGAAAAGCAGAAGGGAACGGAAAGCGGTTCCCTGGACGCGGTTGCAATCACTTAACCCGCTTTTACGGTTAGTTTATTGCACGAAGGAAACAAGAAAGGATCTGCTTTTTTATTTTTCTCCGTGCGAAGATCGCCAAGGGATCGACTAATGGCCGCGGGGAAAAATTTCCGCGGCGAAAACCGAGGGGAATGTAGCTTGGAGGGGCAAAGGTTCGCGTTTTGTCCAGGAAAACAACGTAATTCGAAGAAATTTCTTGCGGCTGGCATTAGGAAATTAAATATGTAATAAGAAACGTATCGCGACGCGCGTCCAATTGTGGCAATTTGTCCGTCCGTAGATAAACGTTTCCTCCTTCTTTGTATTTTGCTTTCTTTGGCAACGTTTTAGAAAGATCAACTGCCAGTTAATTGACTTTAACGCGGTCGCTTGAACGCGTGCGACAATTCGCGTGAAAATATCTGCCATTTTGTTCGGCAATGTGGCTTCTTTAACGAATTTTAACGGATCATGAATCTTTGCGTTTGATGAATAATTACGTGTATAACCAATGTTTGACGAGCTGTAATTTAATTAAAACGACGCAAATGAAAGGACTTTTGTCGCTGAGAAACGTAATGAGTTTATTGTTTGTTATTAATACAGCTACGTATCGTTGGATGAAATTTAATTAGAAAATTACAAATAAAATAGCTTACAATGGATTTATCTCCTTTTGTTATTACGGTTGCGCGTTTGCCGGGTAAAATTAATTAGGAATTTCCAAAGAATAGAGATCGCAGTTGTTTGATTTTTGACAGCTACGCGTCGCGATACGTTCCGACGTAATGAAATCGATTTTTACGAATTGGAAAGAGGGAAATTTAAAATTATCATCTAGATCGCGTTCGAACGAGCAAGCGTCCCGGCAAATATACATTAATCGCGGAGACAAATTTGAAATTTTCAATCGAACGAATTGATATCGAGCTTCGATGAAAGGTAGACGGAGGAATATTCACGCCTCCGTTTAATAGTTCGTGCAAGCGTGAAAATTGTGTTTCTTCAGGCTCCATTGCTCGAAGCACCTGTAATTTCGCAGTTCCTGCGAGGAGAATTATTACCCGGTGTAACAGCTCCGTCGTATATACTTTTTCCTCAAAATGTACCTTCTCTCCTCGGAAATATTACACATATATGTGTAAAATAATTTCCGATCGATGAAATTACGAAGAAACAGAAGAGGAATTAAAAAAACCTGACATCTTCTCTATCTTACGACCATCGTCATATATTTCTTTCTCGATCGTCCAGCCATCGAAACTTCCATACATTCTGCCCCTTTGTTCAAAAAAATCTCAAACACCTTAACAACTTCTCGCCATCTCCCTTCTATCTCTGAACAATCTCAAGATTCTCGCAACATATCGAAATCTTCGTCTGTCATCGTTGTTGGGCCACGGAAGTTCATGCGTTTGCGAGAAACGTAAGCACGCAAAGATCTATTACAGTGAAAAAGATTTGTAAGCTGTCAAGAGGTAAGATGCACACGCGTTAGAAGGCGAAACGTATGTTTTTAAGTCGAACTTTCTTTATCAAAGTTCCTAAAAATACGCGTTTTTGCGTCCATCTAACGATCGGACTCTTGTCTCGGTTACGGACACCAGATCATCCAGATTTCGGTGTGTTCGCGTAGCCGACGACACGCGCGTCGTCAGCTCCTGCTCGACTTCTCTTAGCCCGAAGGCATCGCCAGAAATCATCCGTTGGCGGAAGTTGGTCGAAGCACGGCCAGTTCCACGATTCGCGTTGAAGACAAAAGTTGCGATGTTGGCCGTGATCAACGAGCCGGGATAAAATTTCACCGTTTCCCTCTCGACGAGAGATAGATATTCCGCGCGCGTCGCAATCGCGACCTAGAAATCTCGGAGCGGATTTCAGAGGCCTCGGACCTACCTCTTAATTCGCGGTCGTGCGCGTTCCAGACCGTGGCGTTTTTAACCCCCTAACTGATGCGAGTCTCGCGTGCCTCGAATTTCCTGCCCGCTTATTATTCATCCCTTGAACCATCCCGTGAGCCACGGGATCCGGCGATAGCGAATTTTTGAGAATCTAGTCTGCGAATCGTCCAGAGAGAAATGGCTGTGCCATGGGGGAGCGCGATTTAAATTTTCGCTGGAATTTATGCTATGCGATGTTCTGTTTGGTATTGTTTTTTTCTTTTTTTTCTCTCTTTTTTTTTTTTTATTTAAGTAACGAAGCTACGAGAATCGAGAAAGAATCGAAAGCATTGGGATTATTGGAATAGGCAACGAATCGTAACAGTTTCTAGGCTCGTTGGTTACGAGAGATACTTTCCATGGAAACGAGTCTTTAAACTTTCCAATTTTTACGATATTAAAAATTTAATTGTTTTCTAATCGCAAAGTTCTTACTTGGTTCTCTAACGAGATATCCAACGATGCTATTCTTCAGACTGCTCAGAGAAATGGAGCAATGAAATTTCTAGTTCATTCATAGACTTACCTTCCACGAATATGTAAGAATCGGCGATATCTAACAAACCGACCAACAGAATTTTCCAATCTGATACGATCGTTCAAACGCGTCGACGAGCTTCGCCGTACAAAGGCCGCTTAAAGTCCGGGACTTTTCCTTCCAAACTCTTCTCCTTATCGAATCTCCGATATCTTTAACGCGGGTAGGTTGTATCGCTCGGACGAATCGGACCAGCGAGGTTCCTTCTTCCGGTGTTTTCCCCGTTGGAGAAAGCCAAAGTTAAAGGTAGACGCGTGCTCGCCGGCTGTTTAAGCATGCAAATGCCGGGCCAGCCATAAATTGGCCAGGATCCCGGGCCGCTCTTTGTCCGATTAACAGCCTGGAATCCCGGTTGACAAAAAACACACCAGTCCGTGTCGTCTCGGCCGCTGGCTGTAAAACTCGTGTATCAGCTGATGTACACGACTATTATGCGATCTGGGCCGGCGCTTTATCCTCGGCGCCCCTCGTAAGCCGCGGCAAAACACAACCAACCAGCGACGATGAATTCCCGCCGCTGACTTGCAAAATCCATGCCACGGGGTTCATTCCGCGTGTCCAACGATTTAACGGGCCAGCCATGGGATTACGAAGCACACCTTTGCTTCTCGTCGAATATTATTATTCGCTGGTCGAATCGACTAATCTGCAAGTAACTTTTTGTAGAAACTTTTCTGGATGCGCAACCATACATTTTACGGCATTTGAGCGATCTCTCGCTCGAAATGGAATACAAGAGCCTGTAGAAGCGCTTGTTTCTTTATTCCTACGATATGTATTTCTTCGTGTATGCGGCAGGTGTTTCTTTACGTTTGGTCTCTTTCGAAAGTCTCTCTTAACGCTAGTGCTTCTTTTATTTCTTAACGAAGATACAGAACGATCGTTTCGGCTTCCCATTCTTTGGATCGTCGTCGCGTGGAAATTTATGCAGAAATTTTGTTTATACGCTCGTTGAGATACAGCGATAGAGATTCAGCTGGCTGTGTGACCGGCGTTTTGTCCATTTGTTATCGACTTTCCTGACGATTTTGCTGCAATATTTATTTATTGTCCACAAAATTTCTCAACACTGTGCGTAAGGGCTATGTTACTGTCGCTTTGATCATCTTCCTCCTTTGTGGCTTCGTAAGAAAACGACTTATTCCCGAAGCGACGTCGTAAAGCTGTTTTCCCAAAGAAAGATTTCAATTAAAAATGTGGTTATTCGTAAGCCAGGAAAATTACGTAATTATTTGTTCGAAAGTGCAAAAGGAGAAGGTAATCGCGAAACAGTTTCTCGGTAGTATTTTTCTCGTTTTATATAAGTTGAGATCGAATCAGAAACATAATATCGTTTTGGCGCATTTCCATAAATACGACTTCTCAACTTGGTTTCAGTCGTAAAGCGGCTAATCCTCTTCTGAACGCAGTTTACCAACTTCTGTTTAAAAATAACTCTCGAGGTGCTAGATAATATGCTTTCATGTAAAGGTCAAGCAAGCAACCGAGTAATGGCGATCAATCATCGCGTTACGTCGCTGCGCTGCTTCGAGCGAGTTTTCTTCGTAAATTCATTCGATTCCGCTTTTCTTGCCGGAAAGTGCATTTTATTTAACGCTCTAAAAATACGAGCGTCGCGTTAGCTCGATATAAATGCAAAATCTTCGCCGAGATTCTGATAACGAAGACGTTATTCCGAGAATCAGTCGCCTGTTGTCGATAATTAACGGAATGTTTCGTATTTTTGCTTTTGCAACGTACGAAGTCAGAGAATGTCTGGTATTTGGCAAAGTTAATCGTCTTTATTTAATCGAAGCTTGGACGATCGGACAAACGGAGGTATGAAAATTGGACTTAAGTGATTCGTAACAAAGTATGTACTTGCATACGTCGTATTTTATAGATCACATAGAATCGATCTACAACGTTCGTGCTTTACGAAGCTTACTTTACGAGATTTATGCCATGGTTTTATTTCTCTCTGATATTAATACCGTCCCAGTTCCTTCGGTTTGCACTTTGGTATTTTACGCTGGTTAACGGGGTTGAAATTATATCGTAAAACCGATGAAAAACAAAAGTATTCGATTTATATTTATATTCCTCGCTTATGCGCTTTTCAACGTAAAGACCTTTGCTTCTGTGACGGATATATGCGTTTAAACCGCGTTCTACCTACCTCCGAGACAAAGATCCATTCTTACAAAAAATCCTTTTGCTCGTCCCCAAAACTCGATAACGTTCGCCCCCAAACGATGAAATATATGAAAGATACAAGGAACGAGGAATAAAGCGCACGAAATATCAAGTTTCTAAATCTCTAAACCTTAAACGCAACACGCGTATTTATCTTACTCGCGGGCTCGTTTTCCTTGGCCCTCGAATTACCAGCATTTTTCTCGTCCCAGTGTTCCATCGCTCAACGCCAAATACGATTCATCACCGTGGATGGCCCCTCTGCCTCTAACCGCTTCCTCCTTCAATTTTTGCGTCTCTCTCGCCGCGCTAGAAGGATGCTGCAGCGTGCATTAAGGATGCATGTATTCGTTGATCCCTGGCCAAGATACGTAGGCAATACGTCGCGTCGGTGCCGCGGGAACGAGGAAAATACCCGCTTTCTATTCCAGGGGTGAGTCCGCGTTCTTCGCCGCAACCACCGTCTTCAGACGTCAACGCGATTTGTATCTCGCGGCTATTTCCCGTTAAAAAATGAAATTTTCTCTGGCTACCTTTCGTTCCGTTGCCGCTCGTCTCCGCGCTCCGATGAGATTTCCAGAAGCCAACCTCACCTTTTCCAGCATCTTCTCTTTCGAAATTATTTCTCACCTTTGACCGGCTCGAACTCTTTCGCGCTAGCCTTTGCGACACGTCGCCAACCACGTTGCACGATCCTACATCCAATAATTCGCGTTATTAGTCGACGTTTTAAATTCGTATCGGGAAGCCTGCGAGAGACTGAAAGTTTGGATTCGTCGAAATTATTATCGGCTTCTACTGTCTAGATCCGACAGGCAAGCAACTTCATAAAAATACAGGTGTTTGTTTCTCGCATCTACTGGAAACGTACAGCCGCTTTCGAATGTCGGCCTTTATCGAAAGCGGCTAAAAGCGTGTCTTTGCACGTCGCATCGATCCGATTGCGATCATTCGTGTGTAATAATAATTCGTCCATAGTACATCCAGGAGGTGCACACTGAAGTCTAATCAAAGATTTCGCGAAAATCTTCTTCGACGGCAATGTCGCGTTAGCGTATCCGCGAGACGCATTGTCGATCGCGATGAAATCGATCGAGACGTAGTCGACTGTGACGATCCTGGAGGACGACATCCTGGCAGATAAAAACGACGAAACGAGACAGAAAGATCGACTGGAAGACGAATAGAGGAACGGTTGGTAAAAAGAGGAAGAGAATCGGTCGGGCGAGGCTCGACTTTAATTGGACTCAAAAAATCGACAGACCGACGACTACGTGAAGAGGTTCGCGGATGTCGAAGCAATTTGGGTGAAAAGATAAGGACATTGCCGGAGGAAAGGGAAATAATAAGAGGCGGAGGCGAGCGTTGTCGAATTGAAAGACCAATTTGTAGCGGTGCCGAGCCGCTCGAAGACACTATTAGCGTCAGTTATGACGAGCGGAAAAGGTACACAGACGAGGTGAATCGGGTATCGGTCCTTGAAGAGCAAGGAAACTCGCCTCCTTGCAATATGGCTCTGTCTAATAGCGTCTCGCATCTTGTACTCGCGCGCGAACGCCGTCTCTCTTTCAATCGACTTCGATCGTCCTCGAATAGTTCGCACTGTGTCGCTTTGCGTTTGACGTACGGATAACGATTCGAAACGCGCGTCGAGAGCCGATTAAGGATCCAGCGGCGTACAGACAAATTTTTGGAATCTTATTTTATACTCGCGATCTATCAAATGATCTCGACAGAGTTGAAGAATTCGAAGGAAATCGATTTAGAATGAAAGAGTACTCGTAGAAGCTACCGTAGATAGCTAAAGTCGGAAAAGTTTGATCTTTTTTATTGGAAAATGTACTGTACGTACCAATGAGAATACCGCAGTGTAGCATTCAAGTAGCGAAGTTTGCCACGATGTCGTCTCTATAGGAAAGACGCAAGCGCCAATAATCGTAAGATAATCGTTTCTTGACTTTTGCCTGTGCCATCTATTTAAACGAACGGGACATTCAGCTTTCTTCGCAACTAGAAGGCGACACGTACAGGTTTCTCTACGGACACACTCTTCTTTTCCACGAGTTTCGACTGCATCAACGCGTGAGTTCCCCTTTGCTGCTGGAAAACTTGTCTCCTGACACTTACGGTGTTTCTTTGCACGTGCTCCTCGATTTTGCGATATCAAAATTTCTATCAAAAATATATAAAGTAAAAAATATGTATGAAGAAATCGTAAGTCTGCTACGAATCACAGTGAATTATATACCGATATTCCCGTCAGTGTTTCTACGAAAATACAAGTGCGTTACGCCAAGTTCATCTGCTCGTTTCACGGAGCGTGTTAACACGCGACCAAACGAAAAACAGGCGAACGAAGACGTTTGATTCAACGACGTAGAAAATCGGTCGCATCGTTTTACCGTCGAGTTTATATGCGAAACGATAACGGACCGGGGAAACGTTGTTTCGTTCGACGCTGCTTGTCTCCTCGTTTCCTATAAAGCTACACAGGCTGAAACGAACGCAACAAGAAAAAAAAAAAAAAAGAAAAAAGAAAAAGAAGGAAACGAAAAAGTGAGGAGAATGAAGAAGAAGAAGCTCCTCGAAGAGAATGGAGGAAAGAGTTCGTTGAAGCGCGTTTTATTTCCGGCGGTTATCCAGTCGTGAACGAGCCTGGGCCAGCTTCTTTCTCGCTGGACGGATGATTTTCTTGGCCGGTTTCGCGACTCAGAACCGGAAAGAGGGGCAAAAGTGCACGACGGTCACGAGTCACGATTACCGAGTTGCACGCCGGGCTGGTTACACCGTCACGAATTTTACCGGAGGTTAGAGACACAATGGCGACTCGTTCTGAACGCTGGAGGATCCTCTTGCTTTCTTATTTCCTTCTCTCTTTCCTTTCCACCCCTTCCCTCCCATCGCTTTACCTGCTTGTTCTGCCTTCCCTTCTTTTCGTAATTCATATTACAAGCCTGAAGATCGCAGTATGGCATCGTGTTTATCCCAATTGAAGTCAATTATTTAAAATTAAAGTATCCTTTCGAGATTGCTTACCATAAAATATCTATAGGCTGGAAACTACAGTGGCTGACGAAAGGAAGTTTAACATTGGTACTCGTGCACGCGAATGTTAACTGTAACTTCTGTATTAGACGTTTCTTATCGCGATAACGTCGATACTACATTGTGACGTATATATATATATATATATATGTTTATCGCTTTATTATTACTCATTACTTATTGCTTATCACTTAAGCTACCACTTTATTTATCGTTCTTATCGATCATAATTCAATTTCGTAAAATTATAGTATTGTTCCTCTTGAAACTTTTCTCCGCTCGCGACTCTGTATAACAAGTTATCAATGATTCGATCGAAATCATCGATCGAGCAGGAATATCAGTAAGATAGAGATTTTTTATTCCGGTATTCTTCGCTAAGAATATCTCGCAATCTCTTTCTTTCTGCGAACTACGCAACTCTAAACGTCGAACGCATTTTTTCCTCTGTCATTTTAATCTCGATTCATCCGTTTGTACGTATCGTTTGAAATTTAATCGCTTGTGATACATAAATCCGTCCAAAGTCCGGTCGCTCGTAGTAAATAATCCTTGAAAATTCCCATTGCCGCAATAATCTTTGGAAACAATTAACTTGCTGACAAAATTGTAACACTCGTAACGATCGACTGGAATTTTGTGAAATTGTTTTCGCTCCCTGATCGGTGATTTCCTGGAGCAATCGTATTTCTGGTATTCGGTGGGCCAGGGGGGTTGGTTCGAAAAGGAGGCGAGATCGTTGCCTCGACGAGTCGACTGCTCGTCTTCACGATGCCCGACTGTTTGCATTTCAAATTCCGCGATAGCTTCCATTGCCTCGGGATCCCGATTACGTTCGAGGTATTGATACTTGTTCTCTGGGGCTTGGGATGCCGGTGTTTGCGCCGTGCTCCGTTCACAGATTTGTCTAGGGGATGGGTGAATGGCATGGGCGACGAGTTCTCCCGGGAAAGTGGGTTAGATCGAAGGAGCGGGCAAGAAATTGTCGAATACTTGAGTTTCGGTATTAGAGTCGTGCCGGACTGTCGTCTCGATCGCTTTGTTATTTAATTTACCGAATTACGGATCGAACGCGAAAGACACAAGTTTCGTTTGATATAAAGTAAAGATTGCAATCCTACGTTTCCGTTGAAGTTACAAGATTCAACGTCGTTTATGGTATTGCGGATTTTGTCATTAGATGGTGATGATAATCACTTAGTTGCCAACCCAATAGTCGACTATCAAACAGTCCGCGAATGGTCATTGTGAAAAATCGTAAGGCACGGAACGGAAGAAGGACAAGGATCGTGATAAGTCTCGAGAATATAATTTGCAATTAACGTAACTCGATAGAAATTTGTCCAGGCGAAACGTTTGTTCCATCGAATCTTCTCTTCAACACCTACACAACAGAGGAAATTCCTCGACGAAATATGCTCGGACAGATCCACAGAACGTACTCGCGGCCCTACGTCAATTCGCCATATGTCGTGTTTTCATGGGATTTAAATAACGCTGGATGTTCATATGGTGTGCCCCGAAACAGTTGCGGCCAGGTAAGGGAAAAGGCGAAGACATCGGCTATAAATTACGGTATCTCTAGGGCAGCAGGCGCCGAGCATCAAATTCGCGCGTTCGCCAAGGAAACGAAAGGAAAAAGAAAAGGCAGCTGAAGGTCCATGAGACGAATAAAGCGGAGAGAAAGGACGAATCGTTCGAACGTGCCTATAGACGAATGCACGTGTGTGTAAAAGAGGTAGGGAAAAAACGTTGGATGGTCAAAAGGGAACGACGAGGGTGTAAGAAGAATCGTCGAGGTGACTCGAGGCGTGGTTCACCCTCTTTCTTTTCTTCTACCCTTCGCTTCTCTTCCTCCCTCCTTCCTCCCATTCTCCATCTGTTTCTACTCCTTTTCCACCGTCCCATCTCCGTTTTGCACGCAAGATTAATTTTATAGCCATGGAACGATTCGGCGAACCGGCATCGCGTGTCGCCCCGATGAAAAGGACACCCTGTATACCGGGCGGCCATCTAACCAGCGGAAAAAGGGCGGAAGGAAGAACCAAGGGAATATTTCTTTTTGCAATCTGAACGTCGGCCGGGTTCATCGATTTTTGCCCATCTTTCCAGATGACGTACGACCACGACCAACCGCCCGTACGTTTTTCACGTTTAGAAATTGCGTCAGTTTCTCGCCGTGGTTTAGCGCGCGAATTTCTATTTCCTTCCTCGCTGTTTCCGTAGCTCGTTCATTCCGTACCTCCGGTCGTATAAATTTCTTTATATTATTTCTTAAACACACAACCTTGCCGTTTGGCAATTATATCTCGTGCCGTATGACGTAATACTTTAGTTCCTGGCACGTACGGTCGAAACTCGTGAAATCTTACTTTTACGTGAAAACTCCTACGTACACTGTCGGCCATAAGTATCAGACATTCGATATGACGTTTGATAAAAATTGTATACGCTTTTCACCGCTTTTATCCTCTGATCGATGTCTTTTGCCGTAAAACCGTTGCTTCGTACGTATGGTGCCTGCCTCATAACGTAAAATGCTTATTCGAGTAAAGTTTACGAATACACTTTTTAATAAACGTAACCAGCAATTCTTCTATCGAGAAGATAGCTACAGCTCGCGATTTATGCGCGTACTCATTATGCGCGTTAGGTAAAGTAGTCGTCTACGCGATACGATCTTTCATTTCCATTCTGTGATTTACATTCGACGATTCTCAACTTCACGAGCTGAGACCGGGTTCGAAGGTGAAACGAAGCTCTGACGGAACCACGAGCGGTGTTCGAGGTAAGGAAACAGCGTGATTCGATAAGCGAGCGAGGGAAAGTCGAGAAGGAAGTTGCCGGTGCATAAATAAAAGTTCGATACCCTGGACTAAAGATCGAAGCATCTCGAAAACGTAGGAAATCGTTTCTAGGAAAATCTGATACTCGATAGAAACGAGATCCACCAGTTTCCATGCGAAACAAAGGGGTTGCAGGTCAGGAATTGACTTGTAAAATGGACCAAGTGGCTCCGTTTCGTTGCGATCAACTTTTAATACGGTATCGAGCAGCGGGTGGTCGACCCTGGCTACATAAAGTATACACTTTTCATTTACTTGCCAGGCAGAAACGTTTGGAACAATGGAGAAGTCGAGCCGGGGCATCTTGGCTTTTATCCCAAAAACTACCGACAGATCGAAAAGTTTACGAGCAGGAAAGAACAGTTCTGCTCCTGATTCTCGTAAAATCCGGCTGAATAATACGTTCGGTTTACGAAATGAACCAACCTCGCTTTGTCCTGAATTCTTCAGTCCTGATCATGTTGTGGTATAAAATTAACGTGTAATATACGGAGGAATCAGATTGGCAAATTGTATTCGATGGAATTTTTAATCGACGAAATGGGGAAACGAAACGGTTTGTTAATTAAGTGCGCGATATTTGGTACGTTGCGCTATCTTCGATCAATATTTGTTACAAACAGATTCCCCTCGTTACGTAAGAGAATCGAATCAAACGGTTTCCATTAAAATCAGTGATTAAATATTTAAATAAATACAAGTGAATTACGATAGTAATACGTCGTTTTTTATTCAATTCTATAATTACAAGTTATACATTTAAATTGAACGAATGCTTAAATTAAAATAAATAATTGATTTTAATTAACGAAATTTTAAATGTACGGAATTAATGGAAATCCTGCTTCGTGTAAGCACCTTAAACGCTATTGTTACGTTTCATTATCTTTTCGCGGGGCATGTAATTAATAATTTACGATAAGATAACGTTCAACAAGGAAATGATAAATGCTTTTTATTCTATTTTACAATTCTTTGAATTTCTTCCATTCATCGTGAAACCTCCTCTTGAAAAATCGATATCTACCATACTTTCGTTCTCGTTTTTGTCTTCGAATAGATCTAACTTCTCAGCAAAATCCAATGCGTGTTCCTAATGTTCTGCAACACGCGTAGCATACGAAACGACACCGTGTACCGTACGATCTTATAATTACAGAAATTGTTTATTTTTCATGTACGACTGATCCTTTTCGCGCAGCGTCGATCCAGCAAAGAAAAGCGGCTATTTTTCACAAGTTCGTAGCGAATATATTTTCATCGACTGTTCGTATTTTCGACAAATCGCAATCGATACTTTTGTCACGTCGATCACCTGGTCGCTATCCATATTTAAACGGTTCTAATCATTAATTCAAACGACAAATCAGTTACCGTGTTATAAAATTTCATTCGTTTGATACATAGAAAATGCCAGATAATTCGAATATTATCATCAGCGACAGAATGTTTATTTTCGCCGGTCGAAACGAACAGAGCCGAATTACGAGAAACTCTTCACCCCTTTGACGAATTCATCGCGGTCGGAAGGTACACGTGGCGTGCGAACGATACGAGTAATTAGGATTATTGCGCCGTTTGCCTATCGCCGGCAATGTACGGGCGTTTCGTCTTTCGTTTGGACGCGAAGGTACGTTCGAATCGCGCGTGTTCGTGAAAGCAGCACCGATCACGAACTCTCTGACGTACAATTAGGAAATTTCGGCGTTTCGACCGCGCCTTTCGCTTCTCACACTCGCCGTCTCTTTGCATCGTTCTTACTTAGCCATTTCGTTACGATCGTTGCCAACTATTAATTCAGACGTTCTCGAATTTTACCATCCCTCGTACGATGCTCCGTTCTCGAACTTCCACGATCACGAAATTAAAAGTTAATGCAAATAAGTTCATTTCAACGGGATGAATTTTGATTCTTGGAAATATATAAATACGACACAAGGTACTTTTAACAAAAAAAAAAAAAAAAAAAAAACGAAAGCGCGCGCGTAACTAATTATCAAAAATTATCATAATTCGTCTTACCTACACAGATCGTTTTCGCAAGACACACTCGCGTACCTGTCATAATCTGGCGGTCTTTTTCAATTTGTCCCTTCGCGTTTGCCGAAATAAAGAAGACCATCTACCTAAAAACTCCAAGACAACGAATGACTTCTTCGTACTCCTCTAACCTTCAGTTTAAACGTCGCGCCTCGTGTTCGCGCAAATCCATAAAGGAAACGCGTACAAAGAAAGCGAAAGAAGAAAAGAAAGGAGAAAAGAAAGGAGAGGAGGAAGCGAACCGCAGATTCTCGTCGGAAGAACGCCTCTCTGTCTCCTCGTGTGCTCTACGAATCTGGAGCAATTCGTGTACATAAATTTCAGCCCATAATCCTTAACAAACATCCCGCGTGGGCGCTAAGCCACTCGTCCCTATGCAAACAAACAAACAAATCATTTTGTCCAGTTGAGAAATGTCGACGGACGATGTTCCGTGGCTCCTCTCTCGTTGGCCTGTATCGTTCGGTTCGCTGGCCACGGTCGTTTTCCTTTGCGGAACCACGGAAGAACCGCTTAAGCCAATTGCGAGAGGCAGCACGGGCGCGCGACGTGTTACGAGGCGGCGTTCGTTTCGCAAATTAAAATAAACTGGCACGATACCACCGTTGGCAGACGGCCAGACACGCTCCCCAAACAAGACCGCGCGACGGAAATCGCTGTCGCGTTTCTACTTCCCACGCCCGAGCCCGCCTTTTTAAGGGCTCGTACGCCCGTTCGTTTCTAACCCTTTCAGTCAAACCCTCCAACCGTTTATTAGAAACTGTTAAAATTATTACATTACGATTGCTCGAGTTTATTGCAAAATTATTCTCGCGACGAGAATCCTATCTCTTCTGGTTGCTTGGAAATTGAGACGCGGTACAACGTTCTAACTACTCGTTCGAGATCGAGGGATTGCATTGATACGACGATACGAAATGAAGGAAGGTTTCAAGCAAATTGTGTTAGGAAGAATCCTCTATATGTTTTATTATCCATTGGTAGACGCAGAAACGGTAACCACAAACGCGTATACAATAGCTGCGAGAGGTACCTTCACGTACCATCGTTTCTCGCCGAAGCGTTTCTTACGAGATTCGATACGCAATCTTCGTGGTGTCAGATTTTTCTAATGCTCAAAGGTACTATAGAATGATACAGAGTTTAACGATACCTGCGCTTGATTAATTAGCAGGCGAATGTTACAATAAATACAACGGCGAGTAAATACTTTCCCTAGCAATTTAATGAAAAAAACAGTTTGCAACAGTTCGTCGTCTTTCCGTCTTTTTCGACGTACGATTAATGCGACTTGTAAGAATATCTCCTTCGCACGATATCTCTCTCGCTTCGTAAAAACTGCAGCAAGATAAATTGGAAATCACGGCACTCTTGGTACAAGAGCAGAAGAAGGCGGAGTACATTCGCAGATCGAACTAGCGTATTAAAATTCCGTGGCAGCCGTTCCAGCGTAATTTCTAGGCCGGCAACGGGCAAAAGACGCGGAGGAACGGTGGCATCCGGACGCGTAATTCTCGCGGCGTGTGTCTTGCGGGCTTCTCGCGTGTTTCGCACGTACGCGTACGTGTCCCCGGCTAAGCGCACGTAACCTCTTGGCGGGCACGTAGCTGGCCTCTCCTCCTCGCTCCGGTACAGTTACTCGCTACAGCACGTCCAACCGTTACCTACGGTCCAATATAATCGCAGCAAACGCACTTGCGCGTCGTCTGAAATTCGCACGCGATTCCATCGCACCCAACTTCACTCGATCCACGTTTATCCGCGTTTCGAATTCGGAAGCGACGATCGCAGATTCAGAAGTAAGGAACAACGAGAACGCTCGACCAAATTAATTCAGACCACAGCACGAATTTTCGTTGCGGCGCCGTGCGTTTTGAAATGCAATAAAGCGTGGTAAACAGCCGCTGGAGAGCATCGATTTGCACCGCGCTCCTGGAAAAAGCGTTAATTGCGCGAACGCTAACGAGAAAAAGCTCGCGAAACTTCGTCATTTTCCTCGTGCTTCGGCCTCGCGACCTCTTCCCTCGTTCTTCCTTTTTTCGCCGCTTCTCCATTTTCATATTTCCTGTTTCTTCGCTCGTCTTGAGCCTCGCCGGAAGGACGAAGAACGACGATCCTTTCCCCCCAAGAAATTTCTCCACGAAATTTACCTTCGATCGCCGATCGTTCGTCACATTTTCGAATTTATTTTCCGGGTGTTCTTGCGCGATCGAATCGGTGTTACTGAATATCGGTGAAATTTTGTGTCGCGCGTTACGCGTTTTATTTATTTACAGAATTATGAAATACCCTTGCATAAGAACAGCGTAAACCAGATAAACGTTCGCGAGTGAATTTAAAAAATCATAGGTTATCCGTTTTAGTTATCCTGCTTGACGGAAAGTTGTGAGATTATAAAGGAGAAGTTTACGAACCGTACGTCGTACTAATATTATTAGCTGATAAATGTTATCGCGCAGCAGACCCGTGTCTCGTATAAATAAACTAATATCGTTAGAGATATCCGCACATAATTTCGTTTCGATAGGTGTAATTGTATAATTTAAGGTTTGGCAACGAAAGCAAGCGATCTTTGCTAAAGAAACGACGAAAGGCTAGGTAAACCAGCAACAAATGGCACGGAATTGCATAAATCAACAGATCAATCTAGTTAGTCGTTCTTCTGGCCCACGAAAATTCCCTCTTCGTCTCCGGAGGATTCTAACGAGATACGCTCACTGAAAGACAAGATTACGTTACCGAGTTGTCGGAATAGATTCAGATTTTCATCAGGATAGAATCCACGGAGAAATCGTACGGTGAACATCGCTAGTGAATCGTATTTGGTGGCGTACGGATAGCATAATTTTATCGGAGGCAGCGCACCGTTCAAAATGGCGTGTGTCCCACGCGCCACACTCGTTTTCCAAATCGATTCTAGTTACGTATTCACGATACCATAATGGTTTCGTGTAATTGCGCGATCGATAGAATGGGCGAACCGAGGAAGCTGTACTTTACGCTTAAAATACGCCCGCCACAGCGTGTTCTTTGGAATTTCCAGCTGGAATTCCACGCGTCTCGTCTAGGAGAACGATCCTCCTTTTCCGGAAGTCGAGGCTTCGCACGAGACAATATCCTATCAATTGTTTGGTCTGCGAGTCGTCTTTCCGTTTCCCTTGGAAACTTGATTACCTAAGATAATATTGTTTGAAATAACGTTACTTAATATAGTTTTCTTGCAAATTGTTGGAATTACTTCAAATAGCCTCTCTTGTATTTTTTATTTTCTGATTTTTAAATGTCTAACTTGAAAATTCCAATTACCAAGGTTGGGAGTCGAAGGTTAATTAATTTGTTGAGCGTACGGCGAACCTTTAGACATTTATGGGAGATTGAAAAGCGAAGGGGAAAGTAAAATTGTCAGAGAACGAAAGAGGAGAACGAAAGAGGAGAAGTCGGAGATTCGTAACGGTAATAACTATTAGAATTCCTAGTTACTCCGGTTTATTTGGAGGATTTACTTTTTACGATTGGCATGTGTTGGACAGAAGCGTGGCATCCTAGCTGCAAGAGTTTAAGGCTCGTTGTTTAGAGTTTAGAATTTTCGTTGCCGTGCTGTTGTTTTTATTGGCGAACGCGTCGTAAAACTAGGTGTTTCCCGAGGGAAAAACAGAAATTAGTTTTAATGGTTCTTGGGATCGGCGAGGTTGGGGGCCTGAACGAAACTACACATCCTCCCTAAACTTCAACTCGCTCGGTTTATCGCGATCTGCCTCATAAAAGAAATGTTTTTTCAAACGACTGTTTTCTAAAGAACAAGAAACAATGCGACGTAAAAAATAGAAAAATGGACGATTTAGAGTTTAATTGGTTCGAACGAAAAGAATTTTATCTCCCGTTTGCTTTATTGCTCGAGATACTCGGATATAATAGGCCGAAAATTTTCATCGCTTTCGAACTTCTCTTAATATCTTTCTCATATTAAAACGATCTGGTGTCATATTTTTCCTCAAAATCGGTCAGACATTTTTAGATTAGGTAGATACTTAGACGGAATAGAAGGCATCGATTATCGTCAAACGTATGACGAGACAAGCAGGAACAACGTCGGAAACAGATGTTGTCCGGTATGATCTTCCGTTTCCGACATCGCACGGACGTCTTGCTCGATGGCCTCCAATACTTGCGTCTGCTTTTTCCATAGTTTCGCCTCGAGCTCGATGCTGACGTATCCTAATCTATTCCTTTGTTACGAGAAACTAGTTTGTTGCTTGTTACCGCGTACTTATTGCACGCGAACCGAGAGCCCATTGTTCTTACTGTAAATACTATTTGTCGTCGTTCAATATCGAACAACGTCGGATGGTCGACAGTTCGAATGAAATTTCACCTTCGACTTTAACTCGATGCAAGACTCTGACTCAACGAAGGAACACGTAAGTATCCTGGAATTTTTCCAAATATTTTATAATCGTGTACATGTGTACGAACGTGTAGGACGAAAAGATAAATTTGTTCTTCTCCGTTCTTCCAAGAATTCATGGAATGGAAATGCACGCCGAACGTAAATAGAATAATTTGATCTTGCGGTAGAAATCGAACGCTCTGTTCTTAAGTTGGTCGCAATTTATTCAAAACCACTCTATGACAAGACTAACCATCTCGACTAAGATTAATGAATCAGAAGCACGGTGTTTCTTGCGAACTAAACTTCCCATCGCAACCATTAATATGTCGGTGTCACTTAACAAACCGTGACACAGATCATGCCGAAAACTGCAGAAATGTTAAAACAAGCACCCCCATCGGATCCGCTGTTAGGATGTTAAATTACGACAGGAATATCGAATCGAACGTTAAGGAAGGAAACGCCGATGATTTATTTAGTTCTTGTTTGGCCAAAATTTCCAGGCTCTGGTCCGTCTGTCTCCATTCCATTTTTCATTCGCCAGATAAGACCCAATCCAATTGGCACGGCCACGTTTCCCTCTCTCAGCCCTCTATGAGTTATAGGAGCTTTATAATTCACGGTATTACGGCCCTATGGAATTCTTATAGTCTGAAATATACCGCTCGCCTCGGAATTTTGCCATCATCCAGTGTATTAAGGCACGAGAAAGATTTCTTCTGCAACTTCTTCTTTCCTATCACCTCGAATCTCCAACGGTTGCGAGGCTTACCATTTTCAAGCTAGAAGCGCTTCAAAAAAATAAATATATATATAAATATATATATACCATATATAAAGCACGTCTTATTATTAACGAAACGTATCACGAAAATTCCTATCTTTTCGTATCTTAATATACCCGGCGATCCAAAAATCTCGAATAAAGCCAGAAAATTCTGTTCCTTGCGAGAGGCAACGCTGCCGGTTCGTTCTTTTTTCATCATTTGCATAACTCGACTTGCTTCTTGAGACTGTCACGCTCGAACGATCGAGGATTTCAACGATTTCCATCACGGTACTACTCCTCCAGCTGGCTAATTCATAAAAAGGGGGAAATTCCTCGACGCAGCGTTGTTCATTCGTCAAATTTCTCCCCGGGCAGCGACACTTGGCCGGCCTTTATTCGGAGCCGGCGCGTCTAGACGAAATTGAATTTAAATATGAATGCGAGCGCGGAGGTCCGCGTAACGCGCGAGAGTTGCAGCGCGGTTATCGGCGACGGTTTATCAGGTATTCTGGACTTCCTGTCGTTGTAACCAAGGGGAAACTGCGTTTCGTGAATACGTCCCCAGGAAATTGTTGATTTCTACGACTTTCCACCGTTTTCGCTTTTCTAACGTTCCTCCGTCTCTCTCATGTTGCCATGTTGCGAGCCACCTGAACCGTTACGTTACGATCTTCTCGATCTTTCCGCGGCTTCCACGTTGCGTTACGTTTCGAAGATAATAATTCTTCGAATCTTGTTAACGAAGTGAGAAGCAAATCGTGACTAGCTACATAATGAATTATTCGCCAGAGAACTCGGATAAATTGGACGAACAAGGAATTATTGACAAATCTAAAGATTCATCTTGTCTTTGGTGCGTGGATTGTGTTACCAATTGGGACTGATTTTCTATCTCATTGAGATATTTTGAAACGAAGATTCTTTCCAAAATAATTTGCTAGCGATATCGGGCCAGCAAAAGTTCATTATCGAAGAATTTATGAATACTTTTAGGATTATATCGTATTTTGAACTCTATCGATGAAAATTTGAAGTTTAAACAGCGAATAACGAAGCAACGTTGCGACCACCTCGTACCCTTTCCAAAATATCAGTTTACGATCAACGATACTCGAATCGTTAATACCTGCGTAAAATGTCATGAAATGAAAAAAGAAAAAATAGACGATATACATATAATAAAATACGAGGAAATTGAAAAAAAGGAAGAAAAAAAAAGGAAACGGTAGTGAGCAAATATGAAGTCGTTTTTTCCACCCCCTTGTCGCTCAACCCCCACGGTGACCCCGGTGATAATATACGATGCAGATCGCGAGGCACGTCCATCTCCCGACTGGCAGGATGATCGAGATCGTTGGTCGACTCGAAAATCAATTATTCGTCGGTGCACCGAAAATGCACATCAATCTTGTCATGACCGCTCGTTTGCTTCTCTTCAGCGGCGCGCATAGTTGCACAATCGGGCGTCGGTATTGGTGTACCTTTTGAAGTGGATCAGTTAACAGCGGCTGATGAGAGCCGTGATGGATGACCCAGTCCACTTTTTTCCCTTCCTTCCTCCCTTTCTTTTTTTCCCCCTCCTTTTTAGTTTCTCGTTTTCCTCTCCCCTAAGGAATATTCCATAGGGGGCAAGACCCAGAAAAATTCGCAAGTAGGAGCGAACGAGAATGATAAGAAATAAGGACGTTGTTTCGTACAGTCTCTTTTCGATTTCTCATTCTCCTTCGAGGAATAGTTAACAGGGATTAGATGGAGAAAAATTGCTGGAAAGGATAGGGTGCTCGAAGAGGATGGCACGCGAGCGTTTTTCAAGATAAAATTCTGGAAATTTATCATATTTGCTAGCAATTAAGAGGTGACTAATATAATGGAATTTATTTGAAAATGTAGGCAATTCAAATTTCCATGATATCGATTATAGTAATTGGAGCAACGTTATATCATTTGTTATTTGTTAAACTACTTTTCCAGCGATTTTCGTGCGACTGATTTTCATACAAATTCATATTTGTAGTAGTAGAATAAAAAATATAAATATAAAAATAGAATATCGGTAGAAAGTTGTTTAATCAAGTGTTACAGAAAGCACCGCATATACTTTGGATATTTTATACGTTTTCTCGTATCGTACGCATTCTGTGCAATTTCGCACTTTCAAATTTCCCATAAACGCGCGAGAATTCACGTTCTATTTATTATCGATTTAAACGCATCCTGTATTAACTTAACTCTGAAAATTTTACACACTTCACTCTCCGATACAATAATAAAATTCATCTCTCATTCTTATCCCGATTATCACGCGCGACACGGAACGTGTTCACCACTCTTTTCTCAGTCAACTGGTTAATTTTCCTTAACAATACCGCAAGATCTTCGATTTCCTCGGTCATATCCGTTACATCGTTCAGTTCCACTCTTCCGGCGGCGTTGATGCGGAAGTTTGCCAGATCATGTGCTTCCTGGATCCGGGAGAAGTGCACGGGAGCTTCGTAAACGACGATATTATCTCGAAGGGATGGGAGCCGACTCGCTTCTGTTCAACAGTGGGAAAATCGATCAATAGTATATCTTTGCTGTTGACCGAAGAAAGACAAGCTACTGTCGCTCCGAAAGACTTACTGGCTCAAGAAAATTGACTTTTCGGTTTGGATCGTATCTTTAGATAAGTTTCGCGTTCGGTACGGATGCTGGCAGGCATGCCTTTACTTAAGTTTGATCGGTTCATCCTCTAAATCGCTTTTCTCTCAACTGTTCAGAAAGAAGAAGTTGGTCTTTTATGTGGAAAGACAATTTATATTGTTTGCGGCGTGCTTTCGATTTAGCTCTTTACAACGCTACGTGACTCGAAAGCCCCGATACATATGTAGCCATCGGTTTATATTTTTCAAATTACGCTTTTTATTTTTCTATCGGGCCAAGGTGAAGCCTTTCGATATTTCTTTACACAATTTCAACTCCGATAAAACGATCGTCGATTTTCTCGATTATTCCCGTTCTGCCGTCTTTTAATTCCTTTAATCGAACAGCGTTGCAACGAATGAGACGCTATTTTATTTCGAGTCATCTTAGCGTTTCGATCGTGCCAGGTCGCACATTTCGAAATTCTTGACAGCTGTAAGCTAATTTTTCTCATTGGCAAACTATAAACTCATAGCGTTCTACTAAAGAGAGACGATAATAAGAATAGGAAAGAAGTGGATGAAATAGTAGCGAATCGAGGCAACAGAGCCGAATCAACGAAGCGTTTTATGCGGTCGGGTGCATTAGCGTAGAACGCGTGGATAATTTACGATCGGCGCTGTTTAGATCCGATGCAAATTACGATTACCTCGTAATTCACCCTCGACGCGTTTCGTTGCGAATTCACGCGATAGAAATCGCTCGATAATTGCTGGAGATGCGACCCCTTCTGCCGTGCAACTTGTCGCGATCGTTTCTTCGTTTATAGCCGCCATGAATTCTTCATCACGGTCTATAGGGAAACTTTGTCTTCCTAATGCCTGTAAAACACGAACATTTACAGGTCTGTGATGTCTTGAGATGACGCGAAAGCATTTTCAACATCACCATGAACTTCGCTTTTGAAGAATCACGCTCGTCTTACGTAACGAAATTCTAGTCAAGCTGCTCTACGATGTAATTCACAGATTATCTTTATCTTCCTTTCCACCGTACGTTCTCGTGATTCTTCAGAGGACGAAAATTAATTAATGCACGATTAACGAATCTATCCAACATCGACGAAGTTAGATAGTTGGCAGAATGATTCAAGTAGCGGCGGAAAGAAGTTAAAAAAGCGAAGAATTTACCTCCTATGGAAATTTCTATGAAAATTCCTTCTCCCTAAAGTCTCTCTAGTTTCGTTCTTAATTCGAGAAAGAGGAACGACACGCGTAACATTCAGAGGAAAATAAAATGCCAATCTTTCGTTCGCGAGTGACGCCACGATCAACGTCGATGCGCAATCGATTAAATCGAATTTCTGCCAACGAAAAGCCGGCTCGTCGCGGCAAAGTAACATATTTATCTACTTTTACGTGCTGTTTTCTGGTTTCGTGCCGCTAGCTCGATCTACAACAGCGTGAAACGAACCGCAAGAGAGGAGAGTAAATGCTTTTTTAGACGCGAGTTCGGCTAACGAACTGAACGATAAGAAGTTTTCAAATGTCGCGGTTAGATAATAACGAGCGAACAAAAAAGAGAGGGTGAACTTCTTCGTCTTCGGTTAGTCTCGCCCCTTAACCGCTGTACGTTTCAAGCAACTCTATAGTTTTTATTTTAGTCGGCCAAGTACAGTACGATATTTAATTGGTACCGGAGATGATCGAAATTGGAACGGCGTTTTTGGTACGCGATTAACAGACGATTTGTCTTCCGTTGAGAATATCCTTATCATGAGTTCTATAACAAACAGAACAGCCAATTTCTAACGTATACTTAAATATCCAATACGATAGAAGTTTGTATATCCGCACCTGGTTTATCCGATTAAATTAATGCCGAGTCTCTATTATCTCGACTATGATCGACCGTAATTTCGTAACGCACATATAAACATTTATCGTTGTAACGAATACACGTGCGAACGTCTGTTGTAGGAACTGTTCGGTTATCCGAGCTGTTTCGCCGACACCGACATGTTCGAATAAACGAGCTTCTGCAGTATTTAAAATAATTGTAACTAAAACGGTAGGACGAAAATAAAATACTTGTATATATGTCGCGCTGAGTAAAGTCTGCATATCGGTTATCGGCGTCCCATTAATCAAAGTTCCAAATTATTCCAAGTGTTTTCAACTTTATCGTAACTTCATTATCGTAAAAAAGAAAAGAAAGAAAAAAAAAAAGAAGAAGAAGAGAAAGAAAAGAAAAATTCATCGTCCGGGGTTCGTCCAAATTAGCAACTATTAATACGTAATACAATAATACGTAATACATAAAAGAAAGCTACGAGCGCTGGAATACGTTCGCGAGCCTACGTACGTATCAATGATTTTCAATAGTCCGCGCAATCGGTGTTACGTCTACGTACACCTAATTGATTCCTCGCGAACAGAGAAGTCCCTAACAATTTACAAAATGCTCTTCCCATGTCCCTATGTCTTCCTCCAACAGCAACAAACTGTCGATACCACAATACCACATTAATTTTCTCCGAAGCCAAAGCGATTCTTGTCCAGAGGAACGAAGCAAAAAGAAAAAGCCGCTCGATCCATCGATCTGTCGCTGGTCGAGTGTTACCAGGCGACGGGGAACAGAGTCGAGACACGCCGTTCGCTTTTTCCTACGACGTTTCCCGTATAATTGGCTCGGACGTCGGTCACGGGACCGCGAAGTGTCGTTCGCGTCGACGTTATAACGGCAAAAAGCGATCGTGTCTGCTCTTGCTACGAGAGGCAAACGGGTAACGTTGAGAATCGAGCCGACCAGCCTATTCGCGTTTCAATCGTCCACCAGCTCCGGGAGAGAGGTTACGTACGATCGATATCGATTGCCTTTTTACGCCTAGGTTTTTGCAACCGGTGCGAACGCACCGACCTCCGTACAACGTGGCCGTTCCACTCTACCGCAGTAACGTTCCTCCATTTAATTAACATTTATCGTACAGATGCGACGAATAAAATGTTGCGTCTTAAACGAGTGACACTACTATATATTTAGTAACAGAGGCAGGGATTAAAAAAAAAAAAAAAAAAAAAAAAAGGACAGTGGAACGTATAAATAAACCATATTTGCTGTGTATAAATATTCTACATTTTCCATATTATTAGACATTTAATTTGGTATATCGTTAACAAAGCCGCGTTTCGCAGAGAGAGAACGATATATCGTATATCGATCGAGTCTTTTCAACGCGTAGATCGATAAAATATGGAAACTAACCCGCGACAAGTTGTCACTCTGATAACATTCCTATTCGATTTTTCAACGATTAAATATATCGATCGTGTTTGAACCAACGGAAGATGGCGCTTACTTTATTAAATTATATAGGGCGAAAAGAAAAAAGGAAAAACGTAACGCTAGATCGCATCAAGAAATCATCAAACTGTTCGATAGTGTAATCAAATTAACGAATCGCTGGAAGAGATAACGCGTAACAAAAGAGGAAGATAAAGTAGTATTTGAGAAAAGCGACGTTTCATATTTAACCTCGCAATATTCGAAATGATGCAACTAATAACCTGTTGCAAGAATGATTAACGTTAACACGAAAGTAGAAGAACGTAGTGGGGAAACAAATTTGAAACGTCCGATAGGCGATCGTAGGCATGTGGTAACACTCTCTCGGCAACATCACGTGCCGTGCGCACGCTCGGCTGACTCCTCTAACGCCTTACAGGCTTATGCAATTGATTCCCGTTCGAGCTTTTAAGTCTCGTCCTCGTAAGCCGATCGGCAATCACGAGGAGCTGTTTTGCCTCGCCACGCTATTATCCGCTTCTCTACGTGGCTGGGAAATAATATTATTTGCTCCGTACCCCTTCGATCTTTTTCCACCCCTATCTTTAGTTTTTCCACCCTTTTTCCTTGCTTATCGCTCGAAGCCTTTGACGCGCTCGGACCGTCTTATCAACTTTTCTTCGACGCGCGTACGGTTGATGTAAGGATCTTGTAATTTTTACTCGTTAATACGAAACTGGGGTCATTCTGTAACACGAAACTGTGCGTACGCGCGCTTTATTATCGATATCCGTAAGAAATATTTATCGCCCACGCTCGTTTCCTTCGCGTTTACGAAGATTATCCTCCTTTACGCGAGTCTCACGGTCTTAGCGAACTTTCAAAACTCGAATTACCCGTTAAAAGCTTACTAACGAGCAGATCACGAATCTTTGTACGTTTATAAGAAATTTGAAAGTGTAAATTAAATTGCGCAGGATGCACTCTTAACACGAAAGAGATACGTGAAATTTCCAAAGTACGACGATTTCGCTAATGCTAATGCTTGGTAGGTAAAATAATTGTCCAGCGAAGTTCTGCTTCATCGATCGTGTATACTCGAAAGTACGAATATACAATGGAATTGATCGATGCAATCGTTCGTATTAAATATCGTTGTTGGAATCGACGTCGGTAGTCGTTTTACGGCTTGGAAGGAATGTCGTTTGTCTGATTCGTTGTCGAGAGACTGTACGTCGGTTTTTTAATTACAAGGAGAAAGAGGAGAGAAAAAAAGAAAAAAGATTTGAAAAGCCGTTCGATAGAGGCTGTGGCAATGAACTTTCTACTTTCTTGATAAACAACACCGGTAAGCCGCGCGAGTCGCGCGTAAAAGTGGAACAAGTATTAATTTTTCGCCGCAACGTGAGTCAGCCAGGTAACGGCGCAGCAGCTTTTATGAGTCATAAAACGTTGTATCGAAACGCGAGTACAAAGTTTTCCGAGCGAGCCTCGAAAGAACGCAGAATTAATGACGCTTAAACACGTATTTCCACCAATACGTTCCTACTCGTCCGTTTTTCCTTGGATCATTCCTAAGAAAAAACTTTCTCGACGATTCTTCGAATCACCTTTCAGAGGAAATTAATTCCACAATGAATTAACCTTTCTTATAACGGAACCAGGCTATTTTATGCGTATCATTGTATGACTCTGCTTCCTAGAATATTCCAATTGATTACAATAGATGTACGATCGATTACGACTCATTGTTCGAAGATATATCTACGAGCCGCGAAATTCTTCTTATCTTGCATTAAATAAACGAAGAAGGTAGAAGATAATGGACGGAACTCTATAAGAATAGTAGTATAGAAACGGATATCGAATTTTCTATCGTAATTTTATACTCTCGCAGTCGTTTTTATTTCTCTGGAATTAAAAATCCTTTCATAGAGGCGACCGTTTATTTTTTTGAGGAATATCTTCTCTTCTTTTAAAGCATCGTAACATTTATATCAGAATCGTGACGTATCGAAGTTTAATTATAATTCTGACGTTAAAATCGTTTCAACCGATTCATCGTTTTAAAGTTCAAAGATATAACTGCGATTCATGAAATTATTCTTATCTTACATTCAGTAGATGAAATAACGAATTAAACGGGAAAGGAAGGTAAAAACAGCGAGTAAAATTCTAGAAAAATAGCCGAACCGAATACCGAATTTTTCCCATTAACTCTATACTTTCGCCATCATTTTCCTTTCTCTGCTACTAAATATCGCTACGTGAACGCGATCGTTCGTTCCGGCGAAAATCTTTGCATTTCGATGAAAGAATCGCAATTATAACTCCGACGTTAAAATCTTCCCAGGAGAATTTACATTTTAATCTTCTTTTCCTCTGCCTTTTTATCTTAATGTCGTTAGTATTTTTTTCAATTTAGACGAAATTGCACAGCGTGTAAACCAACGACTACGCCACTGTCGACCTGTATCGATGTGTACACCGTGCCGTTGCAATTACGCTCTCGAGTGCATCGAACCCGTGTAGGTGAAAGTGAACCAAAGCGGTTCTCGTACGTTCGTTCGTTCGCCGAGGAGAGCTCGCTTCTTTGTTAAAACATCGGTCCAAAGGTTAAAGTCGAAAACCAACGTCGCTACGATGACGGATCGTCGTCATTTTCGTTCGGATCCACGTGAATCGATCTCTAAGAAATCGTGCTATCTCGCTAGTAAACGTATTTATTTCACCGTAGCGTTCAAGGATGAGAGAAAAAAATGGATAACTCCTTTTTACGTCTTATAAACGGATTCTCTATCTCTCTCATAAATTTCTCGCAAGCGTTTCTTGCTTAATTCGTTATATGTTTCTTCAGATCTCGTTGTCTTCGGTACGATGATTTTTCTCTCAAAAATCGAGATACAAATTTTGACGTTCGTCTATATTTAAAATAATTTTCACGTGGACGAATCGTTCCTAAATTATTACGTTCACCGAGTTTCGAATGGCGCGTTTCATCGCGGAAAATAGGAATTAATGAAAATTATAGGGAATCGAGAGGAGTTTCGAATATTTGTACGCGAGAGGTTGTTTGTTCGGATATTTTTACGAACGACGAGAACGAGTTGCGGATCGACGTACGAGTTTAAAACGCCTCGTTGCGTCGGTATCGATGAAATTTAACGAAGAATACACGGCACGTTTCGCGGGGATATGATCGAAGAGAGATTTCATTTGCCTTTTCTCCGCGAAATGAACTACGTTACGTTAGCCACCTGTGATTAATATCGTCCGAGTGACTCGCGCAGCTGTATTTACAGAATTTATTAATTTCGTCGTTAGTCACTTCGGGATCTTTTTCGTTCCTACAATTATTCGAGTCTTTGCTTTCGACGAATTTGTTCATCCGAATTATCGGGATAATTCTTTGTTACACGAGTACGTGATTTGTAGCGTGTTATATTACAGGCATTATGCTGAAATCCACAGAAATCGTCGTAACGAAGCGTCGCAACCAAAGGTATAAAGACTCGGTTACGAAATTTAAGCGTGCAACAATACGAATTTTTATTATAATTTTAAACGCACGGTATTCCTTACGAAGCTTACACACGGGATACGCGATATCTCTTGAAAGTTTTTAATACTTTTTAACGATCTTTCGCGTATTTCATTTTTCATTTGTACAGCTCTATTATGTACGAACAGTGTACGCTGTATCTACTTTTTTAAAGCAGAATTATCCGCTTTTAAACAAACTTCCTAGCAATCGAAGGCAAGAAAGTATATGTTTTAGCGAATGATGCATAATTGTACTTTTACCTCGTAGCGTCTACCTCTTCAGACGGTGAATGGTCACGAACGACTATACAGTCATTTTCTACAGATAGCCTGTTTGTTAGTGACTACATGTGACTATAGTTATCGTTCTTACGTAACGTTCCTGCGGTAGAACCGACCACTAAAAGTGATTCTAATTGCTTCTACATATACGCTAATTGTTTGGCGATAAACGCGTGGTATAACAGTAATCACCTACCTTGAATCACCTAATTGAATTGAAAATTGCTCGTTAACTAGAATTAATTACGATTATTTTCGCATGGCATTCGTTCTAGAAAAAGAACTATAGAACAAATACGAAATATATTTTTGAAATTTTCTTTCCTTAAATCGACAAATCTTTCTTCCGAACGTTTCTCCAGCAATGAAACGTCTTCTCAGAATTATTTTCTCCGTGTTACATCGAACGAAACTTCGAAACCCGCGCGCTTACGATCTCCCTTGGCATCTGTTAAGCACGTGTTCCAAAGGCTGAAATAAACCTGACAATTTCAGCGGCAAACACAGTTTCCAGTACCTCGTAAGAGGTACGCCACCTAATAGTCGAAGTCGAAGCACAACCTTATCGTTGAATGAGTACGCGAAGCAATAATAAAAAAAAAATAAATAAAAGGGAACGTAACAAACTTTTTAGCAGCACTGATTTCGATGCAACGTTTTTGGTCGAAGCGGTTGGCATTGTATTCCAAGTCTCGCGACAAAAGACGCAATAACTCCGTTAAAAGTCCACGGCATTAGCTTATGAAAGACGTAATATTCGGTTAACAAGTTTTCCAAGCGAAGAAACCGCCGAGTTACGTCATTGGTTAATCGAAGGAAATTGTCACAGGCTTAAACCGGTGCTCGTAATTATTCGAGCGATTCTACGCGTCAACAACCACCAGATTACTTCTTTTTTCTTCTTCTTTTTCTTCCTCTTCTTCTTCTTCTTCTTCTTCTTCAGAGTTTATACAATTTATCGATGAAATTACAAGGGAAACGAGGATAAAAGATTTTATAAAAAATTGATCGGGAGCAATTTCGTACTGGGATTTTTTTTTTTTTGTCTGTCTAATTGATTTGCTTCAATTTTAGCGTCTTTTATATCGAATATCCGTCGACTATTCGATTCCTTAATCTGCAAGTATCCAAAATCCAAGTATCTCCTGGTATTTGGAACGTTTGCGATCTCGAAACGAAAGAAACTCGCCTAATGTAGTAAATTATCCGACTTCTCTACGAATATATTATATCTCTGACGCGAAGCCAAAGAATCAAAGACGTACGGAAGATCGTGAAAAAGATAAATCGTACAAAATTACGATGTTTCGCATTTGTTTGTCGTATTTGTAAATATTTTAAATATCGTTAAATAGCCAAGTGCGCGAGACCTGAAAAGAAGGCAAACCGATGTTCTATATATAAAATTGAAAAGTTACGGACTCGTGCTGTTTTGGAATTCGTGTCCTCGCTTGTACACTTAATCGATAAAAACGTTGACATAAATTATGCTACGCCGTTGAACTTTCTGTACGTGGACGTGGACAGTTTTACGTATGTATATCCTGGATCCAAGAATAATTCACCTTTTAAGTTCCACCCCTAATTTTCCTCATGCCCTGTTAGATACTCGGGCCGAAGGAGATGGGGCGACACCTAAACGCAATTAAATTCGCCCGATCGAGCAGCCAAGTCACCGCGAATTCTCCAATTAGGGTAAATGTATTTATCAAAGGGAACGCGTCGCGGCCGTGCATTAATCTTCTAATCCGGACAATGACGCACGTACAAATATCGGCACAAAGAGAGGACGCGATCGCTTCTCGCTTAATCGTAATTAAGCACCACTCGTCCGCCTCGATCGATTCTTCCCGACCATTATGGCGCTGGCGGACCTTCGTCCCTGCGATCGAATCTTATCGACGTTTACAACTTCTTCGGCCCTTCGGCATTTTTAGAATTTCCGAAGGCTTTTTTTTTTTTTTTTTTTTAAGTACGACGTACGGAAAGTCATAGAATAACGTTGGACAGTTCGTAGACATGTTTTATCAATATATTAGGCGTGTCATGGGAAACATTCTGAAATTTCATTAGCATTTTTGTATAATACATGTGGACGAAATTTGGTATACAGCACGGTCATGAAAGCTTTCTGTGATAAATGTTCCAATATTTTCGTTCGCTATCTAACGTAGCACGGAAATAAGTCTAACGAATGTAAAAGGTTTTTAGCGTAATACGGTTCAGATAAATAAATCTTGTTCACATACGGGACACAGAGAATTTCATCGATCGTCATCGATGAAACAACGAGCGTTCACTTTGGTTCTTGCCTACACGTTCGTAACAGTGATCGATGAGCCACTATTATTCGGTACACATCGTTCGAACATTGACGTCAAAGGATGGACAGAGAACACGAACGCGTTCGTACAAATCTAAGGAATGCGAAAGATATTTAGGAAGATATTCGTTGAACAAAGGAGAGGACCAATCGCAGAAATATCGAAACATTTACTGCAAAAATCTCTTACGAATATATCGCGCGCTTTGCGCGAAACATTTTGAGATTTTCGATGCAATCACCTGTTGCCTGCGACGAAGGGGGAAAAAAAAAATGATTTTCGAGAGTATGGCAAAGTACGTCAAAGGAAGAGAGTGCGCGTATCTTCCGTTGCCAAGGCACGGAACGGAAAGCAGCTGCACGTATCTTATCATCGTCGACAAAAGGCGAAAAATAAAAGCGGACGGTCGATCGCAGGGGAACTCGCGAGGAATCCGAAACAGGCCAGAGCCTTTCGTGTCTCGAAAGAACTCGACGCAGGTGCGAACCGGTGGACACGTGCACGTACGACTATAAAATTTTTATGTTTCTAACGCGACCACCGAGACCAACAACCAGATACTGTCGTCTCGCAAACGATCGTGTCTATTTCGAGAGAACGCATTCTTTAACAATCGCTCGGCAACAAATTACAGAGATACGATGTTCGGTAATTTCGAAGATCGCTTCATACGATTTCGCGGAACTTTTTGAAGAATTAATTAAATTTGATCCTTCGTAGAAAATTGTCACAAATATGGAAGAATCAATAAGAAATTCTATTAACCAAGAGTACTCACTCTTTGGAGTATCAGATTTATGGGAACTATAGATCACGAATTATTCTCTCGGTGAAGTACAAAGAGTTAGCTTTAATCAGGTTCCAGGTCGAATATAAAAATCGCGATTTATCGATGAAACGACAAATATATAGATAAATAAAGAGACGTTCCAATAATGGAAGACGTCCGATGAAGAATTACAAACTTGTTGGTTCTGGCCTACGTTTCTTTCACTTAATTCTAGACAAATTTATCTCGCAAATTGTTATTTCGCCTCGTAGATGATATATCAAAAGTTGGACACTTTTAAATTTACAAATTGCTTCACCCTTGAGATACATAAATAAGCCTCGTAGAGGAAGATGCGATAAGTATCCGCGATATTTTTCCAGAATTCCGCAAACACCACGCGAGATTCCAGCTAACGAAACGAGAATGATGTACGAGGAAAACAGCGCAACAAGAGTGACAAATTTATAGCGCTGGGGTTTCCGACGAAAATTTTTCAAGCGTGGATTATAGATGAATCGACCCATAAGCATCGAGGACATCTTCATAACCGTACAATATCGAGCAATGACGTCTTTAAAGAGTTTCTCCGTTTTTATAGGCAACGCGAAACGACAAATGGTAAACGCCGTGTAACGAGGAAAATATTTTCGAGCAAAATTTTCGTAACAATCCTTCAAATGTAATTTTTCTTTCTTTTTTTTTTTTTTTTCAATTGAAGAGCAGAAAAAGAGGAAAAATGAAAAGAATGGTATTAAGCATTATCTGACAGCTTCCGAACAAACATAGAGAAAGTTAGTGTACGAAGATTTGTAGTTTTCAAGTCGTCGAATTTATTTTCACAAAATCGAACGCTCCTTTTACTTCCGAATGGAATTACTTTAAGTTACAGCGAGAGCTCAGGATACTTTGTTAAAAAATAATTCGAACTTATATTTCAACTTATATTTCAAGTCAAATCATAATTAACACCAAATTTCTCTTTCTATAGTATTACGTACATAGATCGCATTACTCTAAAAATACAAATCTCTAGAAATACGCTGAAAAAGTAAAATTCTTATTCGACAGAATCGGTAACCTTTAAGAAAATTTCGATATCTTCCTTAAAAATCTTCATTCCTCGAACTACACATTCCGTCGATACAAATTCCTGTTAATTTTCTCCTCGGTCGTTGCTTATGTCGTTATTTATTACTATTATCAATATTCCCTACACAATTCGTTCCATCTCTTTCATTTCCAAAAAGAACGTATCTTCTCCTTAGAGGCACATTCGAATAAAACTCTTCGACGTCCTAGTCGTCGAAAAACCTCGATTCGTTAAAATCACACGGTTCGATCGATACGAAGTTCTCGAAGAAAACTAGATATTTTTGAAAAGAAACTCGAGGAAGGAGAAGGTTTCAGGAGAGCGGCAGAAGGAAGTGGATGGTTGGCCCTTTATTTTGGATTACGCAGGATGTGTGGAGGTCTGGAGATCCTAATGAAGGCACGTGCTGGTACATACGTTGCGCGCTGGCCGGGCCAGCCAGCCTCCTTTGTCGACCGCGCGACACGTCGCCCCTTTGGACCAGCTAGACACAGTTTAATTAAGCGAAACCAGAGCGTTACGCCGGCCGTGTGTATGTACACGTGTCGGTGAACACCCACGCAACCCGTGTACACTTCTACTGCAGGCGGCAGCTGCACACGGCTCCGTCGTGGCGTCGCGGCGCGCTCACCCGTGCACCGTCGCGAGTTTAAATACACCCCTTAAACGCTCAACGTCTGCACTCAGATATCGCTACTCGCTCTGCATTCCAGATTTTCGAGAATCTGGCCTTCAAGCTACCGGAGACTCGATTCGAGATTTTCCGTGTTACGTTACGGGCTTTGAACTGTGCGTTTCTAGATTGCAAGTCGTAGGCCGTGGATCGTCGATTCTCGATCGACATCTTCTTAGTTGTTGGCCCTTGACGCGATTCTTCATCGACGGCTTTTGATTTTCGAGCTCGAACGCTCGATTTTTTAATTAGCGATTCTTGATTTTGCTTGGTTCTCGACTCTTAAACGTCGATTCTCGATCGTTCACCCATTCACGATCCTCGATTCTTCGGTGTCGATCTTCGATCTTTGATTCTTCGTCCTCGACTCTCGACTCTTAATTCTCGGCTAGGAAGTTTTTAGAAACAGGAATTTTGCCTCGTTCGAACTGTTGTGTCGTGAGAAGTTGCAGCGATCGGTCGTATTTAATTCTAAATATTTCTAGCTGTGCAATTACACTCGTCGCTTCTGTCACGTTTAAACGGATGTATATACACAGGATTAAAAACGAATGGATAAATTATGTGTGCGAGAAGTTGGTATCTGGGTAATGAGATTTAGCGTGATGTAGCTCCGTTAATGAGATTTCGAAGCGGCGAGGTGTTAGGAGTTTAGATTCTCTTAACGAACTACGACGTCCGCTAATTTCGCATGGTTTAAGCTTTTATTGTTACAAGTTAAAGAAACTTCTTACAAAAATTTCGGACCGCTTTCCTATTTGCATCCGTACTGAATTTCCTGCCAAACTTTATTATCAGTTTTTAAGTCCATCGTTATCGACAGCGAGCTAACTTTCTCATCAAAGAATCTTCTCAGATAACAGAATTCCAAGCTGAAATACCTTCCGTACGTCAAAAAATCTTCCAAAAATTCCCGACATCCCGCACTCTAGTAACTCCTTAATCTTAAATCGACGCCTTTCTCCGAAATTTTTCTCGACGCTACCAAAATCAAATTCGTCGCACGCTCCGACACTTTCGAAACGCAGAGGCGAGCGTTTGCCAAAAGGTTGCAAGTCAGCTCGGGCAATGGTAGTCGGTGGCGGCTCGGCCGTCTTGACCGAGTGAACGCCGTTTAATTAAGATAAAACGAAATTCTCCGGCCGACTCGTGTAACTGGCCGTGTACAGAGCCACGGAGAGGAGGAACGTTTATTCGTGACCGGAACCGCGCGAAAACGCCGCGCCTCTCTTCCACGTCCTTTCGCCTCTTGCCCACCCCTTTCGCCTGCAACCCCCTTTACAAGCCGTTTTGCGAGCTCGCTTTACGAATGGGCAAGTTTAAGCGAGGCGTAAGTTCGTACAAGTTGGCCTCAGCGACTCGAGTATCCGTCGTAATAAATTGCTAAGCCGTAGCTCCGGCAAGCCACTCTGCGAAACGTCCAATTAATCAGGGGATGTTAATTTCGGGTGGCGCGGCCGCTGTTCGAAGGGGATGGCGAGGCTGGACTGGGATTTTAAGCGAGCCCGATTGATTGCCACCCTTTGATCGCCAATAATTATCACGACCAGTCGCTTCTACGGCTTATTAATCGATTTTCCCTTCCACTTCGTGAACGTCGTTGACGCGGATTCCATCTTCATCTTCCGAGAGGGATGAATGGAACTAAGGGATGCTCGGGGTGAACGAAGGTTTCAACGATGTTTGGATAAGAAAGTCTCGGTTGTGGCTGGTTTTTGGGGGAAGATTAGGCGGGTCGAGTGTGAACGAAGGGTGAATTGATACGGTATCGAATGATATGATGGGAAAGACGAGGCGAAGAAATGATAAAGGGTTGGTAAATGTCGCTGGTCGATATAAATTGCATCAACGAGAGCCAAGTTTCGCGGGGCACATTTGTGACGTTGCTACGATAGTCGAAGCTGCGGAAAAGTAAATTCTTTTTTTACAACAAAGAAATTGCTGAAAGTCCTATCGATCTGAAAGGCCCAATGGGACTAGCGTGGTAAGGGAAGCAACGGTTTGTCAGTGTCGATCCATGTCACTCGTTACAACTATTTTTATCACATTGTACAGTGCGGTCTCGTTTAATCGAATATTATCGAATAATGTTGCGATATTATATAACGATATTACAGCGAATAATATTATCGATATAGCTTGAAACGTTTCGTTTCGTCTTTCTGTTCTACTTGTCAAACAGGATCGTTTCTTGATAAACAATTAAATCTAACAAACGTCTTACACCATCTTGCTATTAATTCAAAGCTTCTCGAGGCGTAAAAAACACGGCGGTAATTCGGTTCTTTAAGGAAAGAAACAAGGAAGCGATCGGAATAAACTGCGGAGCGTCGCTGAAACGCGGGAAGAAGGAAGAAACGCGGGGATCAAGATTCCATGAAAAATCACCGCGTGCCTTCATGAATTATTAAACCGTTTTCCCGGCCATCCTGCGCCGCGTAATCGCACAGAATAATTTTCCCTTTTCTCGAGCCCGATACCAGAAGCAATACACCAGCGGCATAGACTCGCGTGATGCTTTATCTCACCGCGGGGACGTGTTAAATCGAAATTATAAATCGCGAAAAATGGCACGAAAATATCAGGCGACGATTTATTGGCCGGGGCGCACGCTCGCACGCGCCCAACTTCCTCGCGATAACGCTACGACACGCACTCGCGTGACCGGCACGCCGGCACTGTCTCGGAAAGCTCGCTGATGGATTCGATTACGCGACGCGGGAAACGGAGCGCAGGTCGAAGGAAAATCGGAAGGATTCCAATGAAATATACCGTGTTGTACTCGTGGGACCAATCGTCAGCAGGGAACCAACCGAAATCCTAAATTCGATAGGGTAAATTGATTTGGGAATTCAAAGCGGGACGAATATATTCTTTTTTGGGAATGTTTCGTTGAATCGAGATTAATTCGCGCTTTTAATTAACGCTCTATGTGACTGGAGAGTCGGACTGTGGTTAGGGGCAGGACGTTTGGAAATTAGACGTTTTAATTATTATAAGCGTGGGACTTTATTGCTCGAAATGGTAACAGGCTCGGGTTGTTAGTTTTCTTCCTGATTAACGAAATAATTAATAAAAAAAATACTACTAATCTTATCTTTATTCGTGGAATCACTCAAATTAAATACGGAATAAGGGAAAGTAACATCTGATACGGCGGAGATATAAGATAACGACGATAACAGAAACGAATCGCGACATGGGCCGTATTTAATAATACATTTATACGTAACACAAAATACAGAACACAGAACATAATTCGAAACTTTATTTTTCGTTTGTCCGGAGAACGAAACATCGAGAACGAAAACATTAAAATGTTGTCGCTCGTTTCTCGATTTACTTTTGCACGTAGAGCCGTTACCCGATCGCTTGTACGATGATTTCGGAGACAGGCTGTACAGTGACAGGAAGTTCAATATCACAGTAGATAGGATTAAATGCCCTGCTTATTACATACGCAGTAATTGCTTCTTTAACAAACACGAGTAATTACGATATATTATATTCGATATAGAATACTACGTATTATATTATATCAAATTTTGTTGCTTCCAATCGATTTCTCATACAGTAGCGGAATCTAACTACGATCAGCAAAGTAAAAGTTAAACGTTTTGATTATCGTATAGGAACGCGTATAATAGCGCGTAATTATTTGGCAAAATTTGGTAAAAAGTTTGAAACAGCTAAGACACGAAACAGTTGTATTACCAATTTCGTTTTATTTTCCTTACTACTCGTAACAAATGTAATAAACAAACGCGATATGCACGATACACTTGGCTCTCGTACGTTGGAATCAACGGTACAATCGCGATACTGTTAAACGCCGAGAATCTCGAGACGCGATGTATGAATGTCGTTTCGTCGAACGAAGACTTACAGTCCCCGGGAAAACGTCGAAGTTAACGAACAAAGACCGTTCCCACGGAAGTAGCGCGGCCTGGAATGCCGCCGAACGACTTATGCCAGCCGACTACGAGAAAACGTAGAAGCCGATAATTAGTACATAAAAGCTGAAGCGTTACGGTAACACAGGCGGATAATGTCACTTACAAGGGTGAACGAACCAGAGTGCCTCGGCCAGACCAGACCAGACCATACGACACGTTGCTTGTTTGTCTTGCTCCGGCGATTTCTTTTATCCGATCGAATTATCTACGTTCGAGAGCGTACGGAACGTAACAACCGAACAAATGCCCGTGTTTTCGCGTTTCTATTGCGCGTGCCATCGTTGAAATTCTAATCGACTTTCGTCGTTGTATGGATTGTATTGTGCGCGATACGTAGCGAGCAAAGTGTTCAACATTGATTGTTCATTGGCAATACGTTTTCTTCGATTTTCTTTCTTCGCGAGTGCAACGTGAATATGTGTAGGTGACTTGGAATTGATTTGTAAGAAAAACGTGGAAGAAAACGTGTACAGTCGGGGATAAAAGTGAGAGGTCAGGTAGAGGAAACATGGAATCGACGAAGTTTCGTCGAATTAACACGTTGCATGCGTATCGAAGTTTTATTTATTGCACTATTCCCTTAGTTCACGTATTATTTAACGAATAATTCGAAATAATCGGATGGTCGTGTAAAGATTCTTCCACCGCTATCTGTCCTCTTACTTTCGTTCCTGACGGTATCACCTGCAATGTAACAACGTTCTAAACTGCGAAGCGTGGAAATTAATTGCCTTTATTAAAATAAATTTTCTCATTATCCAAGGACTTTGTTTTTCAGTCGATTCTACTTTATAAATATCAAAGCGCAATTTGTTTTCTGGGTCATACGAGTTGTAAAACAAGTTTTCATTGAGTTGCAACGGAGTTTTCGCTTAACAGCCGTTCCACTTACTCGTCTTTAAATTATTTTGCTCGCCGGTAACGTTCTTGGTCAGAACGGCAGATCGAATAGAGACGAAATGGGAAACAGAAGCACAGCGATAGAAAGGAGGCGATAGATGGAGAAAGGAATATGCAACAGGGACGAGGAGATGAATGTGCGATAGAATACTCGGGAAGGGGTTGATGCAGATAGGAGAGAAGGGGCGGAGAAGTTACGAGGCTGTTTACAGGCGGCTGTTAAACCGATCTAACTCATGGCCGGCCAATGCACTCGCTGCAACCGCGGCGACGGCGTTCGCATGTTGCTCGATACAGTTCGTCTCAAAATTAATTCTTTTCCTTTTTCCTTTTTCCTTTCGTTTTTCCGCGACAGCTATATTTCCTAAACGGCTGTTACGAAGTATGACTAAATATGCAAATTGCTGGTACTTCGTGTCTGAACGATGTACAAAAAAGAAAAAAACGGATGCATATATGCGTAGCCTATGTCGGTAAAGTAGTAACTGAACGCATGTATAGTTCATTGAATATTTAACGATCTCATTTAAACAATTTTATGGTCGACTAGAGTGCATAGAGTCTATTTTCGAAATGCCTTTGAGATCAACAGCAGTACATACTACAATAAATACGTATACGTGTGTTATATTAGTCGTAGAAACGAAAGGATTGATATGGGATATTTGTTAATATTTTCTTACGGATAAAATTTCTGACCTATCTCTCATTTTCTATGTATTATTTTTTTAGATTTTCGATAATGTCGTTGTCCGATGTTTCAATTTTATCGTTCCCTCCGGATCGGAAACGTTTACGACGTATGTTACTAGCTGGAGATGTTAATTCATCAACGTTGATTAACATCTTCGTTAACGTTTCTATCCTCGAATACTGGACGTTAGGATATGATAATAATCGAGATAGGTTCTTTTAGAATTCTTACCACACTTGGAAATCGCGACATACGAATACAGAGATTAAATTCATGATACTTTGCACGTGAAACTTCCGACGAGAATACGTGGAAGCTTAAACGACTTAATAAATTCTCAAAGAGGCAAAACCTGAAGATACGAAGCACAAAGCGAAACCACGTGGATTCGACGTCGAATATTCCATCAGACCATTCGAACGATCTTCGCTATTCTCCGGGTGTTCGCCAGTCGAAGGCAAGCATCGCGAATTAATAATCGACGGTGAAAACGTTAATGATAACCACGCGTCGCGTCTCCTACCTTCGTCTAGGACCTAGACCCTAGCCTGAGCCCTTTGAACGCACAGCCAGGTACTCTCGACTTCGCGAAGCACACCCGCTGACTTCGACACGAGAATTCCGCGCGAAGTATTTATTCATCAGGCTCTGGTACGCCTAACAGGCGGGACAGGAATTTCATAATGCCGGTGTCACACGGTCGTATCGATTGGAGGGCCGATCCGTGCTTCCCGGACTCTCGGCCCGCGGCAAAAATGTTGCATCGAGCTGCTCCGTCGAGAAAGGATGTCAAAGAATGATGAGGTTGATAGCATGGGAACGACGAGAATTTCTGACGTGGCTGCTGGCTGTTCCAGATAGAGCAGAGAGAGAGAGAGAGAGAGAGAGATTATCGTGCTCCTCGTATTTTCCTCGTGTCCGATGAAGGTGGATCGCTGCTTTTGTTTGAATCTGTGGGTTCTTATTTGGAGGATCTTTTGCTTAATCGAAAGTTTTACGTTGAAATCATTTCAAGTTTGTATAAATATCGTGAGACGAGAGATTTTGTTGGTTAGAAATTTTGATTCGTACGATTAAAGTGCACGCACGCTAAATATTTTCGAAATCGAAGAACGTGTTTCTATCTAAATATTTATGGATATCGACGTGTGTCGATGATAGTGAGGAAATATTCAAGACAATCTAATAATAAGACGGTTTCGTATCTTGATGAAACTTGCATACGTGTAGATAGTTGGTTAACTATCGGATTGTTTCATAAGTTATGGTACTCCTCAAGTAACTTTCGAAGAATCTTCAGAAAACTTGGCGTTCGATGCAGCTGACTACATCGTTCTTGTCAGAATCATGGATATGAGTTTGCAAGACCTTCTAACGCCAGTTTGAATACTACCATACGGTTCTCCAATTATCCTCAAACGACTTTCCATATCCTTATATGACTTTTAGACTATCTTTGTGCCATCGATCGTAAAACTTTGATCGATTCCCAAGTTACCTTAAACATTCTTCAGCTTATTTGGAATTACGTACAAGCGACTAAAAACTATCGATTCCTTTCCTGTCTGAAGTTTCGTGATACGGCCACGATATTAGACCGAACGACCACTTTTAATATACGGTGGCGAACAGTTTAGAGGTAATCGAGCGGGTATTCGCGCGCGTACACGAGTTGTTGGAGCGTGACGCTCTCGAGGAGAGGAACAGGTAAAAATAAAGGCTGGGAAAAGCGAGGAAAAACAGCGAACGGGGGTGAATTCTGGCGAACGGGCCGCGTATAAGGGCGGCCGGCCTCTTTTAATAATTCAAACGAACCGATTACACGTTCCTTCTCATGGCAACAGCGCGTGGACCTAGTTAGAGGAGGATTACGGGACGCCGCGCCGGAGCGTTCGGTTTTCAAGCCGGCTGCTGCGCCTTTAAGCAGCTTACACTTTCGCCTCTGATGCACATCCACGTCCGAGTTCGCTTCTCTCTCTCTCTCTCTCTCTCTCTCTCTCTCTCTCTCTCTCTCTAACCCCTCCTCCAATAGTGTATGTCACTATTCATACGCGATCGCTAATTTTCCATTCGTTGTAATTTAAGCAAGTTTGCATTACAGAAAAATATTTTTCTTCGGATTAAACGATCCCATTATTTTCAAATACTTGGCACGAAAGAATTTAAGTATCTTCTTTTTTTAAATGCTTAATTTAGGCAAGCTTGACAAAGATAATTATTCTGTAGTGAAAAGATGGTAGAATAAAAAAAGATCCTTGGTTTAGTTTTACGTAAGAGTAAATTAATTTTCAGTTTAATTAAATTCCTCTTGTTGAAGCCTTTAGAATTTCTGAAAGTATGCCTGGATCACAAGGTCAACCTCTTTTTTATCTTTTTGTTAGGGAACATGAACGAATTAAATTTTTTACTTTCCTTCTCGAGTAAATGAATAAGAATTCACTCGGTCACAATTTCCACCTCTTCTTTTTCTCGACGATAGTTTTTTTTCTTTTTATATTCGACTAACGTCGTTGAATCGCAGGATCGTTACCATATAGGCAATGTACGATAGTTTTTATCTCGCTTTCCCAAGGAAAGTTTAACGGTTTTAACTCGATTTTTTTACGGACGGAAGAACCACTGTCGTGTCGGATAATCGAGTGTCTGGAATCGAGTGCTTGTCGCGAGTTTACGCGATACGACTCGATGCTTGTACATAATTAATTTCGGCCGTTGTTACCGTGTGATTTAGTGGCCTCCGGTGACTGTGGCTGGCCGAGTTGTAAAACTAATTGCAATTAATTGTAATTACCGTGCGCTGTTATTGGCGAGTTTTTGATCGCGCTTCTTTGTCTTCGTTTCGACGAGATTTCCGAGAAAAAGGATTGGTTTAAAATCAGGCCGATACGATATTCGTTAAATCGTTACGATTATTACTTTGATTGATTTTTTTATATCATTTTAAAATACTTGCAAATTAACGTCTAAAATGTTGTAACTGTTCATATTGCTCTAAGCAATTGTTTTACGACGCAATTTCGAATAGGAAATATAACTTCTACCGAAGCGTGTCCGACCATCGATTGTCCGATCTCCCTTAGCTCCTTTGCTCGAAGCTGACCGAAACGATTATTTTCTCGATAAATCCCGAATAAATACCGAAAATGATGCACTAAATTACTTGATATTTCATTTTAAACTTTTCCTTGCTCTACGCATCGTTACTATGGTTTTTGGTATATTTAGAAATGTATTTATCATCCACGTTAATTATTTAAATTATTCGAAAGGAGTGGAGGAAAAATCAGAAAGTCCATCGTGGAAACTATTGATCGGTGCAAAAGCGGTTTGGTCAACGTTCGTCTGAGAAAATCCGATGGCCACGTCTCTGGAAATTGAATATCTTATGGCTGGATCGATAACCGGTTGACGCGTCCGAAACTCGCAATACCTTCGACGGACAGTGTCTTCGTCTGGAAATAAAAAAATTTAATCAAGCATTTCGACCGTTTTCCGCGGAGAACAGAAAATTCCGGCGAAATGAATTTATGGTCTATCGGAGAATCGAGTAAGGCGATGATTACGAGCTCGCGCGGCTATTCAATGGAAAATTTTTGTTCGCTTCGAGTTCGTCTTCGTTCGATAATTTAAGTGAAGTTTCAGCCAAATTGCAAAATAAGATGTAACTAGGAGATAACTCCTGTTGGACGTTCACAAGGGAACATACTTTGTGGAAGTTTGTTAATGAGAGTAGGAAAGATTTTGTGTCTCGTGACTTCATCAGGAGAATAAAAATTGCATTCTCGCAACTTTGATGTGACGGTTAATATTTTTAAAGAAGGCTTAATATAAGATGAACTTTAGCTTTAGAAGATATCCTTTTAGCGAGATGATAAATGTCCCAGAAAGTGATCTAATTTGTAAATTACGATAATTACACGTAAATTACAATGCTCCGTTTCAACGTCCGCTGTAAATATCTCAAATTCCAAAAAATGCAAAACTCTACTCAAAACGAAACGAGAAATTACATTCGCAATGATTATACTTAAATTACGAGTCTACATCTCCTTAAATGCAATAGTTTTAATTATCAAAGGTAAAAATAAAAAAAAGAAAAAAAAAAGAAAAGAAAACAGCAAACTTCATTTAAAACAGAACGAAAGGAGCATCGTGTTACAACCATAGTAATTATACGTAAATCACAGTACTGTCGTTACTAAAACGCAAGAACGTTGAACCAGGTTCCGGAACTGGTGGCGAAACTAGCTTTCGTTGGCGCGTCGTCGTCGCTTAAACGCAGAAGCCCTTCTCCTAAATGGCCGTGCATAACGCGTTTCGCGTCCAGAATGCATCCATCCAAGCCCGGAAACCGTCCACTCCGCGGCCCGCGAGACATAATACCGTTTGATGACGTCATTAAGCCGGAGCCAGCTTATTGTTTCTCGTAAAACGTACGTGCAAACGCGGTTGTGCGCGTCTCTAGACGTCTTTGCCTGGCCCGTTTCGTCGCCCGATGGCGGACAACGTCGCTGTCCTGAGAACCCCGACGTCGGCGGCGTCTCCATTTTCCACGGCGGAACAATAAACCGGGCATAAACTTATAATTAAATGGCTGTAATGGCGCGTGTTTGCCACACGTGACGCGCCTCCAACTTATTATTGTCGGACGCTCGAAATAAATCTTCGCGTCTCCGACCGTTCAATACATCTTCGTAGTTCCTTTCCGCGGAACTTGAGGGCAGTATCTTCTGGCCGACAGCGTATCTTTATGTATTAACGTTGATTTTTAAGTATTTGGAATTCATATTTATTTTAATTTTATTACCTGTCGCCTATTCCAACGTTTTCTATGAATCAAGTTACTCCGAAAAGGGAAAAGAGATAGAAACGTGAATACAAAGCGAGAACGGCGGCACTAAGATACGAGATAAGAAACTTGTAAGCGTAAAATTTCTACTTACAAATTCAAACAAATTCATCTTAACCCCGCTACGATTCTCGAATTTGTATATCGCAAATCTCGCTTTTGTTCCTACGAATAAGAGAACATAAAATCGCGAAGAGAATGGCAATTCTTTCGTATTTTCCTAGAACGCGACGCTCTTTTCGAAAAGCGTCGAAAAACGTTGCGTTGCGTGGAAAATGGCCAAAAGGGCGCAGCAGGATTTAATCTCAAAACTTCCCCGTAAGGAAAAGAATTCAAACTGCGCCGATAATCGAATCAGCCGACCGATATCTTTTCGCCGTACGAGATCTCTGCAAGAGTGAAAAAAAAAAAAAAGAAAAGAAAAAAGTAAAGGATCAGCTCTTTTTCACCTGATTCGGTGTAAGCCATTCTCGGGCCGAATGGAAATAATTGCCCGCTTTCGTATTCCGGCTGTATGTTTATCGCGCGATTCGTTTGGCTAATGGGCCATGATGGCCGCGATAATCGGGATCTTATCGGTTTCTTCCGGACACTTTCGCGGCGAGCGACTCTCTGCACGAGGTCGGCTTGTCGTGGGGACGCGCCATGGGGATTCCCTCGTTCAATTTCGCCGTCTGTTTGCCGGCTGGATTCCGCTCCATTCGTCGCTGGCCGGTCTACGTGACGCGAAAAACGAATGCCACCCCGTGGTTTTCCCGTGGCCCGTGGGTAATTCGAAAACCTCCGGACAAGACGAATCGAGGCCGCGTGAAATTGCTCCGCGTTGGTCAGACTACCATAGCTTTACTGTCGGAGTTTCGAGAGATAACGTAAGATGAGTTGGCTGGTTGATTCCGCGAGGGTGGGTTTAACGGTACCGTGTAATTGGTGGCGCAGTTGCATCTATTTATTTACGTGGCAGATAAATATTGCTAATTAGATCGTGTAACTGATTTCAATGTTATTTATAATGTACTCCGTTATGGTGAATCGTGGATCGTGAATCCATAAATAGGCTATGGATTTTTATGCATTTGTGGGAAATTCAAAGACGCGGAGATACGCGGATAGGACACAATATGCAAACCTATGTGAAATAACATGGTATCCTTTATGAGATTTAAAAGATCTTTATCTCCAATTGTATGTATAGAAGTATGAACTTTCGTAGAAACTTGTACCTTAGACGTAAGTATTATATAGGGTATTTATTTGTTACATTTATTAGAAAACGCTAGAAAATTCTGTTTTATTTGGTATTTTATATTGTAAGGTACGTACAATGCGATTAAAATAGGAGGTGGACATCGTTAGAGCAACATCGGTAGAAAATTAGAATATATATAGTATTAACCATAAGATAGAATAAGGACGTACACTAGTTACATTTATTGGAAAATGCTAACAAATTCTGTGTTATTCGGTATTTCACATTACAAGATATATACGACCCGAATGAAATAGGAGCGAGACTTAGAGGGACAATGGTAGGAGATTAGGGTATATACCATCAGCCATAAGCAGTGTAAAGACGTACACTCGTTACATTTATTGGAAAGCTGTAACAAATTTCACTTTGCGCTGTGTGATAGATGCGAAGAATGATTACGGACGTATTAACTGATTATTAATGGACTATGATCTTCTTAGAAAATATATGTTATTTACGTGTAATAGAATTAAATCCTTCTCGTCTATATTCGCTGCTTCTCTGGATGGTTTAAAGTACGGGCAATTTTAAGGATCGAAAGAAAATTACCATAATAAGCAAATTAATAAACTCTGGATATTAAGATCTCTAATTAAGATTAAGTGTTCGCTATAATTCGATCGTCAAACGTATAACGTGGCTCGAGATTACAGATTGTTATATTAGATGTGAAAATTTAAGAATGTTATTTTTTATAAATAAACATCAGAGAAAGCGTTGTACACGGTATATTAAATGTTTAATTGGATTTTTGTTGCAGGAGGGCGCACCTCAGAAATTGCCTGGAAAAGTTGAAGGTGTTGGTTCCGCTGGGTCCTGAAACCTCAAGGCACACCACGTTGGGTCTCTTGACCAAGGCCAAGCGTTTTATCAAGGTAAATTTATTATCGTAATCCGTACCGTCAAAAACGAACGTTCATTTTATTTGCGCATTTTACGATCTAATGCCTTTAAATCGATAGTTTCAAATATTTTACGACTTAAATCGACTGTTGCACACATTTTACAACCCGTACGTTCTCCCAAACCGCAGTAGATCAGATCGAGTTCTTAAAAGAACACGTTCTCGCTTCGTTTCCGCCCAGAAACCTCAATTCCTTCAACTTCCAAATCGCTCGAAACGTCTCGATAATCGTTGATCACGCTCGTTGAACGTTCGAAGTCATTCGAATCTCTCCGCATCGCACGACGCTTTTCCGCTCGACCGCGAAGTCCTCGTCAATGAAACGCATTATTCTTCCCGACGATCTTTCCCGCCTCTACCTAATCTCCGCGAAGCAAGTTCGTGCAAACAAATACACCAAAATTGCCCATAAAACTGTGCGAGAGGTGGGGTACGGGTGGTTTGAATATTTCATGCGGTGTTCCGCGAAGAAGCCGCGGTTCGCGAGAATCAACGAGCAAGAAGCACTTACGGAAAACATCAAGCTGCTTCTCCGCTGTATCTATGCATCTTCGCCTACACACCGGTCAAAAAGAAGGAGAAAAAAGCGAAGTAAAAAGAAAGGAGGGAAGACAAGAAAGTGGGGATGGGGGGATGGGAAGGGAGGAGAGATTTCTGGGTGGAAAGGGGGTCGGGTAATTAGCAAGAAAGATGGCGGAAAAGATGGCCGAGTGTGAAAAGAATCGCGGTCGAGCACGGTCGATAAAGAAGAGAGATAGAGTGAAAGAAGTCCAGGGGCGGACAAATAAAGTATTACACCGGTCGTCTAGTCTCTACGAAATACGAACGAGATGCGCCCCTTTTGCCTTACTCTTAGGTACTCGATCTTTTTCCATCGTTAAAAACCGGCCCGTTCTTCGTTTCCTCTCTTTCGTCTCTTCAATTCCTCGTTTCTACGATTTTACTCTTTGTCTTTGATTTCTTCGCTTTTTGCAGTTTGCCCCTTCAATTTTTGTTCGTTTCTTCGACTTTTTTCTCCTCTTAGATTCTTAGATTCCTTCCTTCCTTCCTTCCTTCCTTTCACTTTAGTCCTCACGTTTGATTTCTCTGCCCTCGGCGCTCTTCGTTTTTCCGTCTACTCTTATCTTGCTCCGCGATCCATCTTTTTCCTCCTTCTTTTCTCCTTTTCTTCGATTTTATTCTTCGCTCTTGGAGTTTGACTCGCAGATCCTCCTTCTTCTTTGTTTAATATCAATTTAGTCTCTTTCCTTCGTTGCTGGCTCGACGATAAATCGCAGCGTTAACGAGCAACTGGCCTTAGATCGCTAATTAGTAAATCTCACCGCTTGTACGCCGTATATATATATATATATATACACATATATGTAGGTTTGTTGCAGCTTTCGATAGGTCGGATTTTAATGTCTACGCGATCCGGGTTTCGTGATATGTCAGGTTTATACCAACTAGCAGGGAAGGCTCTTTTGGTTGGTGAACGTGCAGGTCTGCCGTGAGACGTAATCGATAGCATGGGAAGCTACAATCGTCGATCGTGGGACTGGAGACAGTGGTGTTTTAATAATTGATATATTTTATTGAAGCGAGATATTTCCTATACTTTGCGTAAGAAAGTTGATAGGAACTGCTTCGTACAATTCAAGAGTCTATTCGATACATCAGAGACACGCGTTCTACCGATATTAATTTTAAAATATATAATGTGTCTCATATCACCGAGACAAATTACAGCTGTAAATCAACCGAAGATAAGCTAAAACCAAGGATGAACTAAAGAAATATATCAAATGGACATATTTTACTATATTTTGAACGATTTTCTAGATTCTCTAGGTCTCAGGAATTTGTTCCGTACTACCGTGTTTTTTCGCGCTCATCTTCGACACGTTGCCTGAAAGAATATTTTAAATCCGAAGGAAATGTGCAAAAATTCCAGTTGATTCGTATAATTCCTATGTTTACGAATTTCATATCGAACATCGTTAAAACATTACGAACGTTACAAACATTTCCCGTTTATTGAAACGAGATCAAGATCGAAATAATGAAAATAAATATTTGAGGATCGTACTGCAGGTTAATTCCGTGATATACTACTCAGCCAGCTAATTAAGCCACGTCAACGTTAAAGCAAATATTCCATTCGAAACAAAGGTTCCACGTGGGTGGAATATTTGCGCGAAAGCACAAAGAAGAAACGGACAAGTCGTACGCATTACCGTGGATCGTTCTAGATGAAGGAGATCCGGGGACGTGGATCGACGCGAACAGAGAAGCGAGTGCAATAGGAATGGAGGACAGAGTGAAATCTTGGCGCGGATATCTAATGCACGGCCGCGTAATGTACAGGTACCTGCAGCGGCTCGGATTGATGTATACCGAGAATCTCCCACGCGGACTCTGTATGCATGGGCGAACGGTGGATACGCGCCGTTGCACGCTGTTCTCTGTGTAAACCGTGGCCTGCAGAGAGAAACGGAGCGACAGCGGTTGCGCGGGCAGGCGGGAGACCAGGCAACATAGACAAACACGCGTGCATAGTCATAGGCGATGCACGCACGCACGCCACGCTGCACGCCATTGTGCTGGCCAGCCTGTAATTTACTAACTACGCATCCATTGTCCGCCGCCACTCTCTCCTCGCCGCGACACCTTAGCCAACCTTCCTCGTAGACCTCAAGGGGAATGTCTTGGTTTCTCTTTTGGCTCCTCTCGACCCGCGAAAGTTCTCGTTGCGTCTGTTCGCATCAGTTTACCGTTGGATTTTCTGGTCGCTTCGATCGAGGCGTTATTAGCGTTTACCTTGCTGTTCCATTTATCGAAACTATGCTCCGGTTAAATGTATCGTTACCGAGTGAATTTGCATTTATTTGGATGTGAAGTTGCATTACGCGAAGGCGAAGACCACTACGTGCATGGACACGGCAGTTCGGTTAACGTCCGAACTGGTTCAACTCGTATCGACCGAATCTACCGATCCGAATGCGAAATTCTATTACGCGAAGATGAAATAATAGCAAGGAGAATTGGCGAATTGTAATTGTATGACGAACTGTTTCTTATTGGCAGGTTTAGGTAAACCGAAAGTCGAGAGAATCGGGATCGAGTTAAATGTGTTTCTGGGAGAAATTTGTATTGTGAAGTAGAATATGTCCGATCGCGCTTTCAGATCTGTATAACAGCTGGAATACAGCGAATAGGTAAAGATTCAGGATATTCGAAACGACACGAACTCTGCACTTTTCATTAAATAATTGGAAAAATCCTGTAGCGAACAGCGTACCACCTGTTTCCATTCTATCCTTCTCCCGCGAATATTTTTCCCCTTCCGCCTTTGTCTCTAACCGACCCCTCTCGCCCTCTTCCTGTTCTTCTTTATTATTTTCTTCGCTAAGAAAGATTAAACCTCGCCCTATCGCATCCACCGTATCCTCACCTTTCACCCTCTTTCATCTTCCAACTATTTATCTTTCTCCTCTTATCTTCCTTCCCGTGTCACTTGCTCTCTCTTTTATTTAGGGCAATATTCCATCGCGAAAAAAGATCTCCGTTCTCGCGTCTCGATTCAATGTTTCTTTATTTTTTATTTCCTGTTTTCATTCTCTGCGAGCAGAATTTATTTTCTATTTGTTTTTCATACTTTCCAATTCTTACTTTTTTTTTTTTTGTTTAAATAATTAGTGTTGTATTATTTCTCTCTCTCTCTCTCTCTGTGCGCGTGTTCGCATGTTTCCATGTTTGTACGTTGTATGTTTCTGTGTTTTACGTTTGTAGAGTACTGAGCGAAATGGAATAATAAGATGATAAATATTCCTTGTGACGCGTAACCAGCACGATACAGCTGCATCGAGTACGATGCACCGGTGCGACGCACCGAAGCTCGCGGAAGAAGAAAAGTGGGACTGCGATTGCGTTAAGGAACACGACAATGGTTGGCTTCCGTTTCACGAATAATATCGCGAGCCTCTGTAATAGAGGTGACAACGACTCGCCGTTCTTGAAACGCTGCTTCAACTCTACGAACGATAGGAAGCCATCTATACTTTGAAACAATTATAATTCGAATGATAATTATTCGAATAATCGTTAGACGATGTGACCTCGAACATCGAACAGTTAATAATTTCCTATGTCACGCTGATTTATTAAAAAAGTTTATCTTCCTTGGTTGCGTCACTTTTTTAGTAAATTAACAATACTTATTTATAGACGAAACGAATAGATTTTGTTCAACGTAATTTAGGACGTTCATAGGATCGGAAGTTAATCTCTAACAAAAAATCATTCGTCTCCGAGAGGTGTTTTCTCATTTTTATTTCACTATCACGGCCTAATATTGGTTCTCATATTATGTTAGAATGCTCGCAAACTAGTATCTGAAATATTGTAAAATTACATACTTTAAACGTTTATATTTCTCTGAACAATTGTCGCTTGAAACAGCTCCGAATAAAGGGAATATCGAGTCGCGTCTGATCATTGACTGTCCGATTCTCCTTATCTGCTTTGCTTCGCGTAGGCGGCTCGAACGCTTAGTTTCCAAATACACAAGTTGTCTCAGACAATTTGTAGTAGATTGCTGCGACGTTATAAATTATCTGATATTTTATTTTTATTTTTTTTCATTACTCTTTACATCGCGAAGGTTATTTCGAAACGTTTGGAAGCTCTTTTATGATTTTCTTCTGGTAATTATCATCTAAGACAGTGTGAAACGAAAAATAAACCAAGTTATCGATCGATATGAAAGGTGTTCGATGCGCATGGAATTTCTATTTTATTATTAATGGAGAATCTTTCTTTCAACCTATCCTCGGTTTACCATATGTATAAAATTCGGCTAGAAATCGGATCAAAATCATTGGAAAACCGGAGGGCAATCCGTCAGGGTATCGCGATGGCTCGGTGACATAATAAACAGTGAAATTTAACGTGGCAGCTGCATGCCGTGATTCGTATTCCGCGTGGCACGCCGCGAGCGTACGTCGTATCAGGCTTTATTGGCCAGTGGGACATATACGTAGGTTCCACCTTGCGTCAAGGCAGGATGCAACACTACGTGGAATATAAACTGGCGTTATTCGATCGAAGAATACGCACGTACTATCGCATAATGCCTCTGTGCCAGCATTTTATCTACATTATTCAACCACCATACGGATACGCGTTTCTCCGTATTAGTGTCTTGAGATAATTGCAGGAAACGCTTTCGCATCAACCAGAATCGTCGTGATACTTCCATGGGAGTCATTGGCCCGCTATTGTCGCTTTTATCTAACTTTCTTCGCTAATTCCGTTAATGTTTGAATGCCTGATGTTTAAAATCAATTCGCCTCCTAGACAAGATTGAATAATTACGTTAGATTAAAGATGTTATCTCACCTCTGAAATTACACACCTTTTTTTCTTTTTTTTTTATCAAAAATCTTTCAAGCGCGATATTTGTGCCAATACACACGGTGCGTTGCTGTCGAAACACAGAAAAACAAAATCGCAATATTTGCGATAGCAGCACTAACGTTGGATATGTAATGGTTAGACATAGCCAGCTTCTTCTTACTATCTATTTCCCAAAATAATCTTGTTTTCCTTTTATTTCCAAAAAAAAAGTGACTTTCTTTCATTCTGTTTTCTTTTCTTTTTTTTTTCTAAAGTAAAAGTAATAAAGTAGTCGAAACGATCAATTGGCTGAAAGCGTCATTTTCATTTCTTATTTCAGATAATCTACATTCTTGATAAAATTTGTCCAAGTCAGCATAGTTTCCCACCACATTACGCAGAACGTGTACTTCGATAACACGAAGACCCGTGACACGTGTCTAAACGTTCCACAATGTACCCGACACTAATGCAAAGTTTCTAATATTTGAGTCAGTCGATCGTCACCTCGACTTGCTAATTGAAAGATAAACTCTCTGGATCGTTCGAGGGCCTATCGCGGTTCCCATATCGAAAGCATGTTTCTCTCGGCCATGGCATTGTTTAAAACTGATTGTGCTATCGCACGTGTGCGTCATGTGCATCCTCTGTCCCTGCCTACACTGCAAGTTGACCAACGTGGACACGCACATGCATATTGCAGCGAGCTGCACAACCCAGAAACGAACGACCGTGGATGCATCAAGTAATGAATATTCCGTTTCTACGCGTTACGCGCGCTTCGGCTCCGTTCAGCCGCAGCCCATTAATTCGAAAAATCTCCGTCGATTTGGAGCGAATATATTAGCGTCGTTGACGGGCCGTGGAGCTTTTTTGCGGAGGAACTCGGATTATGCGATTGTGTAGAAAATTCGAAAGATTAAGATCGCGGACTTTTCTGCATTTACAGGAATTTCGAAGGTGTAAAATTGTACAGATTGTTCATAATACGGGAAAAGATACAGAGTGCGCAAAGCGCTTAAAATATCACGACGCTTTTTATAATACTCGAAGGGTAAAGAAAAATCTTCTATCCAAGCTGTGCTTTCTTAATCGTATTCTCGAAAATCTAAATTTACATAAAACTCTGTATGTAATATAGAGACAGATATAACGTATCATAGCGCTTTCTGTAATACTCCACGGATAGAATAATTTTCTACCGCAATTCTATTTTTTTTATCGTATTCCGAAAATTCTAAATTTGCATAGTGGTTTATATATTTATAAGTTTTGTATAAGTTATATAACGGTTCCAAGTTATATGATGCAAGGCTGACTGATTCGTTCATCAACTCCTAGCACAAGCCAGCGTACTTAGAACCGCGAAATTTTGGCAATATACTCCTTTTGAGACGTAGGCGTAGGATAAAAAAAGAAAAAAATTGTTGGGAATAAAAAACCTGGAAGAGTAAGAAAGACACGTACGCCACGAGTTGCTAAAGTCGAGGATGTGAAATTCGGTGTACGAATTTCTCATTAAAAATAAGCAGGTGTTTGGGCGTTTTTCGAAAACTCCTGAAGGGTGTTCAAACAGAAAATAATAAACATAGGTAGTGCGGAGGAAACCGTGAACGCGCAGCTAATTATAAAACATCTTCTTACTGGTTTTAAATTAAATATAGCAGCACCGCGAGTCGTTGAACGATGATTTCTATGAAAATCGTGAAAATAATCGCAGAAATTCAGGCGTAAAATTTAATCGGATTTAGCAGATGTTTCATTTGAAAAAATACAGCCGATCGAAGGAAAATTTGCAGTTTTATACATACGCACTGCGAAGGATTATTCGATCTTATCGAACGAGATACTCAAGATACTTCGCCTCTTGCCAAACATAAAATTCCTTTTACAAAACGTCGCCACGTTCGTCCAGGTAATGAAAAATCGAACTCCCGGAGCATCCATCGATCTGTTCGCAGGAAGCCAAAAAACGAGCCACCTAATCAGACGAAACACACGTTCCTCGAGCGAACTCACACTTCGACAAGATCCAATTTGTCGTTGGAAAATTAAGGAACGTCCTGATGTCTCCCTCGTCTCCTCTCTTCTCCCACCGATTCCCTTCGACCATTCGAATTATCTAACCTTTGACACAGGCCCGGGCTCGACAAACGCGAGGCCAGCAGAAGGAAAAAGAGAGCAGAAGCAGAGATGCTTTTTTCCTGACAATTAAACACAATTGTCGCTAAGCGGCAGCGTCCGTTCCCGGACATTAAATATCCCCCGAACGAAGAAGGAGGCAGAGAGAAAACGAGAAAGAGAGAAAATATATAGGAACGGCTCGGGGATACGGTTGAGCCGTAGGAAGAATTTATGTTCGCTCGTCGCTGGAAAGTCCAACGAGTCGGTGCGAGCTGATTTCACCGAAGCAAATTACTTCTTTAAATCGAGCAGACGCACGCCTCGACGCGATCCATTTCACTTTCCTTCGTGGCGGAAGCGGCCGAAAAGGAAAAACCCACGTGTCCCTTTCTTTTCCAGGCCCGTTTTACGGATTCTCGCTCGACACGACGTCGATTCGATTTGCCGTCGCGCAACATTTGCTGCTTCTGCTATCTCTGCATTACTTTAATCTCCCAATCCTGATTTTCTAAAAGCATTCGCGGAGATTTTGGAAAGTTTCTTCTCTCGGAAACTGTTTTGTTTGGGTCCGCGAGCTTCCCGCGTGTCGCGAGACATTTTCGAGTATTCTTTTCGAGGATAATTTTTCGAATTAAGAAATTCGGATTAAGAAACAGGCGGTTAATTTCTTCTATATTGAAATTAGTCTTGGAACGATTTGGCGCTTCGTCTCTTCGGGATTTGTTCGTTGAATCGTGTTCTGTGACTTGTGACAGGTTCCAGCGCGTTTGTATGATTGTTGGAAGTTCGTGAACGGTTCTTTCGGATCGAAAAGCGAGTCAACTGTTCCCATTTTGAAGGAGATTCGATTCTAAAGGGAAAAAGAAATTCCCCTTCGTGTTCGAGGCTAGTGGATCAACTTTGTACTATTTGAAGTATATAAGATCGGTTGTTTGTTTTAATCAATTTATCATGCAGGCCGCACATACTCGAACGTCGGAACCATCGCATCAACGGTAACTTGATAAGAGAATTTTTAAATCTTCCTTCGTCTATCTACATGTAATTCCATAATGAGACCAAATTCTGCGAAAAATGAACGAACATTTAAACACTTTCGCACGATAATCTACATATGAAAAAGAGTTCAAAATTGGCTCGAAATATCCTTACCGAAAGACATTCTGTGGCCTGAGAAAAGCCAGCTATAAAAGGATCGAAAGGGTGAGGTCACCAGGATTGCAGATAAGAGACATCGTTCGATACGCGCGTGTGTGTACTGTCCTGTGCTTCTTCCTTCGGCTTGATATGAGTTTACAACGTAGATAAGGTTGGTTTCGAAGCGGTCGAGCTCTGGCTACTGTCGTAAAATGCGCGGAAGCCGGCTTAAAAGCGAGGCTTCCACAGTTTCGTGCCGGGAAACTCTAATCGCGCCGCTTTCTATCCACCGTCTCGCGCCTTCTTCCACGCTCATTCACTCGAGAATAAATTATCCGCGTAATCGAAATGGTAATTGACGCTCTCGACTGATTATTACAGATCGTATCGTAAATATTTAAATCGTTCGACCCAACAATTGCAACGATCAAACGTTCGACGAATCGCTTGATCGAACGATTTAAATATTTAACGAATAATTCGCTCCAACACCCTACACTCTAAATCTCTGCTAAAGCTCAAACTCATCCTCCACGGTACGTCGTATCACGTACTGTCAAATTAAGTTTAAATATTCTAAGTTAAGTTTAAATTTAGCCATCGTGTAAAAACTGTAGACGTAGAAAAATACACAAGATTCTGCGAAACGTCCACCGCGACGGAAACTTTCTTAACCGGTGTAATTACCTCTCGGTTAATTTTCGAGACATAATCGGTCACCCAACGAATCTTTATCAGACTGGAGCTCTGGAAACTTTGCAAGTTACCCTAATCCCCAAGAAACCAGCAGCAAAATGAAAGGGAACGGAGCGACGGACGCGCACCAATTTCCAAACTATCCCCTGCGAGCGTACGCATTAACTCTACAATTTCAACGTCGCAACACAGTATCCAACGGTATCTTTTGTTCCGCCCCCTTATCCAACATTTTTTCTCATCAGCGACGCGACCGACCGGACGCTTCCTTTGTCCCGTTGGTCCTCGGTAAGTCGCAGACAATTTTGTCCCGCTTTCTAATCGCCACCCTCGCCATTATTCCCTGCCATTCCACGGCTCGCGCCAATTGCTTATCTTTGTATCTCCTGCACCCTGTCGACTCGCGTCTTAGCTTTTTCCCGGGGCTCTCTTGTTTCCAGGCGTTCCTCTCTTCTCTTTCGAACAGAGAAGAAGTGATTACAGGGGAGCCGAGCAACGTGTAGTGTTCTGGAAGGGTGTCATAAATCGCAGACGACTCCTTCAATTCCTCCCTCTCTCTCTCTCTCTCCTCTTCTTTTTTCTCTCTCTTTTTTTCCCTCTCTCTCTCTCTCTCTCTCTCTCTCACAGTTCGCCTCTTTGATCGCGCACGCTCTATGCAGCGCCGTTTCCCTCTTGCCTCGCTCTTATTTACATGCTACCTTCTTCTTTCGCTTCTCTTTCGATTTCTTCCGCCCTTTGTTTCTTTTGTTTCGCCGGGTTGTTGCGGATTTTCTTGGGAAAAAGGGAAGGGCGAGTCTATCGACGAACAGTAGGTGGACGAGCGAAATGGAAATCTACGCGGAGGTTTAATTTTGTGGGGATGTTGATATTGAAAGTATCGAATTCCTGAAAATGGCCAGACTCATTTTTAACTGTTAGCGAGGATATATCGGTGACAAACTTTAACGGATGGCACTGGCCTCTTGTAGTCGAACCTCGGAAAAAGTCATTTTCAGGTTCGACATTTCGTACGTACCGTCCTAGTAAATAGCAGATAATGCACTCTCCTCTCTCGTCGGTTCTCGATTCTTCATCGATTTCTCTCGAATGTCAAAAGAATCGTACCACTATAATACGTATGTACGCTCGTTCCATTTTCTTCCCTTGTGTGCAGCGTAGGCATTTTTAACGTTCGCAAATATATGTACGTTTTAAAGGTTACGCTTCAGCGATCATTTTGACAATGATCTGGCAAAAGTCACTTTGAAAAATAGAACCGAACGTGTCGGGAAACAAAGAACGTATCGAGTACACAATATTCACTCCACCTTTGCATCTATCGTAGTGTCTATATACCGATTAATTAAATCCAAATAGGTATGCACCCTTTCACTGCTCCAACCATCACAACACATTCTATGAGACGCGTATCCGCCATGCTAAAGTCGTAAATTTACGGATCCCGCGTAGCATATAGTCCCACACGGTATAATCAATTAGTCGGAAAATTCATCCATTTTCGAGCACCTATTTTCGGCAGAATAAATATACAACGGCGAAAGGATTAACATCGTATTGCTACCAAAATTTGATACCACGAAAATGAAACGAACCTCGGTAAAAATCTTCGTTGAAAGAGAAGGCCATGTCCATGCGCTTCTCCTAGCAACTCTAATTTATATACAAAAGATAATCGAGTCTAACGAGTACGAGTATGTAATCGTTAACAAGCAGATACTGCAAGATGAGTAAATAAATATTTTTCCCGGATAGTCTTCGATTCGCACGAATGAAGGGTGCTCGAAGCTACTTTGCTCTAGCGACCCTTGCTCGATTGCTCGCCGTGGACGGCGTTCACTGTGGTCACTCGGTGGTTGCTAGTGGTCACTTTACCCAAAATCGTTTCCGACGACTACTCGACTACCGTGAACGTTTCTGGTGGTTCCCTTTCGATTCCAACTACTTTCGTGGACAGTGTCCATTCCGGATCAGTGGTGGGAGATAATCTATCACCTTACCGGCTTCCCTTCGGCAGTACCTTTCCTGAGGTACACTCTACCGTGATTAAATTGCGACTTAGAAGAATTTCTACGTGCTGGCAAGCAATCCTATCAAGACAGAGAGTAGTCCGAGGTGAATTCTACGAACTAGAAATCCCTAGGCTTCCGAGAAAGGAATTTCAGAAGCGAAGGAGTGGAAGTGGAGAAGCGTGGCGAAGTAAGACACGTTTTATTTAAGTCGAGAAACCAATATCCGTAATTCCATATGTAATTGTAAGCCGCTGTGATCGTAACGGTTGCTCGTTTATCCTCTGTCAAGTCCCGACTGGCTGTTCGGGTTCAACCAGTAGCTCGTAGACAACCGTCGTAACCGAATTTAGTCCGCGAGATGTAAAAAAAAAACAAAAAAAAAAATTTCTCGGAATAATTGGACGCATAGAACCTGCAGACTCGATACACCGCGACACTGCGTCTGTGTAGCATCGTGAGTTCGACGTCGATCGAGGAAAACATCACGAGGGAACGATCGTACGTACGTAGGTGACGACGTGTAAAAAGGAAATTTCAACACTGCGATCGGTGCAAAGACGAAGGAGAAGTAACTTTAGAAATAAAAAAAGAAGGGCAGAAGGAAAAGGATCGTTGCGAGAGAAATGGAAAAATGTATCGAACAAAAGACGCTCTGGGGATAGTAAAATAGTTCGAGAAATTCGCACTGTTTCTATTACGAATTTCCCTCGAATTTTCTGTATAAGCCAGATGCAGAGGTGGAAAGAGGAAATTTTGAAATACAAAGTAACAACGTAAAGACGTTAAGAGAGAGATTTCAGCACCGATAAAGGAAGGGGAAGAAGGAAGAAGAGAAAAAACGAGAGAAATTCCGGGAGTTTCGACGTAGAATCGATTTAAGCCCCGTAAAAGTCCCCACCTTGAAACGGTTAATCGGATTGCCAGCGCAAATATACGTACGTATTCGACGTTCACACGTCGCGTCGTCGTCGTCCGCGTTAATTGTATTTCGAACGAATTGAACGCGTTCGACTCGATTACCGGACAAAAAGAAAGAAAAAAAGAAGATGGGGCGAGATGGAGGGGAAAAAAAAAAAAAAAGAAAACAGCGACGCACATCGATGCTTCTTGCTGCGTCGCTGATGCAACGGGAAGCCGTCCAATCGCGTTCACCGATCGTTGCGCCTTTTACACCGGAAGCGGATGGCCTCTTCCTCGCGAGTGACCACAGTTTTCTATCTGCGAGCGTTGCGTAAACACTGGGAGGTGAATCTTGACGGATAAATGGGTGGATGTGAGAATTGGATATCATTTGTTGAATAACGAAGTTTGTGACTTTTAGAAAATACACCGACTCGCGGAGGTATTCGAACGCTTGTACAAGATTTTCATCTTCGTATTATCGTACGTCGAATGCTTACCGCACAAATATCGTACGTCTACTTTCTATGAAATTTTAGTTCCTACATGCAACAAATAGTTCTAGACCGTTTCTTTATGGCGTATAACGATCACATCTCTATGCTATTTCGTAATAAATTCGTCAAACAGGATATTTCCCTATCGGCGCATTTATGCAGATATTTCCTGGAACCATGAACAAGCTTTGTTACTTTGTATTCCTAAAAAGGACGCATAACTCGCATCGTCAATTTTTAGAATACCGCTGATAAAGGATAAATAAATGTGGTTATTTAATTATAAAGTATCATTGAATTTTTGAAACAGTTTTTCCTGAAAACGGAGTATGTTATATAAAATATTCTGAACTGTGATTAGCACTATAACGTAGCACAACACCGTCGTGATTACATTGGTCAAATTTGAGAGTTTGGTCAAGAGAGTTGTACAACGTTTGTTAAGGGAATTCGTAATTATTTTCACGTTTACATTCACACAATTTGCAATTGTTTTCGCCTGTACATTCACACAATTTGCTGTTCTTCTCGCGTCTACACTCACACAATTCGTAATTATTTTCACAGTGACATTCACGCGATTTGCAATTGTTTTCACATTCGCCTTCACACAATTCGCAATTATTTTCACATTTACCTGTGCGCGCATTGTCACGATCAAACATTCTACATTTTCATTTTACAGGCACATTCACAAGCGCATTCTCGAAATTCACAACCGCGTTCCAGTCTGATATCTATCGACGTTTATTAAACTTTTCAATTATATCTATGCGAAACGTATTACGAATATAAATGCTAAACGAAACGAGCAATATTAGAACATAGTTTCAAATTTCATAAATTAACAAAGACGATACAATGAAAAAAAAAAAAAAGAGAAGAAGAAGAAAAGAGAAGAAAGATCGCAGAGAGGGGATAACAATCGTAAGATGACACGAATAGATGAAACTCGATGAATATTCGATCGATCTGATCTTGAACGTATAAAAAGAGCAGGAAAAAAAGGGCACGAATCAATAACCAACCGTTAATTTCGGATCGCGTGATACGTCGCCTTAATTACTCGGAGCAGTCTCTTCTCGAACGCGAGATATATATCTCGTGTCTTCTTTAATTGAATCTAGCCCGACTAGTTCTTTCGCGATGACGCTTTTACGCTGGTTGTTGTTATCGTTCTGCTCGATCTTACGTAATAGTTCTTTAGCAATATCGACAATCCGTCTGGCATCCTTTTTCCGTGTAATAGAAAAGATAGTAATACGTTCTCGTTCGTACAAGACAGTTCTCAAGCAAAATTGCGTATGATGTTTTCAATGAAATTGAAGTTTGCCGTATCTTCCAATGGAAACAGAAAAGTCGGATTCTCAGATGTCGAGGTAATTCTAAGAGCTGGATTAATGGTTCAGCAACGTTTGTTTTTATTTCCAAACAGTATGGAGAAAATGGTAACAGTTTACTATTGTAGTTAGTAGCATTCGTTGGTGGCAACAATTATCGTTTGTATCGTATCATTAATAGCGACAATTATCAGTGTTGTATCTATCTTTTCGAGATGTTAGCTTCCACGGGATTATAGATTGTTGGATTTAAAAAATCGCCAACGAAGAATGTACTTTCCTATTGAATCCTTCTCAACGTGCAATTACAAATTTAACAAATTTATTTCGGTTAGGCTCTAATCTTAATCTTAAGGTTAAAAGTATAATTGTAATAACGCGTTCAAAGGAGGATAGATTTTTAGGAACAAAGAAAAATTACACGTTTAAAAAGTTGGTAAGCTCTGCGACGAATTAAAGGATTAATAATCCCACAACGTGATTATATTTTCTTCGGTAACGAGTTTGAAATTCCTCGTGTTTGATCAAAGGGAAACTGTAGTATTATTTCGCGTCATTCGTTTAATTTTCCGTGCTCGATGGAGAGATCCGATAGTATCGAAGTCGCTTAAAAGGAGCATCGTCGAGGCAGGAAACATTTTTCATTTAAGTCAAAGAGAATCGCGTTGGGTCAGCCAGGAAGTTGCTTCTTTTCCTTCAACGGTAGCGACGAACCCCTATTGCGATGGGAATCCAACGACTGTTGTTCGTTCGAAAGCGATTGCTTCGGATGTTCTTCAACGAACCGACGGTCTACCTAATTATAAAGTTAAATTAAGTATCGATACACCGGTGTTCTTCCCTTGTCTCGTCCAACTCGAAAAACCTTTGTCTCGTGGGCTTTTGTACAAACCTCTCTGGATCTTGTCATTTTATTCTTTGTCATCGTTCGAACCGCTTAATCTTTTTAGTACTTTGGCCCATCGTATTCGTTGCCGAGTATTTACATGGCATTATGGTTAACCGTGGCCAGTCAACAAAATTTCGCCTTTAAGCTTAATTATATTTTCTGCAAACGTTATCGCGTAGTTCGGTATCGTAGCTTTGGTATCGCGGTCAACGGTGATAAATTTATCTAAACGCTATCGAAATTGTTGGAACGTGACCATGGAACGTCCATGTGTTTCTGCGCGTTCGAGAAGTGCTGAGTGGTAGTTGACCGGATCTTGATCGTAATTGGACCGCGAGTGTAAATCGTGTTTTAATATAGCCCAGACAACGAACCTTGAAGCTCGTTGCAGTCGATTGCTGGAAATTATTCCCTCTACCTTTATCGCGCGAAAAGCGCGCTCTCGTATCCTAAGAGCTGTGTCCTTCGTACTATTAAATATTTAATAACAAGAATATTTCTTTGAAAGGATTAACAATTCTGAGAATTTCTGTTACTACGGCGTATTTCACTTGATTATTCGATATACTTCTTTAGAAATAAGAGGATTTTATAATTTTTATTTCGATAAAAATTTTTCAATCCCGTTGCGTTCTCTTGCATCGTATCAGATCGGATTATGAATTAAATGATAAATGATAAATGATAGGATTTAGATAACCAACGATCTTGTCTTTCAATACTCGAGCAATTCTTTAAGTTCGGGAAGAGAAAACGAACGGTTGTTTATCCGCGATGTAACGCTAAAATATTAACTAACCGAAGCTAACTCGTGCTTCGGTTTAAAATGAAAGTAGAACTGGGATATACAAATTCAAGAACAAGCATTCGTTTCGGATTTCTCAGATGTCACAAACATCGGAAATATATTTTCCACTCGTGCGACAAATTCTCTGATTAACGGGATCGAAACCGAGCTCTTGTTTCCCGATTTAATTAACAGAATGTCGTTCATTTGGACGTTCCCTTCGTTAGTAATAGAACGTGAAATTCTTTGTACGATTCCTTGACCAGGCAAAATAATATCCCATGCCCGGTTCATTAACACGAAACGAACATTCCCAATGAGAAGTTTAAATTATCTAAATCTCATGTCAGAGCCCTCGAATTAGCTGCGGCTTTATTGTAATCCTCGCGAGCTTAGCGAACTGTGTTCCAATCCCCCTCTCCAGCCCATTAATTCCGCGATTTTTCAGCAGTTTCGTATCCGCTCACCAGAATTAATCTTCGAAATGAAGATGGAACAAAAGCAGAAGCCAATTGCCGCGAGTCCCGCCATGAACAGAAACGCGGTTAACGTTGAAATCCTTTTGCGCGTAGTTTCCCGTAAACGCATTAAAAAAATACTCCGATCCCGGGCTAACGTCCAATGGGATTATCTGTAGCGGAATTTTTTACAGCAGCATGATAAATCAGGGGACGAACGTTCGAAAGATTAAAACGTCTATGATATTCTCTCCCTTCGTCTCTCCTCGGTGCTTTTTTTCTCTCTTTCAGAGAAACCACGTGGCAAATTGATTTTGTTGAAAGCTGTTCGTTCTATTAGGGTTTTACGGTTAGTTGACTTATGGAAGTTTCATCGAGATACATTAGAGTATTTATTAGGGGATGATATTACGTCGTTTGGGCTATTTTGTTTCTTCGTTGCTTTAGAATTACGTTAAGAAGGAACAGAGTATTGGGATAGAAACGCGGTGAAGCGGAATTTACTTCAAAATAAATTTTCTAATGAGGACACTGACATTGCTGGAACGATGAAGTAAATGGAGTAAAAAATAATGATGGATTTCGAAATTAATTCTAGATTCAGTTTCGTATAGTATCTTCTGCGTTTTATAGTCACTTTCAACCGAATCGTGTTTTCTCGCCTTTTTAAAAAGAAAGAAGAGAAAGGGAAACTCCCTCTCAATTCTTTGAAATTAAATTAATTAAAGTTAAATACTTTAAATATCTAAAGTCTCTTAGCCAACTAAAGTCAAAAAGCCAGATTAAGGCACAAATTAAGATTAAAATTCCACGCATCCGAAAATCTAGATACTAATTTTTAAACGTAGGATCCACTGACGATTCGACTGCCTGAACATCTTCGTATCGACCTAATATCATAATCAACGAATACATCTATATTAGGGATATACGCCTCGATGATATAACCTAAAGGGATTGAATCGAGCTTGCACGATGCATAATGGGGATGAACGTTGGGTTACAGAGCCTGGAGGAGCGTGAGCGCAAGCACGCCGTGCACAAGGAACAGCTGTCTCGCGAGCAGAGGTTCCTCAGGCGACGGCTAGAGCAGCTGACAAACCAGACAGGCCTGCACGTGTTGCACGGCCTCCACGGCCTCCATGGGCTAAGCTCGAGCGCTCCAACCGGTTCCTCTTGCGGTCCTGGAGCTGCCGCGGCCGCGGCTCTTCTCTCCAAACGGCGCAGCGTTTCCGAGTGTTCGCTCGGCACAGCTTCGTCGACCAGCTCCACGGCCAGCTCCAGGAACTCCGACAGGTCTGCAGGCAGTCCCTCCGTCTCGGAGTCCGGTAAGTGCTGCTTTACCCTCTATCGCATGCTATACTGTTTCAAACGATCAATCGATGTTCCACGCTAGGAGCATCATTTTCACTCGGTTCTTCACTAAAATTGTTACTGTCGTTATTAGACTGTGGATTTTTATGCAAATTCGTATGTTTGAAAATAGAATTGAAAAAGATGGAAGATCGTTTTTCAAAATATTATAGAAAGCGCTGTACTTTGGATATATTCTACAGCGGAGGAGGAAATTTTTAGAAAATTTCATTTTCACGAAATGGATTTATTATATTTAACCTTCGCCTACGTCGCCTGCATACTCGATCGTTCCAGTTCTTCTCACGTTCTCGCGTTTTTGAAAATCACTCGAAAGTTTTGAATACACTTTCCAGTTTCTTCGCAAGTTTCACATAAATATGATCCGGTAGTTTTTATCGTTACATGTTACCCTAATTTTTTTAAGCAAAGCGAAATTGAAACAGAGATGGAAGTGGAATGAATGAAAAATTACTTAAAATTATCGATCGAAAACGACTCAGTGCGCAGAAGGAAGGTTAATGAGAGCAATGAATAAATATAATAATATCTGTATAGCACGGAACAGACGACTGTTAGCAACATGGTGAACAATTTTTAGTACGAAAGTTACTATTTCATAATGTATCAGTTTTAAACTTCCTTTTATCCATCACTGCAGTGCTTTGAATAATTATAAACTGAATCGTATTTTTAGATTTTTCACGATATTAGAACAAAAATTGGCAAACTCGTTTATATGATTTCATATTATAATATACGACGAAACTGAAGATACAAAAATCTTTTTCTTTCGAAGTCTGGAAAAGATTGAATTTCCTTTTAAAATTGCGTTTTTCACCGTGAGAAAATATAAAGCCATAAAGATAATTTCGTTACGTTTTCATTAAATATTTAATGAATTCTCCTTTATCTCTGATTGCTTCCATTAATCTGTTAAATATCCGCTAAACTCATTTGGAGTTTCGTTTCGAATATCCGCCCACGTGGATTTTATTCTCTTCCTAAGTTCCAAGATCATTTTCATACGTGGTTTCACCTGATCGTAAACTTCTCTTACTAAAATTCTTCACAGGTTCTCGATGGGATTCGGATCAAGACTCAACGCTGGCCACGGTAATAATTCTATTCCGAAATCTTGGAACCACTTTCTTTATAGTGGCGGCTGTACGAGCAGAAGCATTATCTTGCTGAAAGATTGACTTTTCGTTCTCTATTTCCACTATGAGTGCCAATGTTTCGCTATGCAACATCTCCTGATATCCTACAGCGTTCAATTTTTGCTAAAACAATTTCTCTTAACATATCCGGACATGACCGGTGGTCCCTTGGAGATGTCGAAGGAATAACGGAAAAAACGTGTCTGAGTCTATAATTATCCACAGCACTGTATATATCATTCCAGTTACGTGCATTGCGCGTAGTTTCGCGCTTTCAAATTTCCCATAAAAATGCATAAAAATCCGCAGCTCAACGAATCATTTTTAGTAACGAGTACGATCGGGCCGCTCAGGAGCCACATTGATCAACTGTATAAATCGAAATACCTTAGAAAACCGATATACCTTATTTTTCAATTTACCTTAGAATTTACAATTACTTGCCGTATCATGTTCTTGCAACGAACGAACTTACGGGAAGCAAATGGTTCGTTCCTCGAGAACAGAATATTAGTGGCGTACTTTTGCAACGAAACTAAAAGATGCGTTAAAACTGGAGTTGATCGGTTTCGCTTCTGCGAGGCTCGAGTTACTTGCAAGTTTCAGATTTTTAAGGAGAGATAAGCGTTTTATTCACAGTTCGTCTAAAATTATAGCGGATCTTGAAGCGTAAAAGGAATATTACAAAAATGACCATTTTCTTTTATTTCTAGCACTTGGACGAGTGGTTAGCATCGCAGATTATGCGTTTCGCGAGCTTTCTATATCGCGATTATCGTACAATTTTTCGTGAATGAAAATAATACGTATACGAAGATAGGAGATTGAAACGTCGGACAATACAACCTTAAAATCGTCGATATCAGTATCGTATCGGTAGATTATTATACCTATCATGGTCATGTGAAAGCGACATAAAGTTGGCCGCGATATGGACAACGCGTTTGGTCGTTGCACCCATGGAACGATTTTAAGCCAGGGATTTCTAATTCCGTGATTTCCAAAGCGATGAAGCAGCAAGGTTAGCTGAGTCAGCTCGTTAGGAGAACTTGGATCGAGCGAAGCTTGTCCGTATAAATATCGTTCGTGGTCGAGGGTAAAATTGGAACGATCCACGAATTATGAGTCAACTGTTGCGACTCATCGCCACGATGCTTCGGTTTCAATGTCACGGCTTCGAGTTCGATATCGGTAGATAAGAATGACTGTTAGAATTGGAATTTTCTGAGATACTGAGAAAATTAATACGAACTTGAAATTGTGTAGCTGCGTAATAAGAAAACGAAATTTTAGGAATTTTAGATTTACAAGAAGTCTCTTTAGAGCGACCTTTTGTGTCAAGAAATCGGAGAATTCTAAATCTGTAGGTAAGTAATTATTTGTACATTCTCTTGAAAATTATTTGAGAAAGGGTTTTCTTTAAAATGAGAAAACTGAAATCTTATTCCGAAACGCAGCTTTCTGCAAGACGCTGAACGTTATAGACGAATAAAAGAAGAAATTACAATTTACGTATTAGATAATAGAAGATTCTAAACTTGTGATATTTTGAAATTCGTTCGAATTAAACAATTACGATTTGTACGCGGTTTCGTTAAAACAGAAAATTCAAACACTCTAAACTTGTTATATTTCGAAATTCGCTGGACTTTCTGGCTGGAAACATCTTTAAACAACAAGATTGATACTAATCGCGAACCAGTATGAATTAGTTTCGAAAAGTTCGAAACGGTTGATTAGCCAACTGTTTGTTGGTCGTTAATTTGCAGTTAGAATTCTTCGGTTTGATTTTAAAGCCATTAGAATCGAGAAACGATTAGTATCACGAGTCTTACAACAATCTTTGAACCCCGTTGAGACCCGGAAGAGACATCACTGATACAGCTTGGCAACTTTCTTTCTGATTACACGAAAGTTGCCCTGCTCATTTAAATATCGTCTGTTTACTAGCCACTCTGATGATCAGAGCGATCGCGTATCCGAGAGACTGGCGCAAAATTCTCTATCAGGTACAAGCTATTTCGCGAAGCAAGTTGAATCCTCGCATATCAATATTTAATTTAACTTTGTAATTAGCCAAGGTTTCCCTGTGCATTCGTTTAAGAACGCCTAGATCGATGGTCCTCGGTGTTTGCAATACCAAGAGGACGTTGGATCTTTTCGTTTTGAAAGCAAGTTTATCGTTTACGTGGACGAAGAAAACGAATTTAAGAATGGACGAAGATATCGTTTCATTTGGAATGGATCGATCATTCGAACAACGTATCGTCTTGTTCGAGAAATTTCATTATTTGCATATGACTTTTGCGATAATTTTTTATTTTATCTTTTACCGCAAGAAAGATTTTTTTCTATTTCTTTCTGGCCGTGCGATATCAAAGAGGAGATAGAGATTTTCTCACGGTATATAACTGACTCGTACACTCCTTTATTCAAGAATAATAGAAACGTGAACAATTCTATTGCAGGAGCTGCGTTGTTTAAGAAAGCACAAATAGAAAGATACGGATAAAATATAACAATAATAAACGTAGTAATGCATATATTTTTGCAAGTAAGAAAAGAAACGCTTAAAAAAGCATTCGTTCGTTGGATTTACAATGAATATAATAAATAAATGCGGTCTTTCGATCGTCATTCGTAACTCACGTACGCTACGTTTGACGCGATCCGCGGGAGAACGTGGAAGAGGTCGAACATTTTTACGAGCCTTCGGCAAGAATCGTCGCTGCGTATTACCGCGAATTCGCCGAAGACGAGAGAAGGACCGGCTGAGTCAGCCCGTTAGCAAACTTCCGGCTCGTTCTCCGCCGCTTATGAAGTTCTGCTACGTAAGACAGGCCACGGAGTTGCAGGCCGACCGATAAAAAGTTGCACGCGACGACACGTTCCCTCCACGATCGACCAACGTCAATCTCTCTTTCCATTCGATCGATCTTTTTCATTGGTCGATTAAACGGGAAAAAGAAAGAAGAAAAAAGTGCGCGGATTGGCGATGAGATTTTGAAAATTTTTATTTGCCAGATTTTCTCGATTAACGTCGAATAAATGAAATTGCCCGTTCCTCTGTTAACGTATTCGTTTCATTTGAATTCTATATTCTCTTTATTGCTGCAAAATCAATATTGACTTACGCGAACATATTATTGTATCTCTATCACGGGCAGTAAATGTGTTTGATATATTACGTTTAACAAATAACCACCGATAAAACAAATAAACATGCATGATGTTCGATGACGAATCAACGAAACTATTATATAGTGACCCATGGTATAAGTAAATAAAGAAATGGAATCAAATGTATATTCGTGTAACATCGCGATCGATAGTTGTTGCTATTCGAACAGTGTAGAACATTTAAACCCTACGCGAATGATTCACGCGCAAACGTTAAGTTCGAAAATCCTTTTCTTTTATTAATTGAAAATTACTTTATCTTGATTACCTTGTTAACTAATAACGCCAACTAAAAGCTAATTTTAAAACGCTTAATTTTACGATAATAGGTTTTATAGAGCAAAGTAACTGTTTTATCTTTGTTATCTTATTACCGACAGAAATCGTCGTAGCAGAAAATATTGCCATTTCTTCGTGACGAGCATATTCGTCAAAAACAGGTAACTGGTCAAAAGGTAAAAGAACTAGCGCATCCAGGTCTGTATCGCGGTGTTGGATATGAATCTGGAATAACGCGTCCCAAGTGTAAAAATAACAAGCACCCAGCCTCTATCTGGTTGTGGAGTTTATGACTCTGGCTTCCATAGAAAGATACATCCAGCCCTCCTATCGAATTTTGCCCGATTTCAATCTGCCGCGAATGTAACTCGCGAGAGATCGAATCGAGACGATAAGCCGACCGAACCGTACGAAGGGGAACGTTTAAAACTTGCCACCATCCTTTTCTTCGCTCCTTCCTTCGTTTTCTTCTTCTTCCTCTTCCTTCTCTTATTTTTCTACTTCGGCTCCCGGTCATCGTTTCTTTCGACGAGGTTCACCTCCCGAGGGATCGTGTAGCCACGGAATCGATGCTTGAAATATGCTGTCGTAAATTAGACGCCACCTTTCCACTCGATTCTTACAATCGGAACTCTACTTGCGTCGTTTGCGAAAGGGCGGGGTACGGCGATGTAACGCTGAGAAACTAATTGTCGAGATTGAGATTTCGAGACTTTCAACTGAGATACAGAAATTTTGATAAATCAGAAGTTTGGATGTCTCGAATCGAGATGGTAGAAATTTCAGTTTTGAAATTTCCGTATTTCCATTTGAGATATAGAAATTTTATCAGATTCGAAATCGTTGCAAGTTTCGGATTCAAATGTAGAAATTCCATAAATTAGGATGCGACGAATTCTGGATGAATGGCAATGGTGTTTTTCAATTCGAACGTAATTCCATTCGTGATCGATTCAAAGTTTCGAATTTCGGAGCGACCGTAAAAAGATGTTTTCCCACGGACCAGCGTTTGAGTTTAGAGTTTTCAATTCTAAATAGTCAACTACAAAATACTTCGCTCGAATATCATTCGGCCCGATGATCATACGCTAAACACCTCCGACAAATCTCCTCATCCAGCGTTCAATTTCAAACGCAGAAACCGCGAAACGCATTCGCGCTCTCCGCAGAAAACAATCGCACGGTCGAAGGGTTAATGAACTGCGACCGCGTTGCGTGCCGGTGGTTTGTCCGAGAAGATAACGCTAATAAGGCGCGGAATAGCGGCAGCTAAATTAGCACTGGGAATGATAGAAGCTCCTTTGGCGGAAACGCGTGGACAGGATCGGGTTCAGCCCTCTCGTCGTTCAGAAATCGTACACGAAACGAGCTTCGAACGAACAGACTGCTCGAAACCGTGCGTTGAATATATTATTGGCTGACGTATAATACGAGTATATGGAATATTCTTTGAAATAAAACTTTCACTACATTTATACTTTCGTCTAACTGTATCGACGTATATTCGAAACTCGCAGAAGCGAACTCCGCTTTTTATCAATTCCTCAATTTCACAATCAAACAGCGGATTGTTACGTAAATTTATGGCTACGATTAAGAAAATAGCCTTATCTCCGCAAGCTCGCTTATTGGACGACGATGGCAAAGAAATAGTAGTTGAGAAAATGAACAGACAGATAGATAGAGGTCAAACTGGCCTTTTCTCTAAGCTCGAGACCATTGAAGAAACGGAGCTTACCACCTGTCACATGCCGACCTACGCTTCTCAACCTGTTATCACGAATTTCCTCGCGATGCACGCTGCGAGGGGTTTGTCGATGTCTTCAACCCGTTTGTACGTGTCTGACACGACGAAGGGAAAGTTGGTGGTAAACGGTCGTTTAATGGCCGAGTCGTCGTTTCGTTTTGGCGATATGCAAAAGTTTCTTCTGGACAGACTTTGGCGTCGTTAGCCCGGCGAAAATGGCGTGGGCACGTGCAACGGAAGCCAGCTCGCGCTCCGTGCCCGTTCTAATCCCTTTAGGAGCAAAATTTTGAGGGTTAATCGCGTTACCGGTGATATATCGTCGGTTGTTTTCGGCGGCGACGAAGCCTCTGAAAGGATTGAAGCCCGGCAAAAATGAGCGAACCAAGCGCGGCCGAAACCAGTCTCTCCGTCTCTTTCCTTCGCCGACGCCGCGACGCCTTTTTCCTTCAGTGCCGCTTACTCTCACGTCGGTTCGCGCAATTAGGGGCTGAATTGTTTTGCTCTCTTTCTCTCTCTCTTTTCCTCTTCCCTCTTCCTTTCCCTCTCTTTGTCTCTTGGCGTCGACTTCCTCGGTGGCAACCTTGTGGTTGGCTATAGGAAAAGCTGAATGGTTCCCTGACTGCGTCTTTAATGGAGTATAACGACAATTGGATTTTATTCCTGGTCTTTTTTTTTTGGAAGTATTTTGCTTGGAAAGAGAAAGGGTGTTTGTGGTGTTTGCTTGGTGATCGATGAGTGGAAGTTTCGCTGAATAACTTTTGCTGAATTTATGATGGCGGTGAATTGAAGAGTTCATGCGTGATGAATCGTTGGAGATTGGATTAGATTGGTAAAAAGTTGTTTATGTGAAACGAGCTACTTGGAAGATTAATTCCGTCGAAGTTAGTCGTTTCTTTCCTCAAGGACTAAATAGTAACAGCGCGGTGTAGTACGAACAGAATCTCGTTTGTACGAACACGTTAATGACAAGCCTTCGTTATCCTATGGTCACGTAGCAACGCTCTTACGTATTCTTATAACGAACATATATGTATTAATATCTAAACTAATAAAATGAATATCTAATATTTGATTTTATTGCAAATAAATTCTATTTACGCTTCTCAAAGAAGCAGCAGCTGAAATTGAATACTTAAATTCTAATTATTGTACCAATAAAAACAGCTATCTGAGAAGAGAAGGTAGCTATCTAACGACCCTCTGTTATAAGAACCTAGTTCTACTATACCAAAATTAAGAAAGACGAGATTTCAAGACGGATAAGCGTCCCAGGAAGACAACCACGAACCTACCTAACAAATGCTTGATCATTCTGTCTGTCCAGAGTTTTCGAACAGAAAATCTAAACGATATCGATTTTCGAACGCGAGAAACGCTCGACATCTGATACTTCAACAACGTTTCATCGCACGGACAGAGCGTATTTTGTAAAATTAGGAAACACGGCCGTGTCATTAGACTTCAGCAGAAGCGGTGCACCCTTCTCGTCTCACCGTCAGTGAGAAGATCTCGCGTAGAAGAGATGTGGCAAAATTCCTAATACGTGGGATATTGATGTTCTCAACTGGATCTCGACTGGTCCCAGATTCTCTCCCTTATCTTGATTGGAACGCACAGGTCTCTCGGTGTCTTGCATGTTATCGAAGCGATTGGTGGGAAAATCAAACGGGATTCGAATACCGTTTGGTGGAGGATTGTTATGCCGCGGGTAAATTGGCCGTTCGCACGGCTAATTGCAAGTAGCCGGCAACAATGAGGCAACGTGACGGCCGCATGGCATTACGTCAATGGCCGATGGCTCTTAATTATGAGCCGCGACCACTTCCATTTGATCTGCTCCCGGGCAAATTGCGAACGCCTCCCCTATCGATTATCCTTCCCTCTGATCTTCTCGTTTCTATCTCGATATCCGTCTCGATTCGCCTATCCCTATCGGTTCTACTCTTTCTTGCAAATTGCAAAAACAAAAAACAGAAAAATTTTAGTAGATCCTAGCGACGGAAGCAAGATTCAACTTCCATTTACAGACGAGTGATTTACAGTTAAGCGTTCGAATATTTTATTCTATTACGTCGTTCACGAATAGTTGAATAATCGGACCGCGAATCTTATATTTGACAGGTATAATGATCTTTATAGAATTTGGAACAATTTTTTAAACGATTCCGATAAAAGTATGAAATCTTAGAAACATCCGCGGTTTGCTCATTTCAAAATCCTTGCGTCTATCAATTTTTTAAAAGATCGGGATATTCTTAAACGTTCGAATATTTTCCTAGTTGATCTAAGCGAAATTCCACGAAGGTTACATACTTTGGTCACAGGGTATATCTCGATCGATAGCAGATTACAACATCCGCCATACTTAATCCACGGTGGCTTTCAATGATCCTGTGCCACTGGATTGTCCACGTTTTCCTTAGTGAAACCCGATGTTGGCTACACACCGGTTCGCCCACGGAAGCACACCTCGTGGCTCCAGGTGATCTGATTCGTCCACATTTGCCTATCCTTCGGTTCTCGATGTTAGCCATACACTCCACTGGTTCGTCCGATCCTTCGCTACAATCCCAGCTTATCCGTAAACCTAGACCACGTGCTTGACCCAGGGCCCGCTCTCGCAGCCGTAACAATTATTTGTGGTCGAATCTAGGGTTTGTACCCGGAGGTTCTTTCAAGTGGCCGCAGTTACAGTGCGGTTTACGATTAAGTTACCAACATACGTACAAACGAATAAAAGCGGACAAACATTTATTTATATACAAGCATCGGCTACATCGATCGCCGGAACAAATCAATTATCGTTGGAAAATAAATAAACGTTGGAATAAATTTCGAGTAAACGTATCGTCGGTGAGAAGCAAAGTCGGTAAATAAGAAAAGCAGGAACGCGTAATTACTCAGAAAGTCGATAATCTTCGTATCAAATCGATATTAATGAAAATTAATACAACGCTATCGATCATCAATCTGGAATATAATTGGTCGATGAGATTTCTTGCTTAAAAAGGCCGCGTGCACCAGGGCAAAAATAGCGTGTATTTAATATATTATCCTTCGTAAATAAAACACGATACACCATCGGAAGATTAAATTTTCTAAAGCTGGTCTACGCTATTATTACCGAGGGATGATCGATCGTCGATATAGAGGAAGGAAACGAGAGACGAGTAGAAATTTTCAGTAGAATTCTACGGGGTAGACTTCCTCGGTTACTTTCTCTTTCCGGTCATGCATCTCAGAAACCGTAAACGCGTGTCGTCCCCGAGTCGTATCCCGGAGGAATTGCCACGTAATCGAACCGATATCCTATCCGGCCCCCTCTGCTTTAATCGCCTGCCATCGATTGTTTCTACTTCCAGGGACCGGTTTTCCTAATTCCTCGAGGTAAGGGGACATTGTCGGCGAGATGAACAGGCTGAAGGGTTCCCTTCGGGCTGGTCGAGGTTAGCTACGAGTCCAGTCGCCTGCTTGCTTGTTCCAACTGCTTTTTCTTTCTTCTTCTTCTTCCTCTTCTCCTTCTCGGGGATTGTTGGTTTCGTTGGAGGTTTAATTGCAACGATGGCTTTTCAAAAGCGCGAATGAGAGAGATTCGGGTCAGAATTTCAAGGATGTTCTAAGATTAGAACGAGAAGATTATACGGTTTTAATAGAACAGATAACAATGGATTTTAATATGTCACGCGCTACATGTAATATACGTAACATTGGATGAAATTATATTTAACGATATGCGTACGATTATAATGTTTTATCGCGGTAAGTATGATCAATTTTATATTATGCGTTCTTTCGATTATTTTCGATACAATTGCTTGTAAAAAAGAAAAAAAAAAAGAAGAAAGAAATATCGTGTATATTTCGTTAAAAAAGTATTTCAACGTGATAAATCTCTTTTATTTGGTAAAACGAAAGCGAGATTGAAATATTTTATACGCAACATACGAATTAGTTCTATTGGGTGTATGCAAAATGTTTAGTCTCTTTTCCCCCAGCGTTCGTGTATAATTACTTTTAATCGATATAATTTCCCGACTGTTTGTACAATTGTTCGATTGGCATCGGCCTATGTGAGATGTCAACTTTATGATCGATCGGTGACGATAACCTCGCAAAATAACGGTGAGCACGATGAGCGACGACGACAACGCTAGGCCACATGTGGCTCCAATCGCTATCCTTAACTTGGACTGGGAAGCTTTTTCGCACGTGGCGTACTCTACAAATTTGACACCGACAGATTATCACTTATTCAGATCGATGCAGTACTCTTTAATCGGACAGCGGTTTCGAAACGTTGCAGAAATACGAAAATATCCCGGTGTTATATTTTCGTGACAGAATCCGATACTCGACAGAAAGTCATACAAAATATTTCGCGCAAAGACTGAAACTTTTTTTGCGTAGTATCGTTAAATCGATTATAAAGTAATAATATCACCGTTATTAAATTATACGATGAATTCAATTGAATTATGAAAAATCAGTTAACCTAATGTTAAATTATTATATTATATTACAACATTTACCTGACTTAGAACATTTCCTACCATAGATTTATCGCAAACCTGATCCAAAAAAAAAAAAAAAAAAAAAAAAAAAAAAAAAAAAAAAAGGAGTTACGCGTATAATAACTCTTGATCAAATCACACAACGATAAGATCTTACGACATTCAATCTTCGCACCATTCATCTTCGAAATTATCCTGAAATCGAATACATCGGTGCGATGGAACAATGCGAAAAGTGTCTGGAAGAAACAAGGGTGAGAGATGCCGGAAGAAAAAGGGGGAGAGACGACAGAGGGAAACGCGGTCGTTATCGATGCGTTCCCTGGACGTTTTGCATGGCGACGAATCGAGCCGAATCCACGGGGCTGGATCGAATCCAGTGTAAACTCCGTTCGCCGCTCTCGATCCGGATTGAATGTCAATTCGATCAGCATGCAATTCTGTCGAGGACTCGACGGGTTTTGTGTCGGCGCGTTGATCAGATCGGAGAATGGACGTCGAAGGTAGCAAGAGGGATTCTTCTCGAAATCGTTCGACGCTGTTTTTCGTCGTGATTAAAGGTCGACGTGTGGAACGACGACGTGGATCGATCGATTCTAATTTTTCATTTGGCCAACGTTTCATACGATGGGACGAAATACACGGAGGGGAGGGGGGGATGGGAGATTGTGGCTGATCGATGCGTTTTCTTCTTCTTTTTTTCTTTTTTTTTTTTTTTAATCTAACTCTCTATGTAACTTGAAAGTCACATGCTGATATATCGATATTCTTTTAGCCTAATTTCATCTTTGCAGCCATCGTGGCACCAATGTCACTCGTAAGCCGCTTTATTCGTAGTAAAATCTTATACACGAGAGAAAGATTTGGATTAGAAAGGCTAAAGAAGGTTTGGACGAATGAATATCAATCTTGTAAGTTTAGGATAAATCCGGCAAAAATAAAGTCGCCCGAAAGCCACATCGAAAGTGCAGTTGATCAATTTGGTTTCTCAGAGACTGGATTTATCGTAGTTTCAGAAAGAGTTTGAATTGTTCTCAAAAGGACTTTGCTGAGAAATGGAAAAACAGATTGAAAACAGCTGGTAAAAGTAGTCGGGTTAAAGTGTCGTTTTCTTGCGCTTGAAACACTGGAAAAGTAAATTGTCATGACTATCCATTTCAAATATTATTCGAAACAATACATCATCTGTTATCCAGTATCCGCGAGAACAATCGAAACTTTTTCGCAATCGGTTCTACATCAAACAGAACATTGTTATCCAAACACCTTAAACAATTCACAACATTGCAACATTACAACGTTCAACGAGCGTTAACAATTCTTCATTGTTCTGGCGGCCTAGTTTCCACTGAATAAAAACTCAACGCATGCAACTAATGCATGCATATAATTCTTGTTTCAAAAATAAACAAATTAATAAAGATACAAAGGTAGAAAAATGTACACGTGTTGAAAACGTTTTCTACATCGCGTGATTAATTATTTCATCGAATGTTTGACGATAAAAGAGAAGAAAAGAAGAGATAAGAATAGGGGAAAATATAGCAATCGACCGATCGGTCTATTCGTTTGCGCAAGCATACTTTTCAGACGTTCTATCCTATAATATCGACTGTTGTTTTTATCGATATCTACTATCTGTGTACGATCGTCTGAGATAGAATGAGAGACAAAAGTCAGATTAAACAGTAGCTTTGTTTAAATTTCTATTTGTCGAGGTTGTTAGATGAATACAAAGGAACGCGTGGATAAGGTATAAAATATATTTTAAATACCGAAGCGTAAGTACAAGTCGCAATACGATTGAGCTGGTCCAGATTCGCAGGCTAACAGTGTTGCCCTGTGACTGACTGAAAACCCTAAAGCCATCGTCTGCTGTCTACGGTTTATGGTCTGCCTTCGACCCAATCTTTTGTCTATACGCTGTCGATGGCTTCTCGGTGTTTGACAAAACTAAAAGACCAGATGTAGAGTTTTCTTAGAAGTGGTAACCACGTCGACGGTATTCGTATATGTGTAATAATTTGAAAGTGTCGAAATACTGACGGCACGGTAGTGCACGTGTGTAACGCGTATCACGAACGACGCTCTAGAAATGACTAGAAAATCCAGTATGAACGATAACAAACGTGTTGAAGTAGATCGCTGAAGGTTCTACATACTGTAATGTACATCGCCGTTCTCGAGACACATAGGACACGATACTTCATCGTAGAGCGATGTTTTAAGACAGCCAGACGTCGGTGATTTATCGCGTTCCCGTTTCGAAGGCTTTCCATTCTGCAAGGAGAATTGTAACGCGCTCATCGATTATCGTCCGCGTTGCTCTCGTTGTCACGCGGTGCTTCATTCGGTCAACAATGATCCGTACACGTAATTTGCCTGTTATTGATCATCCATTTGTCATGTCACATTGTTCTCCCCCCCGCATCGTTTTTACTCCACGCTTTTTATCGCGTTGTGCTTTCGTACGTCTTGTCGTTTTCACGTTCGTTTCGAATCGAGTGGGCGACTTTTGCTTCTGCGAGAAACGTTACCACTTTACTACTTTTGGGCCATGATTCTTGGAAATTTGTAATCACTTTATTTTTTAGTTATACGTACGATTGAGATATATAATTATTACAGTGTGTTCCGATATATAATTGTTATGGTATTAGGTTGTCCGAAAAGTGTCTTTCCTTTACACACCCGTCTATTACAACGGTGCATCTTTATACAAACGTGAAACCTAATCCGTCGAACGTTGCGATCTTTATTTTGATAGAGCAAAATGGATCATACGTAATTCGATAAAATAATATAAAACGGAAAATGTTGCGCGTCCATTATTTCCTTATAAAACGAAGGAAACTTTTCGGACGACTTGATACGTTCTGACATATAATTATTAATTAGGCTGCAGATATCGATGCAAATTCTCATAGTTTCAAGAATAGAAATAAAAAAGTAGAACCTCGGTGGAAAATTGTTTTAGCTAGTTGATATCAGAGGAAGCACTATATCTTCGATATTTTATGCATCGTTTCGTATTACTTGCATTGCGTACAATTTTTCACTTTCAAATCTCCTATAAACGCATAAAAGTCGGCGATAACCATACATATATAATTAATATATTCTACAATGACGTATAGCGCCATGAATATGATAGCGTTTAAACAACAATTGTAATTTTCTTTTTGTTAAATATTCATGTTAAAGATAGGGCAGGAATTTTCGTTGCTTTTTAATGATTATTCTTCCGATTCTGAATGAACTATAGACAGTATATTTTGAGAATTCCGAACGCAAGAGAATTTATTGTTAGCGCTGCCAAGTTTCAGACGATATATTACACTGGTGGTGTTTTGTGTTCGTTGAATCGCACGGACTGTAGTAATCTACATGTTCGTCAATTTAATCTTGTTTGACCGACGAGTAGAAAATGTATGCACGATGAGATTTCGGTTGGGGATATTGCGCTGCCCGCAATGACGCTAGATTGCCGCAGAAATTGTTTCTAGATGACCTTAATAAGTTTTTGATTTCTGCGTGTAAATTTATCATAACTACGCTGAACCAATGACATTTAGTATATGATGGATTTTAAATCAAAGAAGGAGATTAAAACGAAGCGTAGAATTCGATATTCATATAAAAATTCCCTCTGGCCTTTTGATTTATCACTCAGATGCACGATTTATTACTAGGACGAGAATACAATACAAAAGGGAATAGAAATGTATAAATTTAAAAAACTGTAATTTCAATTGGATCCTAAATTCTCGTAAATTCGCATAGGTTTGGTAGTTTCTCACTTTGTATATAAATCTGATATTAAACGTCGATATTAACGTTTAACGCGAAAATAAAACCATAATTAAAAAAAATAAATAAATAAATAAAAATGCAGAAGTTAATCGGTAAGTAAATTTTTGTTATACGTAAAGTTTAGAGTTTATTTAGCGCGAAATAGCTGTTCCTCTGAAAGCTCTGCCATTTACTAATAACAATAGGAAACAGTCCTTTAGCAACACCAAAATTTCCTCTCATTACACCTTCCTAGAGCACCATATCTTATCGCCTCTACGTCAGAAGTTGTACCATTGCCCTTCCGGCGCAACAATTCCATTTCCAAAAGGCACTTCAGCCAACCAGAACAAATAATCGTTTTGCAAGTTCAAAATTTCCTAGTTTAGATACTCATTACATTTCCTACAACACCATATTCCATCACTTGAACGTCTAAAGTTGCACAGTTACGCCGTACAACCTTGTCCTCAAAATTACCTCAATCACCATTAACAATAACAAATGTTCCTTCACCTAATTCTGAAATTACCTAATTTTCATTACACTTCGCGCAACGCCATATCTTATCAGCCGTGCAAGCTAAACTTCCACCATTACGCCGAACAACACCATTAATAACAACAATGGCTTGAATTTCAATGCAGAATCCATTCAAAATTTCTGGTTTCTTCCTTTAGTTGACAAACTTTCGGTCCAGTTAAATGTTCCATTAATCTTCTCCGATTTCTCTGTCGAAGCGTTTTCATCAAATTTTCCGAATCGAATATACAAATATTCCAACAATTACAAAACTTCAAGCTCTAGTGATAACAACTAAACGAATAAGCTCTGCTAGAATACAATACGCAGCAATAAAACGTTGCTGCAAATCCAATCTCCGAACGATCATATTTGAACTTGCAAACACAAAATTTTATTGGTCTACGTTCGATCAAATAATCAGTCGCGATGATTAAGTAGCAGTCGAGAACACGATATCGAGCATTAATCGAAACAAAATTTGTTCAAAACGATCCTTTTTGCCACCATTCCAAATTCGATCTTCGCCAATCAACCAATAATAGAAATAATATAATTCGCCAATAATAGAAATGACGATCGAACGAGGAAAACTTGTAGAAAGGCGATAACGATCGATGCAACGTCTTTCGAAGCTCGAGAGGTTCGATTGCGAAACTCTGAAAACACGAACCTCTGTAATATAAGTTCCTTAACCAATAACAACGATAACGATCGAATCAGCGAAGCCTCTATAAAATACAATAGCGAGCGATGCCAAATTTTCCTTAGGCAATTCCGCATAACCGTGGCTGGCGGTTCATCTCGAAAACATTCATCGGGCTGGCGCGTCTGGAGGCAATTCGAGACGCGTTTCCACGTTGGTTCCCAGGCGGGGCTGTCTCTGCTCGGATCGTTCCGCTGCCAGGTCGATTCTCACTAGATGGATCATGATCGAGTCTGGCCGATTGAGGGATCAGATGGGCCAGAGACCGGGCGAGGGGAGGGTGGGGTTAATCAGTGCAATCATGAGATTAGCGAGGCAGGGGAGAGCAAAGGCAGGCACGTAGCGTTTCACAGGAAAGGGAGAACACGCCAGGGTGGGCGGCGGGTTACGAAGGGGAGGGTAACGGAGTTCGTATATCGATTCGATATCTCCGTACCTCAAGAGGTTCGCTTTGACGCATAATCACTTTGGTCTCACGTATCGGTTCGTCGAAGGAGACTGAAATGTTAGTTATGAGAAATTTACGTTTCATCTTTCACAGAATCGATTCTCGTTCTTTGCGTTTCTCGGTGCTTTCCTATCGCAGGGCAAGAGATTGTACGGGCTAGGAGATTCGGGAGGGGGTGGGGGGTGGGGCGGGGAGAGAGAGAGAAATCGTGCGTAATTGGGGAAATTGATTAGCTCGTTAGAAGATATTGCTTTGATCGTGGGAAATTGGAAGCGAGTTGTTCGATACGAACGAATTTAGAGGATTTTGAATAATGCGATAGTTCGATAATTATTTCGGACGGAATGCTTGGTTATCGAGTTGTTCCAACTATCGTCTATTATCCTTCATTTTCTGCCGTCATATGAAATAATCAAATACTTGGCGAACGCGGTAGAACCTCGTTTATCTGAACGAGTTAACGCTCGGCTTCTATTATCCGAACTACGATCGAGCATAATTTCGTAACACGCGTAAGCGCTTCTTTATTCTTGTTACGAGTATACCGATATATACAATTATTTGTTTCTATTCGAAAGATAAATCGTACGTGTCAAAGGCTGCACGGTTGAGATTAATCTTAAAATGAAAATATTTCGAAGAGCGAGAAGAGCTGGAGAGTTTTATCTAGAGAACGTATATTATCGGAACCGCTCGGTTATCCAAATTGCCTTGCTTTGTTTCCCAATCTGACTCGATAAACCGAGATTCTACTGTAAATCATTTAGAAACAATCTGCTTCTAAAAATAATACTTGAAAATTTATTCTCATTTCGAAATATCGCTTACTCGTGCTTACTCCGTTTAATTCTCTTATTCTCTTCGATGTTCGTTTCGTTTCTCTTTGTTTGTGATATTCGTCTTGAACCAAAAGCGTAGAAATTCCAATGTGCCGTTACGATTCTGCAATTTTTCATCTTCTATTGTCATTTTCATAAACAGTTTCCCATTAAACGTTTACGAGAGAAAACGAGACGCGTACGGAGCTGCGATATATCGCGATCGACGACAAGGAGATGGTTCGGCGTCAGCGACCAGACGACAGGAACTATTACCAACGCCTCGGGACAGAAACCTTATCCGGACGGTCCTTATCGTGTTTAGTAATTCGCCTAATCGCTTCGGCCAGCAGCTTCGAGGCATTAAGGTCTTCCGTGGAAATCGTCCCGAAATAAGCAGCCTTATGGGCTCCGATTTTCCACCACCAAGAGCCTGTCATTATGGACAAGCCATTACGAACCGATGCAAATTGAACTCTAATCGCGGTTCTGTATCTCGCGATGGGACACCAGCTGCGTCGATATCGGCGATATTGAACGATATCGGCGGAATGATGGATTTTTCGGACAAATTGTTGCTTTTAACGCGATATGTCCAGCTATATAATTGATTGGTTTTTGGTTTTGGAAAATATTAGGTCGCTCGGTAAGTAATGCAGTTACTACGAATAAAAAGTAGAGCATAGCGCTCGAACTATCAAACTCGTCAAAATGACGGATTTCAGATTTTCCTTCTCCCTTTTTTTTTTTTTTTTTTTACTATTACTGAAAACGTGTAGGAATTTATGCCAGAATGAATATTGACTTTTATTTAGATAAAATTTATCTATTTATCGGATCCATTTCTAGCTTGAAATTTGTGTAAGTAAGATACGATAGGACCGTGGTAAAAAACTCGATAGAAATATGACAAGAAGATTGTAGGAAATGAAGGGAGATATGTCAATGATTAATTAATGGTAAACGGTCATTTATTTTCGTGGATGTTATGGGTATCAAAAAGGGTTGCATTACTTACTTACTTGGGATAATCTAACAAATATTTAGCCGATGCTCTTACGGGGATAAGTGAGAGTTAGAAATGAGCCAAGTTCTTTTTCCAGACTGTGAACCCCCCCCCAAAAAAAATTAATAAAACACGTAATATACTTTGTGTTTTACTTTTGCTCCGATAAATCGAAGATCGCGATTCCACGTTCGATGAGCAAGCAACGGAACCGTAAGAAACTATCAAATCAAAATCAAATGACGAACCAAGTTACTTTCGAAAGTGCGATGGAGGAAATATCGGAAAATGTCCTGACGATCACCGATTTACGCGATGTCTTTGAGAATTTGAAGGCGGCAAACGCGTTTCCACGGTGGCACGACTAGTTAAAAGGTGGAAAGTGGCCGGAAGAGAGGAGAACATACGCGACAGAGAGAATTAATTCCGGCCTACGGCTGTCCCTGGTCTACCGCAGACGTTCTGCCCGTGGTCCGTGAATTTTTCATGCGTCCTTTCGCAGTCACGTAATGAAGAATGAAAGTTACAGCGCGGCCAAGTATGTAGGAAGATAAGCGAATGTAATTTTAAAAGCGGCGCCGACCGAGTCGCGTCGTTTAATGGCCGACCACGACCACGACCACGCCTCGCGATTACGTCGAGAAACCGCGAATTTCGTTGTTGCAGGACCAATAAGAAATAGCTTCTCACGTAGCAATACGTAATTCGTTTTTTATTAGCCAGCTATAATTAACATTTAATTGTAGGTAATTAAGGTTTTTCGATCCGGAATGAATTCCAGCTGCGGAAATTTCAACACCGATAATAATCTCAACACGAAAGTACGATACCTTTCATCGCAGAGAACCGAAAAGAATACGCTCGTCACGTCCCCATTTAACCAACATGCAAAAATAACCCAATACCTTTTTACATGGAAATCAATCCGATAAGATATCTGGCGAGTAGTTATCTTCCAAGGTAAAATTCTTCGAAAATTCCATCGAATACATTGAGCGTGTGACGGAACCTTTTACTACTTATAAAAAAAAAAAAAAAAAAAGAGAGAGAACTAAGAAGCATACTTGTCATACAAGCAGCGTGTAAACAGTTGAAAATCAACCCCAATCTCTCCTTATAATCTCTATAAAACATGGAGTGTACATCCTGGAAGACAAAATCGTTGGAAAATTCCTTGGAACGGTTTCGAATGGACAACCCTTGAAACGGAAGGAAATGGCGCCATGGATTCCGTGGAAAGCGCGGTTAATTCATCGACGTCGCGCATCTCTGTTCTTGCGGCCACGTAGCGTTCGGTGGCCCCGGTGTATCGATTACGGCATATCCGATTCCCCTCGTTCTTTTTGCGCGTGCTGTCGTCATCGTCCTTCCTCGCTCTCGTCTACCAAGTCTACGTCGTCGTCTGTCTCGGCTTTGTTCGGACGGTAAAACACTAACGTCGACGTAAATGCGAGAGACAGCGTTCAGTTTCATCGTATCGGAGCAACGACGGCAGACGAGATAGAATACAGAAGGAGAAAGAGAGAAGGGAAGCGTCGTTACGCGGCTGAAACTCGGTATTCACGATCCTCCGAGCTATTGTCGAGTTTCGGAGAAGAAAAGATTCGCTCGTGGCGCGGGATAATTAGCTCAGGTATAAATGTCACCAGCTTCGCGTCCAACCCCCTCTTCACGCGCGTAATCTTTCGGCTTTGTCGCGTTTCCACTCAAACCAGCGCCCACGTAACGCGTGTTCACCGTTGGTCTATTCTTTCTAGTTTTCGAAATTGTTCGCTAGAAGTTAAGATTAAACTTGGTCGTACGTTTAAACTTCTCCACGATACAGGAATCTTTTTCTCTTCTTTTAGTTGCGCAAGAAGGGACGGTTCTGGATGTCGAATCAAAACTAAGGTATTCTTCGTGTTGCAGTACGACAGATAAGTTGTGGTTCGAAGGAGCTGTCGCTTAGCTAACTCCAACTGTGAATTAACCCTTTTTGAAACGCCGCAGATTGTTGGGAAAATATCAAGATAGGCGTGTGTGGTGGTCAGACTCGTTAAGAGTGCGTGTTTGTTTGAAGAAATTCGATTACATTGTGCATATACGTACGCTATGCGTTACGTTAGACGCGCCGCTGCTGCTGGATACTCGAATTGTCCGGTTTGCCATTTTCTAGCGACGAACGAGCGCACAGAGCAATTCACTGATAAGAACGAGACTAGTGAAAGTGGAAAGATTTGGCTAGCGACGGACGCTGAGGACGCTCGACGATCGAACGTCCGGCTAATAAAATTCGCCAATAAAACGACGAGGCGCGCCGAGTTCCAGGGAAGGAAGAGAAAAGTACGCAAATCCCAAAAACGTCTGCATCGTTAAGTTTTCTCTAACGTTAAAACGGTCGTCGATCGCCTACGAAATATCTAAAGGTTGCTTTACGATCTTATTGTTACAACACTTGCAGCAGATAAAGATACAGCCTTCTTCGAAGAAATAAGAAGAACGAAGACGAGGTCGTAAGACGGAAGTTCAAGTTGAAATAAAAGTATCAATTTTAATCGTGGTCCTTTCGAAAACCGCGACACCGCAAACTCTACACAAATCGAGATACGAATCTACCCTTCGACGGAGTCAATTAAAGCTCGAACAGCCCGGTTCCTAAGAACTACCCCTCGAGCCACGGATCTTCGACACGTTCCACCCTAGCGGGGCCATTAGCGACTGCGGAGACGCGGCACAATATCCCGGAAGTATCAATTGTGCCCGTTCTCAGAAGAGATTCCCCGGAAAGTCGAAGCGCTCGCTTTGCTCCCCTGACACTTTGCACCGACTCGTCTCTCAGCGTTTACCCCGCGTTCGACGACGTCCACATTCCCCAAACTATACAACGCGCTGGTGTATTTCGACGAGCCAACCAACCAACCAACCAACAACAACAACAACAACAGACGCGACAACCAGCGAGTAATAGGAGGAAGGGGTTGTGGCGGTTTGGAGATGAGAATGCAGCGATGGTAGTTTCTCGTCGACGCGACGTCGACGACGCCGCGTAATGGTCACGACTGTCACGCGGCGTCGTTTTCACGGCGAAACGGTGGGTCGTCGTCGTTCCTCTCGCGTGTCACCGGCACCCAGCTCGCCGGATTTTCACCGTGGAGGTTACAAAACGACCCGGAGAGACGACGTTATCCGTGGAATGGGGCGACGCAGAGGGATGGGGTGGGGAGAAAATTGAAAAGGAAGAAGCGGCGAACACCGGATACGACGTTAGAGATAGCTGAAGACGCGGTCGAAGGATGGAATGGAGGAAGACTGAGGATTCGTGGAGGAGGAAAAGAGTAGCTGCGAGATGCGCGGGATGATTGATTGAGAGGAAGACGTGGAAATGAAGGGGAAGACTGCGAAGGATGTGGAGCAAGATGGAGGTGGTTGGGAGAAAAAGTGAGAGTGAGACTGGCTCGGGAATGAGCGTGGAATTGGAAGTCAATGAAGATGAGGATTGAAAGCGTGTTGATGTTGAGACTGGCTGAGGGGATGATGAAGGAAATAGTATGGGATTGCTTGTGCTATGGTGAAAAGATACGGATAAGTCCAAAAATGATGAACGCGGGAGAGAAATTTTGGGGAGTGTTGAAGAAGCAGAATTTTATATTATGATTCATGGCTGTATTAATGCGTGGAAAATGAATGAATCAATGATGATTACTTCATAAATTCCCTTCCACGATTGTATAAGTTGGAGATTTTCCTAAGTTATAATCCAGCCGATCGCTGTACTCGACGTACAGTTGCATCGAATCATCGAGGTGATTCAAGCGGAAGAGCATTATATCAAGATTTGTCCGAACAATAGGTACGTGAATGTTAGTAAAATAAATGAATTGACAGCAACTAATTAATAAATTCCTTTGTATGGTTGGTTGCCTGGTTGATTCCGTTCTGTAAAGTTATATAAAGCTATTTAAAAGCATCTAAATCTTTCTAAGCGACTAACATAAAATAGCATGGCCAACGAAACAACCGAAAACAAGAAGGAAAGAGGAAGCAGTAAAAAAGACTCGGGAAGAACAATACGGAATAAGCATCGAAGAAGAGACCACCTTCGCAATATTCCGCGAAAGGACCCTCCGATGCGCAAAAAACACCGTCCGAAAACATCGCTTTAAACCGCTTCACGAAAACCACGATCAAACGAACCGGCAGTAGATGGCTGGTAAAAGAAAGGAAAAAATGCCTCGCACAGAGACAGCGAGGCGGCTTTATTAAAAAGCACAAAAACTCTAGCATCCAACCGGATAGATAAAGTTCGTAGAGGGGCAGAATGATAAAGAGGGAGAGAGAGAGAGAGAGAGAGAGAGAGAGAGAGAGAGAGAGAGAGAGAGAACGTGCGCGGGCTCAGGATTGGAAAGGAAAAGCGCGTGGGCGCGGGTGGGTCGAAAACAGCAGGAAACATTTCGCGAAACGGTTCTCCACCTTTCCATCTTCCCCTCCGCCTCTCTGCGCGCTATCCACTGGCCCGTTCCATGCCATTGGCTGCGTGCAAAGTGATTAAAAACATGGGAACGGGCAACTCTCGCGTAGCCACCACCAGAGCGTCGCTCTCGGTTTCCTCTTCCATGGCACCGCTCTATCGGCCTTCCTGTTCTCCAACCCCTGTTTTCGGCCTCGGCCGGGATAGCCACCGCAAATGCCCGAGGGATTTGCCGCTCCCGGAGTATTTTATCCCTTCGGAGACAGAAATGGGCAAAAGAGGCGGTGGCGTTGGGTGGTGTTGGGTGGTGACTGCAGGTGGAGAAAGAGGAGAGGAGAGGAGAGAAGCTGTGGATATTTGAGTTTTCCATGGCGAGGCTGAAGGATTTCCTCTCCCTTCTACGAGCCATAGACCAAATTTCCGGCCACGATCTTCCACCCGTCGAATTCTCCTCGGTTTAATGTTTTAATACGCCCGACCGGTGGCTACTGGCCGCACCGAACCTAGTGATTTATTCGTATTTATGGCCGGCCCGGTTAATCCTACGGATGGGCGGGTGAACGTCGGCGTTCCAAACGATGGATAACGCTGCGTCGTACGATTCCCAGGATAACCCTTTTCCGATCCAAGTCCATCTGTTCGGCAGCTGATTTTTTATTTCCGCGTTACCGGCTGTTCTTTCTTTTCCCTTTCCGTTCCTTTCCCTTTTCCCCTTTTAAGGGGATTTCTCGCGATTCTAGAAGCAGGAAGTCATTGCGGATATACGTAGATGGATATTAAGAGCGAACGAGTTTTAAGAAGTTTTGAGTAGAAATTGGATCGATGGATCTCGGTGAAGTTCCATGTAAATTACCGTAGGAATCGTTCTATCCTGGCTAATACCGTTTCGTTACGGTTTATCTTGTTTATCGACGTTAGTATTTCATTGGAATTTATCTTTAGTAACGACACAGTTTCTGGTTGACGTTAGACCGTTTTGTTCCGAAGGACGTGGTAACATATATTCGTTTTTAATTTATTCGGTCAGGTGGTGGCATCGATTTTACTCCTACGCAGTCGGATCGTTTATAAACGCATTCTACTGTTATCCCGTACATCGTTAATAATAAATGAACAAGTCGTTCCATAAATTTAGGTATAATTAATATCCTTTATGCGTGAATAAACTTGGCCAATAAATTCACTAGTAAATAAAATTTACGATTCCACCTTTAATCCGCGAACCAACAAGCCTAACTTCAAACGTACTATCAAATGTTTTATTTGCAGCAGATGTTAAATATTTGCCAGACTTGAAATTAAAATACGAAATTGTACGCGATATCGTGATACACCAAATTTCTATGGTTCGTGACAAAACTACTACCATAACAAAATTATCAACAATTTATAAAACTGAAGTTACGTAGATAGCTATCACTCGCAAACACTGTACACTAAACTAAACGAGATTAATCCGATATAATTCGTATAACAGACGAGTAAACAATATTCAGCTAACAGCAACATGAAAAGCGAACACCACACGAACCATCGAATATAGAAAAACAAATTATAAGCGTTCCAATACGCTCATCGAATGCTACTACCGACGCTACCACTAAATATTAACTCACGAATCAATGGACATTCCTTTGTAACATTTATCCAACGTGCGAAGATAATACATTTTGTTAATTTAAATTTATCTAAAGAAACAATTCCAACTTCGAATCGTACGTTTCTATAGATACGATTAGCGTGCGCGTGCAGCTCAAAATCATGCTGTTACAATATCTATTATCCTAATCAACATCCAAAACAATCGATATCAACTATCGATATTATGTTCACTCGAATCTTACGCTTTCATGTACGTACAAAGACTTCGCATAGAGAGACTGTGTGAGCAACCGCGATCATATTCAAATTTTATCTTTCATACTTTGATACTCCGATATCGCTATGAACATTTAAAAATACATCGGACATCCTTCGACCATTACTTTTACCTTATGTTCTTCAACGTTTCTTTAAATTTGCACGCTATTCGAGAAATCAACGTCTCGACACGTTGCGACGTATCACTTGGCACAGAACTGCGATTAGCTGAACCCATCGACGGAATGTTAAAGACTTGGAAAACCACCCCTCTGTCTCTTATCAACTCCATCTTATATTTTTACGAAGAAAGTTGCGAGCGTCACGCGGTAACAGGCGAATAGGATCGTTGGACCGCGTGAAAAGTTGGTGCTTCCGGTCTCGCTCTCGGGAATCTATTCGGCGTGTCGGTGAACCGTGCCGTTGATTGCCCAGGGGAATTCCGCGCGCGATCCCGCGGTTGGAAAAGTTGTCTGGTGTGCGCAGCAGCGACGTGTAACGCATCGCGTTTTAAGCGGTAACCCTCGGCCATAGTTGCGTTCCGTGATCCTCGAACCGACGCGACGTCTCTTTTCTATTTCGAATGTAATCGCGATCCCTCGTGGATCCTCCACGGTTTTTATACACGGCGGCTGTTTCGTGAAACGCTCGCTGCCTGTTGGTTGGCCTCTTTGATGGATTTTTCCGAATCGTTTGAGCGATTGGTTGAACGATTGGTGAGGTAGTTTCGATCGATTGGCGGAAGGGTTTGGTTTTAGGGAAGATTCGGTTGAAGCCACTCGGGTTAGAAACATCACGGTACAATTTCATAACTTTGACGTTAATAAAGTGAGAACGAACGAGGAATCCTGGTCTTTTTAGAACGATTTTACGTTGTGTCGGATTTTTAACGACAGACTACTCGTTTCTGAATGTCTGTTACTATCGGAGAAAAATTTTCGAACCTATAGTTTTTTTCATTTGGAACAGGTGCAATTGGGAGAATTCTTAAGGGACAAATACACGTCGTCGAATAAAATGGTTATATCGAAATAATTTTTCTGAAACGATAATCCAACGAATGAGATACAAAATAGTTTGAAAGGATACGCTCCTGGATAAGCGAAGCGACAAATCGGCATTTAGGTTTCGTTTGTTTAATTGCATTGGCGAAAATATGAATTCATAGAAATATCCATAGACTAGTACAACCCTGGGTATTCCTACCCCATTGAAATCGATAAAAAATCGATAAGCTTGAAACGTTTGAGAAATAACAAGGATAAGGGGAGGACCAACGTCATAAGACGTGCTTTTCCCTGCGTTTGGAGGTGGTTCCCATCTTGAAACCACTGCTGTCGGCTGTCCTTTCTAGTATCGCCTTACACAATCACCCTGAAAAAGGGAAGACAGGAAGAGCCTCTCGAGGGATTTTAAAATGCTGGGATAGTTTTTCCTTAACAGTTTCCCAACTTCAACTTTCGTCTTTCCTCTTCTTTTTCCCTTCCTAACATAGAAGAGTACGTTATCGCTGGAAAGTACACGGGCATCTTTGCAACGTAATGTAATTTACGTTACTAGGAAAAGATACGTGCAAGTTAGGTACGTCTACTATTATACGCATTAGAAGATCACGATAAACCTGTACGCATATATTCTAAATCGACGAATATGTTCTTTAGACGTGCATTAATAATAGAGTTGAGCATCTTCTTGAAATAAATAAATTACATTTGAATCTTTATCTACGAACTCCAAATTGAATTAATAGTTCGGAAAATGGATAAGTATGTGTTGAACGTTAGCCTCTTGAGAAGATACATTCCTACGGTTGTTACTCTAAAAGGAATATTATCTTTCCACCTAAAACCTGCCATACATCTTTCCAGAAAACCGTGAATCGCGCTGGAACGTGGATTCGAATAGATCACTTTGCGTTAACTTGAGTATTTTAAGCACGCGCGGAGATAACCGTATCGCAAGCACGGCCCGCCATTTAAATCCGTAGAAAAGCATTCGGCCCTTTCCGTTCCAAATTATTATTGCTCCGAATAATATCTTCTCTTTCGTGGCCGGCTATTCACGACGATACTTTGGATTTCCGAGCGAGAACATTTTTCACGATTCACTCGTACAAAGATCTATTAACCTGTATCGTTTCTTTATTCTTATACCTATAACTTCGAATGACAGGTACACGTTGTACCCGAGAACCACGATAGAAAGACGAAACAGACGATGTTCAAATACTTTATAATAGAAAAATTCGACGTATTTGATGTCGATATTCGCGTTAGAAAATGTAAAAAAAAATAGCCTCTGTAAAATTCAGAAAGTACGTAGAATATTATGCAAACAGAAGCTAGGGAAAATCCAGGAGCAATAAATATTTCATCGAAGAATGTACAATAGAAGGACAAGAAAGGAGGACAATATTCAAAGAATTCACGGTAGAAAAACGAATCATCGTAGGAGTATCCGCGATATTTACTCTCGACGTTCGTCTTAAACTCTCTGGACGAATTCTCGCTAAAAGAAAATACAGAAAATGCCACGCAAACGAAGATGGCGCGAGATTTATAAATATCTAGCGAATGGCCATCTTGTGCACGAATATATAATAAAGTAAAATCGGAGCACAGTATCGAGGCAGTCTACCAAGCCGTAGGGTTGATCGCGAACCGACGAGGAATTTCGAGAGGGTCCGGAATATCTTGGTTATCGGGGCCGCTTGGTCGCCTTGATGGACCGTAAAGTATCGTAACGAGTAATAAGTCTGGGCCAGATTAAAAACGATAAATGTCGTTCGGCTTGGTAGCACGATAAAGGCTGGCTAATAAAAATGGCTAGTTCGAAGGAACCGGATAGAACGTTGCAGGGACGATCGCAGAAACGTAGCTGTAATTGCAACGCTAGCTATCCTCTAATTCCACGAGCGATTATGCTCGTAAAATAGCCGTCGTGAATCGACGAATTTCACCGCGCCAGCTGCGACGTCCGAGAGTCTAACACGCGATCTTTGATCGCGCTACGCGCCTCGTTCTAAGATTAGAGAGCGCGCTTCCGGCCAGAATATCGTTCGCGAGAATGTCGTTGGATCGAGAGCCCGAAAAGGAAAAGATGGAATTTTACGCGGATCGTGATGAAAACGACGAAGATCGTTCGCCGTAAAACGAAGGTGAGAAACGATGAAATGGTTATTGTAACTGAGATTCGTCGTTTTATGATTCGTGCCGGAGATCGTCGGAGGTTACCGGTAATGATATTTGGCCTCGTCAACGCGCCTTTGCTATCTTTTATAAACGTAAAGACGATTTATGGTTATACACGAGTTTCCTTGACAACTTTCTACGACTTTTATACGAATTATTTACACAGATTATCTTGCAGTCTTTCAACGTCTCGCGATATCCAACGAGATTTTTGCTCGTAGTTGCCGCGCAATTATCACAAATACGTTGCCTGAAAACTAGAATTTATAAAGAAACCAGAGAAAAGGTGCTTCGTTGTAACACACTTTCTTCGTGCTAATTTTCACGAAGAGTCGATAAAACATCTATAAACCTATGTTTAGATAAGAAATTCGCTACGACGAGCTACTTTATTCGCCTTTATTCGGTTAGGACGGCACTAGTTGCAAATCGAACGAAAAATCAAACGGAGAAGCTGGCTGACGAACGTGCTCGGTGGTTAAATAAATTTTAAGAAGGTATTTAAGCGAGAACGAGGTTACCTCCTCGTGGAATATTATTTAAAGACGTCGTTAAGTAGCGCATGGAATCAGAGAGAGGTATTCACCGAGGGCTGGACGCGTTGTTACGTAGTAATAGCGATTCCATTTACCACGCTTTATACTCCGTCCCTACTTTCCAGTGCTCCCTCTTTCTCCCTCTTTCTTCCTGCATCCCTCTTCCCACCCCCCGTCTCTTTTATCGAACAGTTGTTTTCATTGCAAAGCTCGGCACGATCCATTAAACGTCGTTACCTACGTCAACAACGGAGCCATTAGGTTTTGTTCATCGAGCGGTGACCAACTTGCCGGCGATCGATCGATCCTAGACGGCCTTCTAACTCGGATAGGCAAAAACTAGGCTTCTTTCGCGCAAACTGCGCGCATTTCGTTTCATTTTTAGTTTAAGGAGAACGAGGTTCCATAATTGAATGCCTCGAATTTGTAAATCATCGAAGCACGTTGCGATAAATTACTAGTAAGTAGATGTTTGTGCTAGATCGGTAGATAGATTACTATCGCGTGGAAGATCCTTCGTGTTGAGATTGTCGGACGAAACTATTTAAGAGTTTTCGTATGAATTTTTGGGAATACAAAAATCGCACGTCTCTCGCTAAGATAATATTCTCGAGGATGTTGGATTAGCGAGATTAAGACTGATTTTCCATATTCTAAGAGTTTGAAATTATGCAAAATCGAGCTTGATCGGTATAATCGATAATACGAACGAGTAATTTATTTCTCACTAGCATCTTTCTTATTGACGGACATTTATATCCAAGCGATGGAATTCTTCGAATAATTTTATGCCTCGTTTTATATCAATTTTACGATACGAAAGTATTCACCGAGGGCCGGCCAATTAATCAAAATTAGTTGCCAAATTATTAATACCATTAGCAAGATTCATCCCCGATATACTCGTCATTATCGCGTACTCTATATTAACAAACAACTTTTTTTACATAAAATCTATTTCTACACTGCAGAACTTCGCGCGCGCGCATTTTATTACAAAAGTTTCTCTCAAACTTTCGCGATTTTTAATTAACATTCCACATTCAAATTGTTATCATCCTGCACACGGGTAAATGTACGAGTGCAATTAATATCTGAACCAAAAAATAGAAAATCCGGTAAAAATCCGAATTCTTCATCTCCGATAGTTTCTCCGCCTCTGAAGTGAAATCCTTGATAAACCAAAGAGAGATGCAACAAAAAAGAGGAAAAAATGGTACAACGAAAACACAGAGGAGCAAAAAAGCTAGCGCTGAATAGCAAATATCCGCAACAAATCAGTTCCATGCAATAGAGCAATCGAACACCGGAGTCGCCGATCCAGGAACTCTTTTATGTCTCGTGACTGGGAGCGGGGAACGCGCGAGTGAATCGTCGCGCTGAGCGTAAATCTCGTAACCTTTGCGGCGAACTTTCGCCCGCTAGTAACAAAGAGTGGCGCTGGCTCGGTCATTTATTCGGATTGCAATAGCTGGATGCACTCTGGCGGAAGCAGATGAAAAGGTTAAAAAACGAGTGGAACGAAGCTTTCGGAGGAGCGAAGGGGCGTAAGATCCTCGGGTTTAGGGGATCGGAGGAGGGTGAAAGAGGGCCGGGAAAGACGAGAAAACTTTGAGTCGTCACAAAGGCGGGAGCATCCTGCGACTCCCTCGCTCTCGCACGCGCCTTCAATTCTTCTTGAAATCTTGACACGCGACTGGAAGTGAATTTTTCTGAAAACACGGGGCCGTATATACCTTTGAACCATCGTCGACCCATTACTTACGTAGGCATCGTGAATCTCTTTGTTCCGCCGTACGAATGGGGTGCAGTGTAATTAATGGAAACGCTTGGACGTTACATCGTAATTCGAGGATCCTACTGTCTTTGTTTCAGCGAGGTTTGATCATTTTTTTTGGGGGGGGGACGAGGGTGGAGAAGATTTACAGGATACGATGGTGGTTCTATAGAAGTATTATAAATGGGGTGTGACAGCGAGGTTTGGGGTTAGTTAACGCTCTATATGGTCACGTGCCTTCCGAGTTAACGGGCGATGTAATATTCTAACTTACATCGTCGTATTTGGAATTCTTAGATATAAACTATCGACGATTATGAAAAAGTAAGACACAAGGAATCTATTATAAAAGAAAGAATACAAAGTATTTTAATCCTAATCCTGCAAACACTAATACTGTTTGACCATAGTTGCATAATAACCAATTAGTTAACTTGTTCACCACGCAATGATTTTTTCTTTTGTAGGAAGATACAGGGAAAAGACAGACGGACAGACAGCATTGTTTCTAGTTCTTAGACTGACTAAGTTCCTACAGTTTTCTTCGTTGGCATTTCCACGTGTACTCCGGCGAACCACGTGGCAGCGCGACATCGGTCATCCAACGCCTTTGCCGATCCCACGCCGAACAAGTTGGAAAACACGTTCTTAGCTGCATCATGTCCGCGATATATACACTTGGTCGATCTTCTATTGACAATTGTACATGAAAAATCTCCTACGCAGCCAATGGACGATTTTATCGTACAAACCACTTTTCTTACCGCTCGTTTCTGCTATTTGTAGACGATTCGAAGCTATATCGTTCCATCGATAGTCCTACTATCGTAGCCACAAATCGATCGAACGTGACATTCTAAACGTTGTGTCTTGAGTCTTGGTACGTTAACGACAGACTGCAGCTGGATATTCAAGGAATGCTCGATTATTCGATTCCCTCGTGCGAGTACCGCTATATTTTGTAGTTTGTAACTACTTCATCCGTGTCTGCATTCTTTCTTCTGTAATAAACATTCGTGACCACCGTGTAATTTTTTCGTCCAATCTTTCTTTCACATCTCGCATAACGAACGTTACTAGCACCGCACTAAAGACTCTTGGTTTTATCTATAGATCGTCAAAGTTGTTTAAGAATGTCTATACTCTTAGGCTGTTATATCGTGCTCTGGCTAGAACCCATTTAGGCTACTGCTCTGTCATCTGAGCACATTACCATCATTATCTCATAAATAATCTGGAAACATATGGGACACAGATTCCTAGGTTTAGCTGCACGCTTTCTCGATTGTCCGATGTCCTTCGACGATCGAGATTATTCGCGAGTCTCGAACCTTTTAAATCTTGAAAGACGCTTGATCGTGATCGTCCGTTGTTTCAACTGTTCTTTTCACGTTCCAAGATACCGAACGGCTTAATAATTCGTCCATTTTAAGGCATTTCGATCTTTCCAATTATCGATTATTATTCCACACAGTTTCCTTTTCTGGTGAAACTCGCTGCGACCAACGTAATTATATTAATAGCCGTACGTCATTACGAACGCAAATTTGTCCTGCGACGAGATCGATCTCTTTTCTCTCCAACGCCTTCAGACGTAGTTTTCTTTCTCTGCTTCCACGCCGATCTCTTTTTCTATTTTATCGACAGTTATACACTGTAGAATGTATTGTCCGTAAATAAATAAAGCAACGAATAAAAAACCGTCTCATCCCTGAAAACAAAAACTTTCGTATTCAAAGCGACAACCCCTTCTTTCTCCCCCTATCTCGTCTATGGGGCCAGTTTAAAAATTAAAGACGCGCCGCTGGCGCGGCAAAATTAATCCGCATCGTATTGCCGGGTGTATTTGTCGTGGCTGCCTGATCGATGTAATTAATCCAGGGTAATTAACGATAAAGCTATGCCAGATATAGGGAATTCGAGCGTGTATTCCCGGGCACGCACCTGGGTGCGTGATCCCGCGTGCCGGAGGTTTTAATCACCGAGTACGGGCGTCGCTTGACTCGCTCCGCGAGGGAACGAGAGACGAGGAAAAGACGGTGAGGAGAGGACACAACCGCCATTTTCGTAATTACAAGCGTCGGATATTAATCAAAAACGCGGCGCTGAGGAGTGCTCGCGCGTGACTCGACGCTAGTCATCGATACGAATTGGGTTCATTGACAACCGATAGACCTCGTTTCCATCGCTTGAGCAAACGGTTCGGTCGTTGACTCCTTAAAAAACAATTCCCTTTTTCTCGTTTTTCTTCCTTTTTCTTTTTTATTTTTGGTCTCTTTGAAAGAAATTATCGGCGCCTGTCTTAACACGATTGAACTAATGTCGGAAGCGATAAATTATCCTTGTTTATAACAGCAACAAGTTTTGTCGATAAAACAAATGTAATTTTATGAGCCAGTTTTACTAATTACAAGCTACCTCGTCATCCTGTTTGACGAAAGATTACGAACTCGTGAAAGGAAAGTCCCTAACCAGCAATTCGTAATTTGTTTGTATATTAATATTGTTAGTTGGTGAATTAAAATTTGATGGAAACGTGACTCGGTCTTCGAACATCAAGAATGGATCAGCTACGGTAGCGTAGGAGAAAATTGTCTGAGTTAAAGGGACGCGTCGAATTTTATGAATATCTTTCTCCTACTAGATTTATCCATCTGGACGATTCTTAGAATTAATCACATTCAAGGAGAAAATAAAACATTTGCTTTCTGTGATATCAAAAAATCGAATAAACGTCATCATCTTCGCGACTCTCGTCTTTCGATAAAGGAAGAAACGAACGAACGATGAATAAAATTTCACTCGTATCGTGCTCGGCATCGTACCAAGAGGTGAACGAACTTATCACTGCACCTAATACATCTCATAATTCCGTATCGTCTTTTGTTACTATCGATACTTATAAAAATACTCAAGTATAATAAAACTCTTTAAATATCCTTCCCTTACGTAATGCTTAAGGCTTGGTGAATTCTCCCACACGCAGTTTCGATTGCTCCATTCATGGAACTCTAAAAATACCAGCCCTCGGAAGGAGGGGAAAAAAGTACAAGAGCAGAGAGAAGAGAAGAGAAGATGATCGATCGCGATCACACGTTGCTCGCGACCAAGGCGATCGACAAATTACCGGGATAACGACGCAGTTCCGTCGCCCATTTATATTCTGCCAGCCATAGCATCTGCCGTCTCCTCTTGATTTCCTCTTCGTTCGCTCGACACGCGTCGAGGAACCGAACCGCGCGCGTCTTTCTTTTCCTTTCCACGTCGTGACAAGATACATCGAGAACGCGATATATATCTCTCTCGTAGATACAGAAAGCTTGTCTCCGTTTCTCCACGCGGCCATCACCGTGGATGGTTTCGAAAGGGGTTGCGCGCAGAACGAGAAGGGGACAGTTTCGTTGCGTCGATTTATCGTTTAATAAAAGGTGATACATGGCCCACGAGGCGACCGTTTTTATTTTCCGCGACCGACCGCGAGCCACCACCACACCCTTTAATCTTCGACGCTCTTGTCGTTCGAAGCTCGTTAAATTGGAATTTCCTCGATTCGACCCCCTATTGTTCAACTACTGGGGTGCATCGTGATTCAGATCGTATCGTATCTGATACCAAATTGGTTTCGAGTCTGGACATCTTGATTCCTAGGTGATTCCTAGGTATGAAATTTTCCTCAGCGTTCGAAGGAGATCTATGCATTTCGGTGGTTTTCGTGGAACGTCGAATGCTCGTAATAGCGTTCGTTTTAATATCACGTAGATGCAACGTTATTCAAAAATGTAACTAAACTTATCGTTTTTTGTTACGATACCAAGGACGTATACAGACAATGGATAATACAGAACTTCGTTATATAATAGATCTTCAGGATGGTGTTAGAGATACTTATTTCTTTCTTCAAGCTTTATAGAATCACAGGATACGAGAGTAGATTTTTTAATTTCTAAATGCTTATTCCTTGTCTATAAAGGACGACTTGGAAATATTAAATCAAACGATACAATTGCCTCAATTTCTGAAACAAGCCAATCCTTCCCATAGACTACGAACTACATAGCGATGATTCGAGCGGAATCCTCGATGACACGATCGATTAAAAAAAGAAAGAGAGAGAGAGAGAGAGGGAAAGAAGCAAGATACACGTTCAACTTAAATCGCAAACAAAATGGGACAAAAAAAGAAGGACCCAGGGATATCTTTATTAAATCAAACAACCTCCCCCTCCACAAGGCTCGGCAAAAGGCTTTCTCCGCTCGAACAGAGCATCGTTTTCCCGATCGTCCCGAATTTTCCCCTTGAGAGATAGCATCTACGCCGGTCCTCTTCGGGGTCGCGATAAGGGACAACAGCTCGGCCATTGGGCATGGACAACACCTCTCGACGATACCGAGTTCTCGGTGCAACCGACAGCTCGACACGTTCGAGCTTGTGTGTCTTGACGATAAGTGATGGACGAACCAACCGAAACGAGAGAGTCTAGCGACTGCACGGGATTGAACAACGGGGTGGCGAACAGCGGGGGTGGTCGTATGAATAGCAAAGCGGGAATCGACATTTCGGCGCTACGTGTTACCGACGACTGACGTTGGTCGCGGAAGGAAAAGAGAGAACAACGGAGAGTAACGAAGAGATGTGAATAGTGAGAGGGATACGTCGGAAGGGGAGGAGGGTGGTTAGTAGGGTGGCAGATACGGAAGAAGAGGCGACGGAAGAGGGTAGAGCGAAGGGAATTACTATGGTCGATGTCGGACAGTACGAGACAGAGGCGGGAAGAAGAACCCCTAAAGAGACGCAAAGGCAGGCCGAAGCGGCGGCGGAGAGACAAGGGAGGGGGTGAAGCTCTTTGACAAGTCAAACATGCGCTAACGCCCTCGTAAGATAGTCACTTTCAACATGGCCGACGAGCACACGGACCCTTTCTGACCCTCGCCAAAGGAGAACAGCCTCCGGGGGGATAGTCGTCGAGGCAAACGAAATATTTGATTCCTCTCTTTTTTTTTTACCCACCCTCTTCTTTCTTTCTTCCCGCTTCTCCCTTCTTTTCTTTTTTCCTCCTCTTTCTCTCTTTCCTCTTTTCTTTTTAACGTCGACTCTGTGTCTTTCCATGGCTCGATTTTTGTTTAATTGGCTTCTTTTGGAGAGCGAGTGCGTCGGGTCTCTGGTACACACGTCTAGCCTGGTCTTCCTCTTCTGGTCGACGACGGGTGAATAACAGCGACGAACCACCGGGAGGTGATTTTGATGAGACTCTGACGACGGAGAACGGGATCGGCAGCTGTTTGACTCGCGCTGATCGTGCTAGACTGGAAAATATGTGTCGTTGGCACGATGTAAGGTCTAGTGGGAGTTTGCGAATACGTTTCGTGTTACTGACAGAGGAACTGATGGAATAGAGTGGAATAAAGTTGTAATTGGAGGACGTCTATACGCAAATATCTAAATTAGAAGATATTAATGTATCGTTCTGAAATCATCCTGTTGTAACACGCTTGCAAGAATTTTTATTAAATATGTCGGGTAGCCGTCGCTGAAAACAAATTGTTAAAGGATGAGAAAGCGGAAAGAGTCATTGATAAATTCATAAGCGCGTTGTTTTTCGCTAGGCGAGTCGGAGGGCAATAGCGTCTGAACGCTGTCTTCCATCGCGACTCGACGACGCGTAGCGTCGTTTAATTGGATTTGCAAAGGATTATTAAAAGGCTTATCCTTCGTCGACGGTCTGTTGTTGACTTGTCGCCGAGCCGCGTTCCGGTCGTGAACGTTTATAATGCAAAACAGAGCCAAGTTGTATTCCGCTTTGCGACTCGTGCATGATAATAAAACGGCTAATGAAACACGCTAAGCAAAAATATTACAATTGCTACTCGCTTTGTAAGATTATGTTAATTATACGTACACCGGAAATTTCATTTTCGATTAAATTTAATGGATGGAAGATTAATTGGCAAAGTTCCCTCGTTACAAGCAACAAAAATTTCCTCTTTCGTTTTTTCTTCTCACGCCAGTCACAAGAAAAGTTCCGTGTGTTTCACGATAACGCGATCATAATTCCTTTCTAAGATACATACAATTGCCGGAGAAAATTATTTAACGAGGAAACTCCCTTCTTATATTACACACGTTGAATTTTTTTGGTCGGAGCGTAATCAGTGCGAGGCGAAATATGCCCCGGTACTTTTCTTTACGTATGTATTAATTCTTCTCCTTCTTTTTTCCCCCAATTTACATGTAAAACTTGTTGTTACGGTAATGTTACGATAAGGTTATTGAAAATTAAGGCTGTCTAGCCAATTTACGTTTGGAGAACGCGCCCGGAATGCAAAGCATTATACTCTCGCGACAATAAAACGTACTCTTAACATAAAATGCCTCATATCTAGCGTAGTATTTTTTACGGTCTTGTATTAATGATTCTACAGCTAGAATAATGAGAAGAATTGATATACTGTATAAAGAGAGAGTACATTCCAAAGTATCCTGAAGAAACGTATTTTATAAACTCTTGTAAGGATCCTTCTATCTTGAGAGGCGATTGTAATCTATGGTAATTTCGAAGATTGCCTTATACAGCTTTTTTAGAAGATGAGATCTAAAGTTGTTTGAGAAAAGGATAAAGAATACAGAAAAAGAGTATAATATAGATTGAAGCGTAGCATGATAAAGAATATAGAGCAAATAATAAAAATAAAACGGAGATAAATATAAAGCGTAACGGAGTAACACGACTATAGGATAGAGAATAAATAATAAAAAGAAAATCGATGGAATAAAAAATAACCAACATGAAGCATAGAATTCTCTTTCGATAAAACTATCGCCATAATTTAAGTTTAAATAAAGATTCCTCCGAATTATAGGCGCAATGTTTAGTAACGCGTGTAATAATATAAGAAAATAGAACAAGTTGATAAAAACGTATGATGATAGGAACGAGCCATGCTTACAGACTATCAAAAACGGAGTACAACTCGCTGTTACATTCTCCTGTTAACAATATTCCAACCTAGTTATAAAATGTAATAAAAAAGAAAAAAAAGGTAGCCATAAAGGAGAGAAGAGAAAGAATCCACCGTAGCAGAAATAGCCTTAAAAATAATCGGAGCCCGTGACCCGCGCGTAATACGTATCAATGCCACGATAAAAATGAAGTTGCCCAATAATTTCACCACAAATAACCACCTGACTCGGCAGCCCTCTAATCAATCGGTAGGTCCGTAACAGTCGGTCGATGTCGTTCGTCGATCGATGCTCAGGATAGATCTTCCCTCTCCCCTATAAAGGAAGAATAACGGGGTAAGATAGTGAGTGGGAGGGGGGTGCAATTTGCGGCAGGGGGAGTTGCGACGATCGCGACGGGAGGCCGGGCGGAAGTTCGGGCCGGGGAGTTATTAGGCGGAACGGAAAGAGGGCTCGGTAGCTCGCGACGAAATGTCAAGCTCTCTCGGCGCAATTACGCTCGATTCATTAAGCCGCGGCTTGGTTCATTGCTTCGAAGTTTCGCGGCGAAACGGTGCGCGGCCGCTAATGACGTTCTATCCCCCCTTAGCCGACCTTACCGACCAGCCCTTGTGGCTCGTGCTCGTCCCAAGGAAACGATCTTACCTCTTTCATCCGCTTCTTCTCCTCGACCTCTCCTCAAACAATAGCGATGCAATTTTTACGAGGAGACTTCCGGCAGCCGGTCCGTTGAAACTGTTGAAAAAGAGAGAGAGGGCGAGGGAGGGAGGGAGGAAGAGAGAGAGAGAGAATGAGAGAAATCCAGTCGTCTGCGGAGAGACGAGAAGAAGAGGCACGATGGTTGTACAGCAGCTAGAGAAGAGAGGCTGAGGGTGGAAGGGACGGAGGGCAGAAGCACTTTGATCGTTTAGAAAAATTGCAGTTTGCCAAACAAAACCCGCTTTTCAGGGGGCGGTCGCGGCTCACGGGAGTGGGAGAGACGGGTCTGCAAGACGTGAAGTGGAAAACCGGCGAAAAGTTCGTTAATTACAGGAGTTTTCGACGGTGGACGGTAGCTCGTGAGGTCGATATTCTTCTTCCTGCCGCCACCGACTACTACCTCTTCTCTCGAACCCTCTTTCTGAACCTCGGTGTGTTTCACCCGCCCTATCTACCGACATCCCACCCCATCGAGCGAGCGCCCCCCCCCCCTCCTACCCCTTTTTCCTTGGTTTCCGAGAGAGCGGTACCCCGTACTCGTAACTCGACTAACGACTCGAAATCTCTTTAAGCAGCGGGGCCCTCGTGGCTTTTGCGACGGCCCTGCCACGTTAACTCGAGCTTTAAGCCGGATTACTTGGGCTTAAAGCGTTCGTTGCCGAGCTGACGAGCGAGCTCTCGTTCAGGTTCGCGCAAACACCGAATGCCTGAGTGGCTTTTTCACCGGACCCTGACGGGGTTAGCTTCCCTTTCGACCACCGATGCCGATCGCGCGTGTTTCTTCAAGATTTCCATTTTTCGTTGAACGCTGAGTGTACTCAGCATGGCGCAGGCTGAATCGTGTGACGGATTAAGCGAATACGTCGCTGGAAAAAGATGGTGGAGGGGATTGGTGGACTTTTAAAGTTGTTCGATCGGAGATTTGTGAAACTAGAGAATTTTTCATGCTTGGGGAGGGGAGGGGGGAGGTATTGTATCAATCATTTAACAGTCCGTCTATAACGCGCAGCTTGGAACATACGAGTCGTTTAACGCAAAAGTGATGCAATTTGATTACCGGATAACGAGAAGTAAAGTGAAAATTCTGTAAGAGGTCGAGTGGGCGATCCTCGCTTATCCTGCTGCCCACCGAGAAATTAACGAAGATACACCTTACACCGCTTCTGCACAAAATAGAATGAAGGTTACGCTTTCGAGATGTAGCGTTGAATCAAACAGACTAACACCACTTTTGCATTAAACCATGCTCATGTATGTCTTTCTTTTATTTCTATTTATTTTTTCTTTTCCTTTTTTTTTTTTTTTTTTTTAGAGTAATTTAAATGACACTTTGAAAGTCTTCAAATGGAATTGAGGAATTCAAAGTGATTTCGAAATTTAATAGATCGAGGATAAAAGAGAAAGTAAAATGAGTTAACTGTCGTAACAAGAACTGTAAATGTGGAATTCATGGGCTTAAAAACGTCAAGCGCGTCCTTGAAATTTCGCGATGTTGTAAACCGCGAGTACAACTATAATTTAAACGAAAGAGAATTACAAATAAAATATCCCAATTACCGCAACATTGACCCTCGCTGGATCGAGGTAGATTCTTTCAGATGCTTCAACCTCACAGTCGACTGGCCCCGATTGCAACATAGTTGCAAGAGTCATGCATCCAGAAGAGAGTGGACGTCTAATAATTGGCCGTTTCCTGTCAGGTCTTCTCTGTAACCGGTACATCCGGTCAGTGAACGGGATGATTTTTACCACGAGTGATGCGAAACGAAAATTGCACGTTTCTTCCCTGTCAGAGCTGTCTCTCTAGCTCTATCTTCATCTCTCTCTTCCTCTTTCTTTCTTGCCTTTGGTTTCACGTTAGTTTCACGATCGTCGAGCGCACGGAGCCGTCGCTAATTCTAAGAAGACAGCTCGCGATCCTTCATTTCTCCGTTCGGTGCAGTCGTTGCCCGAAGATGCATAGGGAAGACGGTGTAATTTGTCAGGCAGCACGCCGAATCTAATGGCGACCACGCCACCAAGACAAACGACTGTGATTAGGAGCAAACAATTACGATTACGAGATCGTTCGCTCGTCTGGTTGATGAATCGCGATGTTGGCCGTGATTCTTTCCTGCAGTGAAAGGCTGCTTCTTGCCTTCTTATTGAAAGTAACGGGACATTCACTCGTAATCTAAGAAATCCTCGTTCGGATTTTTTAGATTGCCGGAGTTCTCGTTGATCGGGATGAGTTTCTAGTCTTGAAATTAGAATTCTTTGTTTTCGATATTCCCTTACTGGTTTCTTTAATGATAGCACTCTGTTCACTATGAATATTGACGTTCAAGTCTGTATCTTTTTACGGTACTAAAGTTTTCGAGATTTCTTCCATGTTTTATTATGATTTGTTCGATCGTGAACGTTAAATCTGTTAATGTATATTATTTTGTATTTTGATCTTTCAACGTGCACACACAAGTTTATGATACACGCGAGGCTTGGAAGAGACGCTTGAAATTGTAATATAAATTTTCATATCTCTCTTTTCTTTTTTCTACGATTGCAAACATTGATTACAATTGCGTTTGTTATTATTTTACTATTATTATCAGTGAGCCATTTATATCGACAACTCGCAATTTCAAGAAGTCGACGTCCATTTCTAAAGTCACATCCAAAATTCTATTATCTGCGAACAACTCGATTCTAATTCGTTCCTCGCCATTCGTTCCATACTGACCATTTGAATGTTAAATCGCGCGGCCGGCTGGTTTTTCATATTTTACACAAGCATTTAATATGTACATATATAATCGCTAGCGGTACACGGTTTTCCACGGTCCAATTTTCATGGCGCTCTCACATGACAGATAGCGATCTAAGTTTCGCGAAACAGCTGTCCAGTCGTGTCACGAGGATGCCTTCAGCGACTCGGCCACGTATTTATAATCTCCGTAGGAAATTATACGCTGCCCCCGTCGCTGAAGACGGAAACCCCACGTATATCGTTAACGCGCAACGGAAGCATTCGAGAAGCGGTCCCCCGGGGATACACGCCATCCTGGCGACGTAATTTCCTCCAAGCACACGATTATCGTGGTCACTCGTTAACCTTTGATGAAATTTCCTCGGCATTTTCTTTTATTTTTCATCCTTTATTTCGAGTAAAATAGCGACGTCCGAAAAAATATTTCCTTCGTTCGAGAGAAACGATTTAGGTTGCGAAGGGTTAAGGTTAGGTTAGGAAAGGTTAAGCTTAGGTTGATTATATATTGTTTATATTATATATACATATATTAGGTTAATATACAAGGTGTAATATTAAATTTGAAAGAGGAATAAAATCTAAATAGTATAGATATAGACTTACAAAGATATAAACATAAAAGGGATAATCTATAAGTATGGTTTTCTCAACTTTTTCTAAATAATTAGTAAATTATCGGATGTAAAATATTTTCTGGGATGTTTTTAAATACCACGAAACTCGTCGACATTCATCCTAGAGCATTCTTTGTACACTGTAAATTTCGGTAAATCGCGGTAGAAGATCTTTCGCTGGAAGTCCATTACTGCTCGAGCTCCATTGAATAATTCCCAGTTGTGCCATCCAATTCCACCGGTGAAATATGCGCACGATACAGGAATAAATAAACGATGCTATCAGAGAGTAATAGAAATAAATAAACGATGCGATTCAAGAGCAACGCTCAATCAACATTCAAAAATCCATCTTCAAGAAACCATTCTTCTATCCTGGTCGAAGAATAAAAATCATGCTTCTATCTATGAATAATAAGGATTCAAAAATAATAGAAATAAATAAGAGATGCGATTCAAAGGCAATTCATAACCACGGTATCACAGAACCCTCCTTCAAGAAACCACGTTTACCACGCAAACCAGATGGATGTACGAAAAGACAGACGGTAAAATCCAAGAGAAATACAAATGAGTATACGATGCAATTCGAGGATATTTCACATTCAGCCGCCTAAAATTCCTCTTGGAGGAATCATATTTTCAATTCATATACAGCACCAAACAATAAATGAAACGATCCAAGAGTAATTCACATCTGGCTTAAAGAAGCCGGTTTTCAATTTAGATAAAGAACCAAATAATACGATTCAAGATTCGTGTCTTGTGCAATTTCGCGCTTCCCGTATTTCTTATAAATGTATAAGAATCCGTAATCTAATAATAAACTCGTTACAGTAAGCAAAAATATTCGGACGTATAAGAATAATAAATATTACGTTTGTGCAATGAGCAATCTTATTATCTCAGAGTATAGATTATGCGAATGCTTCGCGGAGATGTTATCTCGCCTTCGAAATAGCTCATCATTGATCGTTCCGTGTAATGAAGCTAGCCTTGCAGTAAAATTTGTTGGAATCTTACTTGAAGGAAGAAAAGCAACCTTACAGGTTGTACAAGGAATTTCATAACCAACTAACTCGTAAAGCTTCGATACGCAAAGAACGATATTTCCATGAAGTTGGAAGACCAGGCAGACCGCTCTAATCTTCCCATCCCACTTCTCTTTCACCCAGAATTCCCGTTTATCTTTCAGATCGCGCGAGAGAAAAACCGTGTATCGGACACGAATTTCAATTCGAAACACCGAAGCCACCGTTTTCGTCCACCTATTCGCTCTTCGCGAAAGCTCGCTGCCTCCGTTCCGTATATTTAAACAACAAGTGCAGCATGCGAGGGACTAGCGAGTGGAAATACTATTTGTCAACACTCGTGCATTTATACCCGGAGCCCGTGGACATCGCCGGTAAATCATGGCATGGTGAGCGAGAAACAATTGACCACGATGTTCACCAGCCCTCTGTTACGTCGTTGGCGAACACCGAGATCGACAAAATATATTTTGTCAGCAAGGTTGTAGAATGCATGTGACCGCGTAGCTGGCGTAAACCAGGCGAAGGAACAACTATTGACCAGTCACGGAGTTGCCATAACTAGCGGTAATGGTCGGCTCGTTTCGGCTCTCCGTTAGCTCCTCTGCCTCTCTTTCTCTCCCGCGTCTCTCGTCTTCCGCCGCGCTTGTTTATCCGCCCCTTGTTCGCCACCCTCGTCTTCCGTTTCCAGCTCCGTCGTTGCCACACTGACGTCACGTCTCGTCACGATAGGCCGAGTCTGGAACGCCATCGGTCGCGTCCGAGATTAAGAAGCGATACAAAAGGCTGCGAGAGTTTCGAGGTTTTAAGAAACGCTTGATCTCTGGGTTATGGATCGTAATAGCTCGCGAAAGTATTCGAACGCTTGCTATAGCAAATCTTGCACGAATATATAACGTGCGTTATGGGACATTTTTTGAAACCTCATTGACGTTAGCAGACTGCGAGACTGTTAACGAGCAGATTGCAGATTTTGTGTGCATTTGTAAGGGAGATTGAAAGACGCAGAAACGCACAGAAGACTAACATAAAGTGGAAAAATTAGACGAAATATCAAAACTGGAATACTTTGTGACACTTAAGGGATGAAGCAAATTCCTGCTTAGGTCCCATTTCTCTAATATCATTGTAAGAAAATAATTTGCATGAATATTCGCTGTCTGGTAATAAGACACGATTGTCGTGACCATGGTAAGCCAATCTGAAAATGTATATAGAAGCTAGAAGCTGTTTATTGCGAACATACAGTTATTAAAAAATTAGTGTACACTATGAATAGTTGGCTGAAACGTATAATTGACGTTAAAGCTGGACCCATTAAATACTGTGACTTATCGACGTAATAAATAATTTTGTGACTTTGACGAAACTCCATACGTTCGCGTATGCAACAGATAAATATCTGGAAACGTGATTCAATTTTCCACGCTCTGAAAACTCGCTATCGCCATCGCGGACTTACGCTCGCGGAACTGCTTGCCCCGTTCGAAATCGTTTTATTTGCAAACGCATGCATCTTCGTAAACGTCGGCCACCTACCCCTTTAACACCAGGAACAAAGGTGGCACGAAGTTGGCCGATAAACAAGCACGCGGAAGGAGAAGAAAGAAAGCAAAAGAGAAGAGAGAAAGGACAGAATAGCGGCACGGGGAAATTAATAATCCAGGCGAGTAACGCTTTCGAGATATTCCGCGCTTCAAACCGGAACAACCAGCGGCGAGAAGGGTGAAAGGGAAAGAAAAGAACGGAAACCGGAAATTATAGTTACGGCTGACGTTTTAAACGATACGACAAGGCTTGAAAGTTAGTCACCTCTTCCTCCTTTCCCTTTCTTCCATCCTTTTCTTTTCTTTCTTTCTTCCTTCTTTTTTCCTTTTCGTGTTCCTGGGCGCGACCGTCCCCCCTGTGTTCACGGGTCTCTGACTTTTCAGTCAGCTCGAATAAACCTAGGATTAATTACCACAATCCCGGGGAACATTATCGTTATCTACGGCCACCCACCCACCCCCCTCCCCGGGCTTCGCCTTCTATCTTCGCGATAAATAGTATAACGCCGTGCACACGCAACAGGGCTACGTCACAGTGTTTATTATCATCTGATAGCGAGTTGATTAATCATGCGAATGGAGGAAAGAACGAGCGAACGAAGGAAACAAGAAATGGACGACTAGGATTATCCTGCACGATAATTTGCCAATAATATTAATAGATCGAGAAAGACGAGTCGGCAATTTGCAAATTACGTGTACATCGACTTTGTAATTTTACAATTTTATGCTAAACGGGGCAGTCAGTTGGCTCGTACCTCGTAAAGTTCACTCGTTTAACCTGCTACCGTTACGTACGAGAATTTATTAACTCTTCGTAGCTCTAAGTTTAACTGGACACGACATTTCGTTTCTCTTACTCTTAACATGCAAAATGGATTCGTTGTACGAAAACTTACTCGACGTAGACATGCTATTGTCACGATGATTTATAACTATCAATTTACGATTTACAATCATTGCCGTTAAAATATATAAGAAGAAACTAAATACTTCGCCATTGACCGGTGACATGTAAAATTTCATTAACCATGGCGCAAGAGGGTACTGAAGAGACGAAAACAACGAAAGAAAGAAGCAGCCGAACGCGTACGTGTTTCACCGGCGGCAGGGGGTGTGTTTTGTTCTTCGCCTCTTATTTCCCTTTTTTATTTCGAAACGCGCCGCTGGAAACACGAATTTCGATCCTCGAGCAGGGCCTCGAGCCGTCGGTGTCGACGGAAGCGTCGAATGTTTCGGGTATTTTTTGCACGACGGTTCACCCCTTCACCCCGTAAGAGGAGGGAAAGGGTGGAGAGATCGACGCTGGCACACCGGCGAATCGGCGGGGTCGGGGACCAAGCGGGGGTGCACACGGTGCTGGTTTTAATGAACTCTTTCACCCGCCACTCGTGCCACCCTTAAACCGCCGCTTTCACCGGAGGTTCTCAAGCGGTGCGCGGCCACTCGCGCCACGATCGATACGCGTGCACGTGCGTTTTCGCGCACTGCCCCTTTTTCTGAAAAAAAAAGCCACCCTCACCCTGGCCCACGTACACTCTACTCTCACACGCGGAAATAAATAAAATTAACGACCTTGGAACTTTTAAGAATTCTTAATCAAATCTCGTACGTGTACTGTTCGTGATTGGAAAGGTTGGCTAATGGAAAGATACATTTTTCTATCTGTAGATCGTAAACTGCATATTTGCGGATGTGAACGTCGATGACGAGGAATATTTGCTTTATTTTTAACATTTTAGGATAAGGGAAGAGTTCTATTATAATTTGCAGAGTCGAAAAGCTTTACAGAGAAAGGGCTCGTAGGACAAAATGGTGAATCATATTAAAATCTTTTTCTTTTTTAATACTACCTGTGTCGGAAAGCTCGCGTCTTAGATCTGCGTTTCTATAAATCCTCCTTCCCTCAAAAAAATTCATACGTGTACATCACACCTTCGCTCTTCGAATCATTTAATACATCATCGAGTAATATTAAAAAGGATATTGAAATATCGATACAAAGAACGTTAAAAACCAATGAACAAGTTGTTCCAAGATAAAGAACACAACGAGATACCATTTGATAGGGAAGAAAGGATTAAAGGAGCGGGGTTGAGCGCCACTGTCACCTGGACAGGTTGGCGATGTCGAGAGGGCGAGAGGGTGAGAGAGCGTGGTGAGGGGCAGAGCTGGCTCGGTCGGTGTGACGAGAATAGAGGCATGTTATTGATTATGGAAAAATACCCTTGGCTCAGGGGCGGAAAGAGAGGGTCGCAGGGGTGGCCGGCACCCCCTCATCTTCGAAGCACGGTTCCCAGCCGGTGTCATGGCTACTGTACACCGTGCATTCTCTCTGTCTGCCACCCCCCTTGTCGTGTTCTTCGCTCGCCGCAACACAGCCCGCCCCCTTCTCCTCTATACCGCCGCCTAATCACCCCTTCTGCTACGTGCTGGGGGTCGTCTGACAGTATGACGTCATAATAACGACATGTCCTTGTCGGCTGTTACCCTCTTCAGGGGATAGTCGATAAGCCAGATCGGCGAACTCGCTTATCGCCAAAGGATACGCATCGTTTTCCTATCGTACGGAAAAGTCGATTTTACGACCAGTTGCCGCGGCATCGTCTCTTCGAGAATTGCGATGGGGTAGTTTTCGGCCGGATGACGATCTTTCGTCGTCGATGTTGGAAGAAAGAGTGGAAGGTTTCCAATTTTTGATGGGCTGTTTCGAGTAGATGAACGACGCGCGCTTAAAAATCGGAAACGACGCCGATCAATTTTATAGATTGAGACGTAAAGAAGAGGAATAACGTAAATATTCTTCGAAATTTATCTTGCCATTTATAACCATTTATGCCATTCGATTCGGTGAATGAATATACGCAAGTTAGTTGCCCCTTTTTCTTTTTAAAGCTGGATACTAATCACGTGCTTACGCAGATAACGAGATTAAGAAACTTTAAGCGGGGTTGACCAATTCGGTTCGTACGAATTGCGACTGCAAGTTTTGTAAAGAGCGAGAGATGAGTTCATCGTTATCTATGAAAACATCGTCGAACCTCTTTATTCGTCTATTATTGAAATTTCTGAAATATAAATTCAACGATAAGAGCTAGCTCCGTGGAAGCCCCACCCTCGATCCAATAAAAAACCTATTCAAAACAACCATTAAAAAATCGCAGCACCGGCGAGAACATTCACGGGACTTCTTGATCCGGCTGTTCTATCGTAATCGCGTTAAAAGGCCTCTTCGTTAGGGAGACAAGCGGCAGCGCGGCAGGTAATGTTCTTAGGCCGCGTTATTTTCTTAAGCCGAGCGACTGCTTTCACTGAAGCGTTTTCCCCAGGAGTGATTACTCTCGTAGTTCGCCTCTTAAATAAAAACCACTTGCTTAGTGCCGTTAAATCATCCCCTTACGGCCACTCGATGTCTGACAAACTTTTGAGCAACATAGAAAGAAAGACAGAAGAAGGAGAAAAATGACAAGAATGAAAGATTCACACTCGAACGAACGTTTCTTTGGACGAAACGATAACACAGGATAGAGGAAGGCTTATTAAATGCAACCACCCTGGCACGGAGCAAATGTTCCTTGTCGTCCGCGAAAGATGCTTAAAATAGAATTAAAAGCTTGCGTGCGGTGTTGTTTAATCGACTACACACCCTCGCCGGTGTTCGTCGACCCTTTCGGAGTCGCCTGACAGTTTTGACGTCATAACCGCGGCTAACCCCCGTGTCCCGCCATCCACTGTTACCGTGCACGCTCGGAGCCCCTGGTGCACGAGCCGGTAAGGCAGACTGGCGTTTTTACCGGCTGAGAAAACATCCCTTAGAAGAGACGCGTTTAAAAACTTCTGCCTTGCTGCCCTCGTCGGAGTAGACGACGATTGTTAACCGTAGACATGGTCGATGGGGATGGAGCAGCCACGTGGTGATTATTTCTCTTTTCTTTCTATCTCTCTTTCTTCCGTTTTCCTTTTTACTCGAATTTCAGGAGGAATGATATTCTTTCACACGGCGTTTCGCGGGTGTTGAAATTTTCCGTGATTCGTAATTATTTTCTTCTACAGTTCCTATTAAATCAGAATCTGAAACGATAATAGATAAGCCGTGTTTACTATGCAATTTTCCACGTCCTCGTCCATTGAAATCTTTAAACCATCGCCATTATTTCGCGTATATTCGAAGAACCGAATTTCCAACATTTTCTAAAATATTACCTTCACACGGCACCAGGAAACTTCTCGCAAAACTCCGTTCAAAATTCACAACCACCGACCCTCCAACCCTGCAATTCCAACCGAATCAGAATCTGAAAAGACACGATCGCCGCGCCGGATCGGCCAGCAATTTCTCAAATCGGCGTCAGTCTGGTCTATAGCAGGCGGCGGTACCCGCCTCGATCCTCCGGTTCCAATCAACGATCCAGAATTTATTAGCCACCCTACAATGGCCGTGCAAATTGTGCGAGGTCCCATGGAACGCGCAATTTACGTCCGCGAAGGAGAGGGTGCGCGACTCAACGGGTTGGCCATTGTAATTATCATTCGAGCAATGCCAAAAGATAGAAAAGGGGTGAGCGGGTGGATGCGTCGCGACGTTAGTGGTTTTCTCCGCGCGAGAATCCAAGTCCAATTTCGCGTTCTCTTGATAAGATTCGAGGCAGCGGAGAAGAGCTGCTCTAATTTCGAGCTCATTATTATGCGCTGCAACGGGTCGAACGAAGAGGGGCGCGGCCGTTGAAGCCAGTTCCAAGCTGCGTCCGGACAGGGTTAAATCTGTTTCTGAAAGGGCTGAAACGACATCCCTGGTATCCGATGTCTCTTCTAGTGAATTCCGCTTTTGCCTTCCGCTAATACGCGCGGCTTGTACGCGCGGCTTGTTCGCGCGAGCAACCGGAGAACCCAGAAGGAAACTCTAACTGCAGGAAGGTGGAAAGAGAGGAGGAGAGAAACTAGGTAAGAGGGTGGCGAAGACGAGTCACCCCTTAATCTTCATTAAGCATCCCTTAACTGTTCGCGGCTCCCCGGGCGATAATTCTCCGGAGCTTCTCTCGCGCGACAAATGGCCACCCTTTCCGACTGACGAAAAAAATAGGAATCCTCGTCGGGTCATCGCCTTTGAACCCCCGTCGTGGCTAGACGTTTCGCCGTCGTGAAATAGATCAGCCGTAAGAGTGAGAAGAGAAGCGGCAAATTTTGGTGATTCGCGTAATAAGTTTACACGATTGGTTAAGGCTGTGAGTACAGTGGGTGCACGTTCGGAGGACTTGTCGTTTTAACGATTAAAACGTCCAAAGACTGAGACACGTACACTTTTAGGAATCTACGTATACGTGAAGATCCTAGGATTGAAACACGATGAATACATGTTTGGTGATTTCTTGACTCTTCGCTCTATAATTGAATGGACAAATTTTTTAACGCACATCGTATAGTAAATAGAATTACGATAATGTTCCAGCCGAATTTTTCCTCCAATCTGAAGTTTCATTGGCGACACATGTAGTTTTAATATTTATGGTCAGAGAGTAAACGTGGATGCTCTTTAATAGAGGAGACTGTGAAATATCTCTGATGTTTGAAATTTTAATGGTCTCTTTGAGTTCCTTCAGAGCCAGCACGTTCAATTTTTTCTCATTCCACATACTCTTCATGATAAATTCACGTAGACGCTGAAACAGCTTACTTTATGCGCTTCTGCCTAGAAAATTTCTCCCTAAATATGTCTTTCTAAAAGAGATAAATCACTGTTCCGAGGATTCTCATCGACTTTTTAAGATTTTCATTTTAATATATTTTCTTGTTCCTTCGCCCTTCGAAAAGGAATTAATTTTGTCGCTCGATATACAACTTCCCTTGTCCAGAAAAATAAGTAGTAGTTGGCCCGTACATACCGTTGAAATCTCAGGCAAAGATTCGAATTCCTTGAAACGAGAGCCAACGAGAAAAGCCAAAGCGAACTGTCGACGACAAAGGATCTCGTTTCCCACAATTTCCTTTGCACGTATCATAACGTTTACCTCCATTATCCGAACACGACATCCTGCTGAAAATCTCCGACGACAGAACCGACGACCAGTCCTACGCGAAACGGCGTTATTGCTTTCCCATTTCGCGCGTTTCTCCCCCTTTTAAAATAGCGGCCATTCGGTCGCAGTGACTCGCTATTTGTCGCGGTTCTCCTCCAGATTGGATTTCCCCTTTTACAAATTACGCTTCCTCGAATCGACGCGAACAGAGATTCATGCTGAAACGGATCAAACATCGCTAGCCATTGCTCTAGAAGGAAGCTACTACTATCGAACATGGAAATCATTTCACGTGGAAAATTTCGTACGATACTTTGTTCGAGGAAAGGGAAGTCCCGTTTCTGTCAGGGTCGATGTTTCAAATTTTACGAATATAATCGTCGTGATAGTCGTTTCTCGTTGCGGTGATAATGAAATTACAAAATGTATATTATTTAACAGGTAACAGTGCATAGGCTACGTGGCGGGCATAAAATTACAAGCAACACGAAAGTACAGTGACATTACGCGTGTTATTTTGCCCGATAAAAAATAAAATAAAATAAAAATAACGTGCCTCGGACTTGGTTAATTAACATGTAAATGCTATAATAAATGGCAATTTGCCAATTACTCTCTGCAGTCACTGTACAACACGTATATAAAAGTTTTCTATTCGAGATACTTTTACGAGCCAGTGTACATATAGCCAACAATTTCAATAACTAACCCTTCGCCAAAGCAAGCAAAAAATCTATTCACCCCATCACGAACAAGTGTAAAATCTAACCGGAAGTGGAAGTCGCCGTGAACGGCAAAAACCTCGAGCCAGCCCTCGAGGCCATCAATTTCTCAGTTGATCTCGGCTGAAGAGGCACACGATCGAAAAGAAAACCTTCGCCGGATAGTTTTTCCCCTCGCGTCGGGCTCATCTCTCGAACTGGCAGCCACGTCTACTGCCCTTGATCCGTGCGAGGTACGAGTCTCCGGCAGGAGATATCGTGCGATACTAACAACACCGAGAAACGTGGAAATCCCCGGAAAGACGAAGAGACTCCGTGGAAGAAAGGACGAACGACGGAAATATAGAGAGCGAGAGCGTTCGAGAATCGTTTACCGACATCTCTCCGACCAACGGAGACTTCTTTCTTCCTATCGTCGTCCCTCTTCCGTTCTTCGTCTCTCTTTTTCCTCGTCGTGGAAACACAATGGCGAAACGGGAAGCTGCAGAATGCAGCCAAGGGTCTGAGTGCTCGTTGCTGGAACACACTTTCGGTGGGATAAAGAGAGACAGGGCGACGCCGCGCGCACAAGACCACAGTATACGGCGTGCAGGCTGGTGGGGATGAGGGTGCACGTTTCGTCGAACAATGTGCTTTTGGCGGGTGTAAAAAAGCAGAGGGGATGGAAACACGTCGCTGGCGCGAGAGAGACGCGGAAGACACGTGTGGGCATGGGATGGGCGACGCGTAAGTGAGATGGAAAGGAACAAGGAGAAAAATGGAGGCAACGAGAGGCGAGGCAAGGGTGAAACGAGAAGAACGAAAGAGACGAAGCGCGCGAAGGAAGCTCGGAGATGTCGGGCGTCGCGACGCCAGGTTCCAGCATCGGTAAAAAGCACCGGCTCTATCCTTTCGACTATCCTTCGTTTCGATTCTACGTGGCTCTGTCTTGATTTCTCTCTTTTTTTGGCGGGGGGAGGGGTGCGCGTTGCCCTCCTCCTCCTCCTCCTCCATTTGCCTATTTGCCTAGTCGAAAGGGATAAGGTAGAGATCCTTCTTTATTTCCTCTTCCTTCCTCCGGTCGCGAGGTCCCACCCTTTCTTCAGCTTGGAATTTTAACTTTCTCCGAGCTTCTTCATCGATTCCCGTGAAGAATCGTTGGGGACATGGTAGATATTAGTAATCGTGAATGCACCATCCCTCGAAGCTTTTAATGCCTTTGTGGCAACTACGAACCGTGTCTTTCGCTCTTGTGAGAAAAGGATTTCCATTCTAAAGCTACAACGTTTCTAGACGCTGTAGCAAAAAAGAAATGTCTATCGTTTTATGTTCATTTTGGCTCGGAAGAAATCCTCATCTTAGTTCTTAACTCCATTTTTTTCCAAAAATTTAACCAGCACACGTATCAATATAAAAAGTACGAATTCGCGATAACTTCGCTTAGAAAGCAACAGACGCATGTTCAGTTCTTTCAGTTCCTAACTGCACGTAATAATATTAAACTTCGAAAGAGCTCAATTTTCTCACTTCAGATCACAGACCAGTGGAAAAAGGTTAAGAACCATCGCGTCGAGGTATCAACGCCAACAAATAATTCAGGTTTAATGTTTGCTGATTCTACAAAGATCGCGGCAGCTGCCATCGATCTATAGATACATTTTGCTAAAATATCACTGCTACCACGAATCTCCTGCAAACTGTCCAAATACTTATGAGCAATAGCGCCCATCCATATACATGTATGTATATGTAGCTACATACCTATACGAATAAGAATGGAGAGAAAGGAAAGGACGTCCTCGTTAACTATCGCGCGGCGAATAAAAGAATGGTGGCTGTTCGTTCTGCCATTGGCGAACGGATCGTTACGTTCCGAGGAAAAAAGCGGTCTAATGGACGGAGCGGTTCCGATAATACGGTCGACGAATTAATTCGCTGTCGTCGTGGTCGTCGTTCGCTCGATTCTCCCCGCGTTTTACGCCATCGTTCGTCCCTCCTCGTCGTCGTTTGCGATCGCCTTCGATTCCTCGCGACTTTCTCATCCATCCGTCGTCCCACCCCAGATGGAAATAAACCCGACTTAACGTCGAATCTTCGTCGACGTGTCTTGCGTCGAACGGCGTCTCGTTTACGAGAAACTGTGTTAACTAATGGAATTCAGGCGAACAATAGACGATCGACCGTAACCGGACGCTGAAGTTAAGTGCTCGCGAAGATCGTCCTAGAGCTGAGGTTGCCCTTTGAGAATTCTGCTGTGGATGTTCGAATGGATGGGTCTCGCTTGCTGTCTACGGGCTTCCTGTTGTGCGTACAATGAAATTGTGTGCACTGTGCAGCGCAGATGCGGGACTTCGTGAATCAGGCTGATGATAGCGGCGCTTGGTTGAAAGTTTTTGGCCAAGTCAACGACGTTTAGCGAGATAGTGTTTTGTTGGTTCATTGTTTGGAAGATTGATTAATCCTTTAGACCTTTGGCGATGGAGTTCTGTTTAACGAACGAAGATTATGGTTATATAATAGTTCGAAATATACTCAAATTTGAGAAGAACGACAAAGAAATATCTTCGTAGTTCGTAGAATAATTTTTAAAGTAGGATCCGCAATCCCACTCAGCTTTCTAACTGTTCTTCTATATCATATCTAGTATTTCGATATTCTGATCACGCGTTTAGCATCCGTTAACAAGTTACGCGCGTGATTTCGTAATTGCTTGTTTCAAACCTTTCCACGACGAATAGAGAAGTAGTGAACAAACTGCTTTCTTTTTATTATCCTTCCTATGTTATAATTAAAAGTACGAATATACAGCATCTCTCAGCCTTTCCAAATAAACGATACTAAACTGTCTTTTACCAACTACACTTCGCTAAGTAGTACCGATCTATTCATCTCCGTAGTATTCATCTCTGACGAATCCAATGTCTTGTCACGCGAAAGGGTTAGTTTCCTTTCCAAGTAGAATTTACCCGAAGAAGACGGATGTACTGGAGATCAATAAGGTTTATTGTTTTCGCGTGTTTACGATTTCGTCGGGAATGACAGTCGTATTTGTCCAGCGCTATGTCCGTTCTTGGGAACGATTGCATTGTACACGATTGGTATCGTGGTGTGTACACGTCTAGTCCCGTGTGCAGCAGTGGCACAGTCAATTGACCTCGTTCTCGTTCGTACGTCGCGGCACGACTGGAACGCGACGCGACGCGCGAATATCACCGATTGTGGCCCGTGGAAACAGCTACGGTACACGTGTATATCACCGCTTGAATATCTCTAGTGCATCCACGCGGCTCGATGGCTCTTCTCTTGCTTTCGTTTAAAGATGTTTTACGCAGATGTACTTGACTGTTGCATAGAGTTAATATTTACAGGAAATGTCAAAACGATGTATCATTTAAACGAAGGAAATATTTATTCAACAGCGAGAAACATTTGGCTGAGAATCATCGTGTCGTAGGTCAAGATCTTGAGAACTCGAACGTAGTAACAGATTTGAACCTCTATAAGTATAGTCCCTTCAGCTCGGTAATTTATTAAGTTACTACCTTGTTCACCGTGACGATATACGTTTTTTTCATTGTTATTTAAATATTATTAAATATTTTATTATAGTTTATAATTTAATATTAATCAGATATATATATATTCTTTTTTGTTCAAAAATATACTCAATCTTTTATAATGACAAACACAAAACACCATTTTATGAAAGCTAGCAGTGGACTGTCGCACACCACTACGATTCTCAGCACTCCATTTAACTAAAAAATATAAGGTTTCAAATTACTGTTCGTTGTTATCAACGTGTAATAGGAAAGGATTTATAGAGAGTAGAATTTAATAATGGAGGTTTCTTCCACGTAAGTTATAATGAAATGGTGAAATATTGCTTTGAGGATGTAATATGTCCTGAAGGCGAAAGAGGGGAATACATATTATTGAAATATGCTTTTGTTACAAAACGATATTAAAAATATTGAAATATTACTTTGGAGATCTAATAGGTCTTGTTGCATGTATACCGCTCAAAGGGCTTTTTTCTTCCCTTCGTTTAAATACGTCCTGTGCGGAAGAAATTAATGTGTTACGTAAAAGCAGTATATAAAATGTTAAAATACGATCTCAAGGATTCAATAAGTTCTCGAAAGAAAAATCTTTCGGATGGAAGTTAACGAAACGATGAAAACTATGACGACGCGTCATACTTGAACGATCATTTATCAGCCTATTCCAATATAGGCAATTTTTATTTTTATAAAAAAATATTCACGCCAAATATTCTATCGATGAGTAATACGCGCTATCGGATCGTGATGTCAGCGTCGACTATGGTATCTGATGGAAAAAAAGCGCAGTAATGGAGCATTTTCAATGCGTCGGTGTGTCACGGTTGGCGTTGATTTCCTTACGCGCTGTTCTTTTCGAGAAATTTTCCAACGCATATCTATTGTCGACCCAATAATGCGCTCGACTAGAACGTGATACGTGAATGTTGCAACGAACACAAGTGTCATTGATCCCAGACTATGGATGGAGGTGAGATCGCGTTAAGAGGACCTTGGTCCATTTTTCCTTTTGGCTTTCGTCGCAACTAGTCAACTGTCAAACGCGTATCGTTCAACAACGATTAATCCTTTTACGTTTAATGGTCTAACAAGAAATGGAAAAAGAATGATAAAAAAGAAAATTTATTTCCTTTATGATCAAAATATTCGTGTTTGCGAGGTTACATACAAAAAATAAGTAATTTCGTCTATCCGTGCATCCGATAAAAAATTCTCAAAGGTTTCTTTGATAGCAGAAATTGTACTACACCCATCGTGAAATTAAAAATTCAGATTAGTTTCTCCTAGTAGCATTATCGAACCTTTCGATGTTACAACAACGATGAAACTAAACGTAAGATTTCTACAGAACACGAGGTTGTCATTGATTTTTGAAAATGGCGCCACGATGCAACGATTTTAATTTCCATTTCAAATAAAATATCTTTATAAGCCATTAAAATTCATCGTTAATGGCATTCGTAACAATATTCCTGTCACGCAACTTCCAACAGCAACTAAACGAGAGATTAAAAAGAAGCATAACTAACTATCGTTGAGCAGCATGTACGTTCGTAGAACATTAAATTTACGAAAATCGACCAGTATTTAAGTTTATTAGCCACGATTGATAATGAAAATTCGAACGAAAACGGTCCATCGACGAACTATTGCTAATTTATTCGAACGAGGATGATTTCATGGATGGAAAACGAAATGGCAGAAAAGAAGTATGAGGAAAAAGGTTGTACGCGGAGTTACATTAATTAGTTGGCGGACTAGCATAGAGAGAGAGACCATTATTTGAAATCGATTTCGCGAGTACAATCGCGGCTGGCAATAATTAAAATTGCGGCATAGTAATTCGGATGATTAAGGGCCACACGGTGCGCAATTATCGCCTGCACGTACCGAAAAGGAGATAAATAACCGTAGGCGACATAAATTCTCGTGGACGCGCGCCTGTCTGCGCTGTTACAAACGATAAATCCGCTGGAAATCGTCACGCGGTCGCGGGAACGCTTGCGTTTTCCCAATCTTATTACTATCCGTATACCGCACACCGTCGATTAAAAATTCGATAATTATTCATAGAATAATATATAACTTTTTAGCTTTGATCGACAAGAAATCGTACACCCGTTTCTATCGTTTCAATCCTCCTCCGTTTTAACTATATTCACGATTTCTGAAGTTAAACCTATGACTTTTTATTACTATTGCTACTTCGTGTAATTATACGTTTATTAAATCGTAAGTCGATAAAGCAGATGATTGATACACTTCGAGCATGAAATATTTCGACGAAGCTAATCCTGAATCGTAGAACATCTCTGTCTTCTTTGCGAAAACGTAAAAAGAAATAAATGTGTTTCTAGCGACGAGAATTGGTCAACAAAATTCTTCCCGTGATTCTAAAGAACCTCAGCTCTGAAATGGCCTTTTCTAATCTAGTACTCACACCTTCATCGAATGCGGCGTAAAGTCAACTACATTTTACCTAAAATTTATATGGACTCAATCCTTTTACGTTCCCGCCTGGACTTTAAATTACCACCAATCGCGGGATACGTCTTTTTAATATCACCGGAACGCGATCAATTTCGAACAAAAACACGAGAGCAAAGAAGAAAACTACCGAAACAAAGTATTAAACGTATTTTTCTCCCCGTAGGAATTGTATCCGGATGCATGGGACGCCGTGACACTCCGGTAATTACGCGCGTAGATTCCGACCGTGGAATTTATTCGTCGTTTATCGCCGGTCACCCGGTATATTAAACAGACGATCGCGTCGTTTTTCACCGAGCTGACGTCCGCGCCGCTCGACGATGATCTCGTCGACGATAACTTGCGCAATCAAAATCCCGATTTCGCGCGTGTCACCCCTTTCTCACGGTCGAAAATCGTTTACGAACGCCGTCGTTCCCCTCGCGTTTCCCACAATTTTTTTTCTTCCTCCCTTTTACGTTTTCTATCGGTGCTGCAGCATTAGTCGAAACACGTTCGACACGTTTTATAAAAGTGTTTTACGAGTCGCGCATATACGAGAATCATTATTTCGCGTGTAGAAAATTCTGTTCGCGGGAAATTGAGGATTTTCATGGTTTCGGCCGAATGGGGTTATTGTTAGTTGAATTTATCGGGGAACTTATCTGGCACGGATAAAGCGAGAGCAATTAGTTAACAGGAGCGATTGAGTTCAGTTTTGTGCTTGGAAGGAAGGAAGATGCTGCTTAATCGATTTCTAATTGGATTGACAAATATTCTTGGTGCTTACGGAATTTTTTAAATACTATATTTTTTGTTAAGTATTATGTTGGTGGAAAACAAATGGCTGATTGACGATAGCTCGTCCAAACTTGAATTTTAATTCCTACGTGCTTCGTGTAAGAAGGGAATGAACTGTATTTCTTGTAGTTCTTTTTTAATCTACGAATATTAAATAGTCTCTCTATGAAGATGTTTTATTTTTTCTACCAAGCTCCGGTATCCAGCCTTTGTCAAAAATTGTAGATCGTTGCGAAGGGATAAATTTAAAAAATTATAATAATTCTTGGATTGAGCTCCAACTTTCAAACTTAATTAACTTTCCATTGACTTTAATCCTTGTAATAATTTCACTATTTTAATAATACAAAAATCATAAAGAATAATAGTCAATCGCTATAGTCAATGAGACGCAGTGTATTTGTTCTTACCGTGATCGATCATTTTCTTTCCATCATCGTAATGCATCGGACAGAATTGTCGCAGTAGGAAGTAACGTAGTAAGAAAGAATATAGCTGTTTATAACTTGTTATACCGTTTCTCTAATCGTATAACAATTCTTGTCTTCTTTTTTCTGTTTTCAGCTTTCTGTAAGTTGCGATTTATGTTAAGTTCTCACTCTCGTCACTTGAAAACCCACTCTCTCACGTTGAAGATCTTCAGCTGAAGATTGTGAACTTTGCTCTGAACGGATGGATCGTTCTTTCGGAGTTAAAAGCCTTTGTTAACTACCCAAAAGTCGAACTAAAAATCCCTTCTCTTATCTGAAGAAACGTGCCCGCTAACTTTCGATTAAAGACAACTTCGACGCTTTAAGAAGACAAATTTTTCATTTTGATTCTTTTTAACTTTCGGGCTCCCATTGCATGTAACGCGATTCTCCACGGTGATATTAGAATGTGATACTAATCAATCCCTATTCTTAAACTCTTATGATTCTCTTGAGTATTAGCTATAGTGCCAAAGAAGACGATTATAATAAAATTATATATCATCGGTGCAATTACAACGTATCACGAGTGGAACAAATTAAAGCTAATTTATGGGTAATCGATGACACGTGGAAGACAAAATGGCAATGGCTCTCGTTGTAAAGGCAAAGAAAAATCAGCGAGGGAATACACGACAAATTAGAAAAAAAGCTTCCTACTTACAATTAGTATATTTTACTTATAACAATTAATTTCCATAAATCTTAAGTCGCAGTCTTTTTGTTAAGTTTATAAAAATATATGATTATAAACTAATGTTGATTATAAATAAGGAACATATCTTATGTATTTAACAGCGCGAAGAAATTGATGGAAGAATGAATAAGTTATTTACCTTAATTCTAATGAATTTTTATTTTTTTATGAAAATGCCACTACCTGAGCGTTACTTAAATATTCTATTTCTTACAAAAATATATTTTACTTACTCCGATCTTTTCATTTTGTTCGAATCAATATTCTCAATCAATCAACACTCAATCGCGATTAATGCAACTTACTCGTATCGAACATTGTTAAAATCACTCTGATTTCGTTTGGCGTCACCGAAGCATATCGTGTCACAATTGCTACAGCATTTTCATATATTTTTCCAAACGTAATAAATCTTAAAAAAAAAAAAAAAAACTTAATATCCAACAAACACAGACCATTACAAATCATCGAAAAATGAAAAGGAATATCAAGAACAAGAGATGAGGAGAAAATACACACGTGTACGCGTACTTACATAAGTACGAACGTATCAAGAGCAAATCGAGTTCACCAGATGTTCTCGAGAAGAACTGCTCGTCGACTTATTCTCAGGGAAGCAACAGAAAGAAAGAGAGACAGACAGACAGGCAGACAGACAGAGACAGAAAGACGAACGTGTTAAGCGGTAAGACAGAGAAACGTATGCGCAAAAGTGAAACGGAAGAAAACAGAGTGCTGGAAGGAAGAGAGAAATCTGCACGGTTTACCAGGTATATACGCTTACGGCTGTCTCGCTGTCATTAATTAATCTCACGTGATAAATGTTAAGTCGTCTGCCAACTTGGAAGATGGTAACGCGGGCCGCGCGCTGGCCCAGCTGCGTGCCGCGATTGAATCAGCAACGGGCGAACGCTGAGACACCGGTGGCAGATGTTGCTGCATAAATTTCTGTTAATCCTTCGTGGCAACGACCAGAATCGTTTGTCCCACGGCGGCCGCGAAAGATCGATTGTCGTTGCACGTGGCTGCATCGATCTATTCTCTGGTTTTACGTAGATCTTGGATTTTGTATCGTATTTGGGATAGAAATTCGTTATGCGACCGATCTTTGATTCTGGATCGCGTTTACAGTGCTTGGGATATGGCGTTGCTCGAGACACTAAGTTCTAGTGGAGAACAGAACTTGAAAACACGATTTAACCACAAGCACTATACATATACTATTGTGCTATATGTGGATATCGGTGCGAGGGGTAGGGAATATTTATTTGTGTAAATTCATATTTTTAGCATTATAATCGAGAAGATGCGACCCGGACAGGGAATTGTCTTACTTGCTTAAATATCGTGAAGCTGTGCTTTGGGTATTTTATGTATCCTTCGTCTTACGTGCATTTTATGCGTCTCTGTGCCTCCTCAATTTTCTTACAAATACATAAACATCCACAGTATATTATATTAGCGTATTAACACCGTTACTTGTAGAAAATATGAACAAAATCATTGCTTCTTTTAATTTCATATTAAAGTTTCTTTAATGGAATGGCCGTAGTGTAATACATCCTGCTGTTCTCCTTGAGTCTATATGGGTCTAACATTTCCATAGATACTGTTCGAATATCGATAGTTTTTAAGTATTTGGTACTAGTGTTCGATATAGTTTTTTTAGTATATGTTTAGTGAATATAATTTCGCGCATTCCACGTTTCTTACAAATGAATCATTCCAAAGAAACGAGATCTCCGAGGAGATACAAACGCGAGGAAGTGAGGAAAACAGCAGGATTGAAAGTTGAGCTAAGAGACTAAACTAAACCTTACAAAGGAGCTTCAAACTATCTCTTTAACAGCCCCTAAATACTTTTCTCTATTACTCCCTTCGTTTCTCATTTCATCCCCCAGAAAGTGATAATTTAATCTACCTCACGCAACAGTCGTTATTATTATCATAGAACATCGAGACTGAAGGTAAAACAAAAGCAGGGATAATCCTTCTATCGATACTTTGGCAAGTTCTAAACCAGCCAGCTACCTATATCCCTGGCGTGTAGCAAGGATTTTCGTTAGGTCGGGAAACAGGAGCGATTGCCGGAAGGAAATAGAATTTCACAGCCACCTAGAAGTCCCTGGAAATGTGTCGTTTTTCGATCCTTGGGCAAAGCGGGCTGGATACACATCGTTCGCTTAAAAGAGTTTGAAAACTCATTATCACAAATCGGAGCCGAATCGAGGGAAAACTGAAAGAAACTTCGGCAACCAAAGAAAGTAATCCTTATGTCGAAAAAGAAGAGCAGGAGGAAAGAAAGAGAGTTCACCGTGACCCCGTGAATACCAGCAGGTCTTCCGCCTTTTTTTCCCAGCCTATTCAACCTTCGCTGGTTTTTTTCTTTTTCTCTCTTTTCACAGACCGTGTACGCTATTATCCACAAATATTTGCATACCTAACCCAATACCTTTGTTATATTTTCGATATTATCGTGAAAGAAGATTCTTCTACTGGTTAATTCGCTATTCCTTCCCATAACCGAGATCAAATGTTCCGCTAAATTAAACTGAAACACTCCGCGTCGCTTAACTCGTTCGTTAAGTTACTTCCATTTTATTCAGATTAATCAGTTACGGATTAACACTTTAACCCATTGACGCTTTTAGATGGTGTCTATCGGATTGCAAACAATTTTTACTTTTCTGATAATTTGATACGACACACAATAAACATCGTCTCTTTTTACCTTTGCAATCTTTGTTAACTTTGTATCTATAAATACCTGAACATATATCGTCTACGTGACAAAATGACTACTGCACCAGTTATCACTTAACTATCGCTTCTATCGATAACCACTAACTGTACGTGATTCGTACGATTACCTAAGCCAACGTCAGGGGTCGGAATTAAATTAAAGAGTTTCGTTCAAACAAATATTTTACGTATTTGCAATAATTCGGGGGCGTGGAAGTGGCCGATAGTGTACATTCTCGATGGACTTTCAAGCAGTCGCCAGGCCGAAGGCGCCACAGAAATAAATTGAATCATGCGGAAAGTAGAATTACAAACACATCCACGTGGCGTTCCCTTAGTTCCTTCGTGCTCGTGTGGTAGTTTCGAAGGTTTCTTCCCAGAGCCAAGAAGGTTGGAAAGGATACGAGGGAGATTGGAAAGAGAAAGACGAGAAACAGAGAGAGAGAGAGAGAGAGAGAAAGTGAGAAAGAGTGAGAGAGAGAGAGAGAGAGAGCTAAGGAAGGAGGGAAGGTCTTCCAACTTGGACATCCCAGGGTATTATCTATCTCGGAAGTTCCGTCCCCCAGGCTGCGGCTGGCTCCGTTGACGATGACGAAGACGACGAGGACGGTCACGCTAATCGCAGCTGGCTGGAGATTGGCTTTTAGCACGGAGTTCGGGCCAACTTGTATCGCCAGGAAATCGCGCGCACCCCCGCTCAAATTTACGGGGTGATTCCTTCGCCCATCCCTCCGTTCCTCCTGTCCTCGAGGACAGTATTTGCGGCCAGGAGAAGCTCTACTCTGCGATCGGGTCTCGACGTGGTCTTCGTGGTGATTTAAATTGCTCTAGGCGGGGGTCAGCCTTCTGATTTTTAAAGCTTCCCTTTCCCTTAAAGATTGTTCTCGAGAAGTTCCCCGGTTGATGAGGTTGGAGCCTGCTGTTTGTTGGCTGTGAGTCCTTTTACTCTCCCTTTTTCTTTTCTTTCTCTTTTATTTCTCTTTCCTTTTTCGGCTCGATGTTAGAGACGGTTTTCCATCGTTGAGGTGTTCGTGGAATGATTAAGTAGTTTTTGGAGCTTGCGACGATTTCTTCCGATTGCTAATGCAAATATTCGTTACTCGTTAGAAGCAAGTCTCTGTTAATCGCATATTTCGCCGAACCTGCTAATCTACCTGTCTGATTGCCATCATGGAAGTTCCCATCGTGGAATTCCGTTTGTCGATGTTGCGGCTATTAAACAATTTCACGGATTTGCTCGATATTTTCGTCGTCGCTATTCGCACTTTATAAATCTTCGCGTAATTTTCGGAATTTTCGTAAATTCGAAGAATTTGATGAGAGAATAGCATAGCATGTGATAAACGTGTGGTTTTTTATTTTGAATTATCTGATAGTAGCAAAGTTAATACGCGATTACTCTTCCTCCAAGCCACCGTATCTGATCAAAGCGGATTCGTTAAATTTCAATCGTGTAGCGACCATCCAAAAATTTAATACTTTACTATAGTACCTAATTAAAACAGGCTCGTTAAACTTCAATCGTGTAGCAACTGTTCAAAAATTTAACAGTTTGCTTTTGAATGGCGAATGTATAGCGAGAGATCGACATGCATACGTACATACGTGAAAGGCTTTCATTGACGGTTTTGAATTACCAGAAAATTAATACCAAACAGCGAAATTTCACGGAAATTTGGATGAAACGGATTCTGGCGAAACATCTCCGTAACCAGACAGTTTGCAAAACAATCGTGTTCCACACTAAGCTGAACGCAACGTAACTGAATTAATTGCGAACTTTCGCCGAGATTGCCTGTAACATGCGATATATTCCTTACAGGGGCTTTATCGTGCAACTTCAATCGGCTGGGACCGTTTTGCGGTTAGGTTTCCGGTTAATCGTAACATCGAAAAGCGACAATTTTCGATGAAAATACTTGTTTCGAAACTACCTATTCGCAACGATTATTAGCCGTCAATCGATGGAATTGGCTGACAAGGTCAGCTCGTGTCCTCGCATTGTTCTCGCCTCGCTATTGCCCACTTTACCTTGTGTTCACGTGTCACTCCTTTCTTTTCCTATTTTTTCTCTGTTTTTTTTTTTTTTTTTTTTTTATATATATCGCACAGATTGCAGCAATTTATATCTTACACGCGAATTTAAATGGTCGCGTGCTACTGAGAAATAAAATTTTTAATGGACTACAGGAAAGTGTGTTTAGAATTCTATGAATTTGACTGAGAAGCCCGCATAAATGGTCGATGGTTTTCAAATGTATTATTTTTAAAGTACGAAAGTTTCGGTTATTGTCCTCTCGCTTGTCGGAAATAATTGATTGATCGCAGACGTAAAACAATATTAGACGTGATTGCATTTATGGAGCGTACTTCCTTCTTGTTTCCATAGTGAGTAATCACAGACGAGTTTTATTCTTGATTTTAACGGGTTTTTATGGTAATTTCCTTAATGTATGTAAATTTATTTTGCATAAATAATCTGTTCCTTAGAATCTGTAAATATTATCTTTGTGCGATTTTTTCATATTTGGTTAATTTTAACGTATTATTTCCATTTTATTCCAGCCTTATTTTAATTCGTCATTAAAAAGTTTTCGAATAATCAAAAGTCTCAGGAAGTTCCGCATAATTTAAAGTTATTCGCGTCGATTGTCGGAAATTTGTGTATAAATTACTATTATTTTTGGAATAGCTTGCGCCGTGTGCCTCTGTAACAGGGCTGAATCGTTAATCGAAAACGTTTACAATTTCGCAAATAATCCTACTGGCGACGAAGGAGAGTTTCTTGGTCCGAGGAATATGTAAATGAGCAGCAACTTGTAGACATCCTTCCAGCAGTCTCTCGGGGAAACATGCTAACTCAAGGAAATGTAGTTGAACCATATTCAAATTGGCGCCCTGAGTCACGCGGATCTGGAGTATGTAAAATGGCATCTACGATGTCTCAAACTCTCACCGATGCGTCTAAAATTATGTGTGCCGATGCAAAATATCGTTCGTCGATTTTCAATTCCCTTACATCGTTTAATTTTCTCAGTTCAGAAACGAGAAACGTACAATATATCGAAATTCATGATTTATCGAAAATACTTTCTTATCGATGCATCTTGTGACGAGTTTATATCTACGAAAGAGACACAACTATGATGAAAATATTTAAATGGAAACAGTCCAAAGATGATAGAGTAAGACAAGATTCGAGAAGAAAGACAAGACAAATGAAAATCTAGAAAGATATATCGTCCGCTAGAAGTAAATACATCTACGTTCAAACTACGAGCAGAGAAAAGTAACCAAGATGTGCGTAAATCGAAGTAAACATTTGAGAATCTCGAAAATTCAACTCAAAACCACTGAAGTAACAAACAAATAAAAAGAAGAAGAAAAAAAAGAGAAAGAAAAAAGGCTCCAAAAGAAGGAAACGATAAATACGAGAAGATAGTAAATTTGTCGAAAAATATCCACACGCTTTAAAACACACGCTCTATTCTCAAAGTAAATTCCTGCACATTCAGCCGTCACAAGAAATAATGGAAAACGCATCCGAAGCAAGGTCAGACTTTTAAAAGAGTGCCGAAAAAGGCAGACAGAACGGAACGAAATATTAAGGGAACTTCAGGAGGAGACGTCGAAGAACGGAAAGGAAAAGACGGGAAAACAGGAAGGGCATATGGGTTCGTGTGTCGAAGGAAGAACGCCGGCGAAGATCTTTGGAGCAGCGCCAATTTCCAGAATAACTTAGCGTCGCACGCGTCACCAATATGGCGTATAGACGACGATGGTGTGCACGATACGCGGCGGTGCACACGTGCTATCTGCAGACCGTGTGATTTAGACCGGCGGTATATACCTGCATTTTATAGGCAAATTTCCTGGCATCGACGTCTGACAGCGACCGTTGTATCGTCGACCTGGGAATCTACGCGGTTTTGCGTAGAACTTTGGTCAGGCGACAGTATCTGGTCTGAATTTAAACGACAAACACGTTGGTTCTGTTTCTACGGATTGTTTCGCGAAGTGCAAGGTTCGATCGTGGCTTGACCCAGAGATTCACGCGATTTTTAATATTTATCGAGTCCGCCCTCGCTCCTACAGTTCTCAATGGCTGTCAGGGTTTCGTTCGGAACAACCTGAAATTACAGAGTCTTTCGGCAGAATTTATGTAATTTCCTAGAAATGCTTCTGTTGGACTGTTACACGAGCGTACCGTGTTTTCGAGCATCGATTTATTTATTTATCGTTGAAGGAGGACAGAAAAATGTTCGTAAGGCAAGAGAGCTAGCTTGAAGAAGGTAGAAAAAAAAAAAGAAGGAGAAATAAGGATAATGAAAGTGTAGAAAAGTTTAAGCACAAAGGGTGAAGAGTTGGAGGAAACAAAAGGAAAAGAGAACACGCGAAAGATAAAAATTCAATCGCAAAGGGTGAAAGGCCAGGAAATAGAAGAAGTTGCAAAGAAGAAGGTAGACCAAATCCCTCAAAAAGATAGGAGTTCAAAGCTGCAGAAGTTCCACAGATAAAAAGAACCATACGTGTAAAACCTCGGAAATAAAATATGGGATGCATGGAGATAGATGCAAAAATATTTAGCATAGATTCGAGTAGTTTTTAAATGAATAGCAATTGCTTGCGATATTTATTTGCTAAGCTGCAAGTAGACAAGTGCCGATTTCACGGAAACGAGTAGTTCGAATAAGAAGCGAATAGGATTGAGAAACGAGCTTTCATCGGCGCTGCAGTGAACTTAAGCGTTCCACGAAGCGTGGACTAACAAAGCGAGTAAGGTGATTAAGGGCCGAGTATAAGATGATTAGAGTTTCCCTAGAAAATTCCAAACTTCCGCCGTATCTTTGCGAATACAATCTGAGATCCGTGAATATCTGTAGCAGAAACATCCTCTTTGTCTTGTTCCTCGATTCCACGAAACACGAGAACTCGAGTATCCAACTTTTAATTTATTCCTTTCGACTACATCCTGACATTCGTTATAAAAATTGTTCATTTATATGCAATCCATCCTGAACCATTGCTACTCGCTTCTGTCAATTTTTTATGATATAAGCGACCCAATTTTTAAGCAGATTTCTTTTTGCGAAATCAAAATTGCGAACTCAAAATTGCGAACGCTATTACAGTTCGAGCGATTTATTTAAATGCGATCGATCAATATCATCGAACACGAGGTTTTCTGTTCAAATATGAAAAATTTGAGCATTGGAAAGACGGTCGACTTGTTTTTGCAACGCACGAACGGAGAAATAATTTTAAATCTCTTTGAAGTCAGCTGGAAATGTTTTGCAGCGCCTGTAACACGCGATAAACATGTTTGTTCTAGTTTTTTACGGTCTAACAGAGAAACGTGTTTTGAATCGAAGTATCACATAATTCTCTGTAGTGGAGGATAGTAACGACCGTGTTAAAGTTCTCCAACTTCCGCCTCTTCGATTTTTCTCTAGTTCCAGCCAAACATTCGTTTCGAAAATTGATCAAGGACAGAAGAAATGTCTTTTCAACAGATGATGAAGAAAGTGTAATGTATTTATTTGGAAAATAGTAAATTCGTTGTAGCTATTTAACGTAGTAAATTAATTTTATACTCCTCGTGAACGACGTAACTTTTCGTTTATTGTTAATGCAATAGAAACACGATTATCCGAGATGATGTGAAACGGATTTACCTCGAATAATCGAGGACTCGGAAAGGTTTATTATTGTTCATAAATCGCATAATAAAATCGTAGATAACGTTTTGATAATATAATGTTGTACGTGTATTTAGGTTTAATTAATTACTTAATCTGTTGAAAGTTTGATTGATTGCTTTCGCAGTACCTAACTATTTACATTTTCGTACTTTTCGTGTTAAAATTTCGAAAGAGATAGAGTAATGCTACGAAGTTATGATAAAATTCAGAGCACGTCGAATAATACGGAATTTCGAATAAGCGAGACTCCATCGTAAATAATTTCTAATCTTACAAACAGTATTTCTTAACGCTGCTACTCTATATTCAAATTTTGGTATTTTTGTATTTTAGCAACAATAAAGACTTGTAATATTTTGGGAAGATACCTAGCGTAAAATTGAAAACAACACTCACACTGCTGGCAACGATCCTTTCAATAATAACAGTCTTTCCATATTTCACTCGAATTTGAAATATTTTTGAATGTTAAAAGATACTGATACTGAAAATACTGAGAGATGTTTGATCGAAAATAGCCGAAAGAACGCCACCGGATTAAAGCAAACAACTGGATCAGAATAATTTATTTTTTGCTCTAACACTCGGCACAAATATTTTTCCTTAGCCACGTAGAAACAGTTTAAAATTCTTATCCATTGCTAATTAAACTCCGAATATCTCGTCCAAGTTTTCCCAATTTTTGCACCAGGCAAAATTAACAGACGTTAAGGAAGAACTAAGAAACCCTTCTGCCAGATACAAATCAGGCTAATCCTCGCCTATTAACTGCCCTCGTACATCGTATCTCTCGGCGAAACTTTCCCCAACTTGCATAATATTTTGCAGCGTGTTGATCGCGTTAATTTTTAATTAAACGAGCCTGGTACAGTGGCGACAGGAGAAGAACGATTTCTCGTTCGTCCGAAAGTGTTCTCGAGATTCCCCGATGGCCATTTATTTTTCCTTCTTTGCTCGCTTTCGCTCGCCAAATCCGCAATTCGGAGCTGATACGAAACGCAATTTGCCCGCGCTGGCTGGAACTGGATGGCTCGACGAACGTGGGGTACTCTTTCTAAAAATGGGAAATATACGATGAAATCGGGAAGCTTCGCGGGGAAACTCGTTGACGCTGTCGGTGACCTGGAAACGGAGCGAGTTTCTACGCGAAATTTTCTAAGAAACGATCGCAAGATCCATCGAGGGTACGCGGGTTCTCGATGGATAGCTGGTTCGCCGTTTCGAGGCGTTTACCTTTTACAAAATGTGCACCTTAAAGGACCCCGTGGAAACTGTAGAAATTGCACGATAAATGCCTGTTGATAATTTTATCTATTTTTATTTATAAAGAATAAGAGAATACAGATTTACGTAGCACAGTGTAGTAGAATGCAAGTGGAGATTATCCTACGTGCGAGGATAATTCGAATAAATAAATAATATTTGGAATAAAATTTGTTCATTTGGAGCATCGTTTCCATTTGAAGATTCGTTTTCGAGAAAGTCGAATTTGGAATTTTATCGGATACGCGCGTATCATGCACGATTTTCTCGAAAACGAGGCTTTAATTAAAAAAATCATATTCTTCACATTTTACTTATTTCTACATGTGCTTTTATAATTCTCTATCTCTTTTTTCCCATCCTGTAATTTAATATGCTCCGAGTAATTATAATGATTTCAATGTACAATAGAATTATCTCCTATGTCTGGAAAGAACTAACGAAATTTCGCTCATAATGGAGACAAACGCACGTAAAATTACGAATAGATTCATTAAAGGAACGGACACCGCATAAACGTGCCTCAATAGCGTCGATAATGATTTCCATATCATAACGATCGTCGCTTTGCGTCGGGCTATCACCGTTATGGTATCATTATTGACAAAATTTCGTATGTAACGAGATGCGGGTGAGTTTCACACGTATCTGCGGCGGGCGTTACATATTCAATTTCGAAGATTTAAAACCGAATAGAATTCCGTGGATATCGGCAAATCAAGTCAATAAACTAAACGCCAGAGGAAACAGAAAACTCTCGTTGAATAGATTGATTGAAAGATTGCAAGATTCAACGATGCGTAATTTTTATAGGCTCTAATTAGGACATTGTACGAATGTACATTTCAAAAGTATCGATGCTAGTCCCACTTTGGCCCACTGTGACGTCATACGAAATAACAATTTGTTATTTGTACTCAAATTTATTAAAATAGCCTGTATATCCGGGGTGTAGCTACTATGCTTCGAAAACGAATATTTCCATATTTCTTCTTTGACGTAACTAAAGTCACGACATTGTTATCCAAAGGCCGACCTAAAACTCTAGATCACGATCGAGACGTAAAAACGATCTTCGGAGTCACCGGGACTCGTAAAAATTCTCGAATTCAAAACTATCCGGATTATTAGCAAACAAAGCAAGAAAGAGATCACCCCCTAAAATCCTGCTATCGCAACCCCTATTCCACTTTATATTACGATCCCCATATTCCACTAATCTGGACCCGCTGTGTCCTACCGACCATCCCCTTATCTCGCGAAACCACCCCGATTTCTCATAAAATTTCCAAAATCGCTCGCCAACCTATCCCTCGACGTTAAAAACAAAAAAAAAAAAAAAGAAAAAAGAAAGAACAACAAAAAGGAAAACTAAAAAATTTTACGCGTGCAATCGACGCGTAACAATTAAAGCGAACTGCCTAAGGTAAGAATGGGGAAACGCAGGAACCTCTTAGCGTCGCTTAATTACTATAGCGGAGAGTGCACGCGTACGCGAGGGTGGCTCGGCAGATGGAAGAAAAGAGGGATAGAAGCGAAAGAACGCGTGGAAAGACAGGCTGAGAAAGGGAGAAGGGCCAGGCGGTGGAATTTGCATACAAACGAGTTTGGGATTTCATTCGGATCGCACGCGTGTGTTTGCACCATTATAAACATTTCATTGCAATCCTCGATAGTCGCGGCGGGAGAAACACCGTTTCCAATGGAAAGAGATTGTATTCGTGAGTCGAAGCCGCCTCGAAAGTCCTGATAGTATCCTCCGCGCGCCGCGAATGACATTAAGTCGCTCGTGCTTTCGTTTGGTCCCTCGTCTTGAATTAATTACTCGATCCTCGTGAAGCATTTCGTCGCTCGTAGGTTCCGCTTGTGTATTATTCGGTAAATAAATAAGATTCGACGTAGGTTGCTCGGAGAACTTTGCTGTTCGCGTTGTTTACGTGAGAGAAGAGTACTAGGAGAAATGGTGGATTTTGTTCGGTTGCGAGGTGATTCGATGTGTCTCCGCGGGATTCAGGAATTTGTATTTATTTTGTAGCGTGGTAACGCGCGATGTGATTATCCTATAGGATTACTACGGGTCGATTAGAAATCTTCGATATTTGGAGATTCGAGTAAATCGTAATACACTGCTTAGACAGAGTTAAAAGTTCACCCCGTTTGTTACCGTTTTCTGTGACTAGCACTGTTCGTTCTGCTTCCGTGGAATTAATACGAAATTAACTTTTATATTACCGAGTCGTTGAGTTTTCGAATAATTTCATCGCGAGATTTCAGATTTCCTTGGCAATGCGTTTCCATAGAATTCTAAGAACATTTTATTGAATAAAATATCGTTCGTTTCTAGGCACTTTTTCAAAAAAAAAAAAAAAAAAAAAAAAATTGTCAAGTATAAAGAAAATAATGTAATTAACTTTATAACCGAGCAGTGTTTCCATATACCGTATAAAAAAAATTTGAAAGAATAGCTTCATTACTCGAGAGAGGAGATCTGTTCTTCGTAATATCAATTGAAATTCCTGCATTCGTGTTGGCAAAGTTTTCGACTCGTTTGTCTTATCCTAGCTTGAAATTGGAATACATTCGCTTTCGTTTGACGGAGAATACGGTAAAACAGGAAGCGAATAAACTGTGGAAGCGTTAATGAAAATGAGTAAGTTTCGTTTACTATGTTAGGCTGGGATGTGACGTTCATCGCTGGAAACTTTAGAAACTCGGGGATAAATTATAGCGAAGCTTACTCTTGATTTTAATCGTACTTGACGTTCTTGCAAAAGTGGATTGAAATAGAAACGGAAGAAAATGAAATAAGCTATTATAAATCTGGCGAAATAACTGGATTAATCTATATTTTTTCTTTTTCATTTTCAATACGACGGTTCATATGATAAATTCATTAAAAAAATTTTCATTCGGCGATGGCAAAAAATTTACATAAAAATGGGATTCCAGATAAATTTAAAATTACCATGCGGTTGAAATAGTAACGTTAAATTGTTAATTATTTCGTTACTTTGCGATAAGTAATACTTTAAATTTCCATTTTTTTTAATTTCCATTTAAAATGGAAAATTTGTCAAACGAACGTATTTGAAAAAGTAATGAAAAAAGATAAAAAGTAAATGTCGCATGGGATGGAAAATCAGTATTTTAAAACAGGAATAGGAAAACCGTGGAATACGTTTGATTTTCATCGTATAAAGTATAAAGGAAGCTCATTGTGATGCATAAGTTCGACACGAAGACCTTTACGATGAAAAAGCAGAATCTGTCTATTGCCTATTATTTTATAGGCCCGTCGTATCATAAATCGTATCGTTGGTATGCATAAGATCCAGTATGGTCTTATTCGGTTCTATCCTGAAAATACACTCTAATTTCTGATCGGTGTCTGCAAATTTCGCATAAAGAACACGTGACGTTCATAACAAGCGTGTCTAACAGGAATCGATTATTTCCTATTTATGCTGCTAGTCATATTTATTATATCTGTCATAGACGTTCTCACTTTTGTTAATTTATCTTCATCGTCATAATAATTAAACTGCTTCCAAATCTTCAATAAAAATTGTTGTAAATAATTTTCATAGTTTTTGTATTTAAATATTTTCCCATATAATGTTTATTTCACAAACATCTACTCAAGCTTGTCAAATTTTTGGTATAATTCATCGTTAAAATTTTTAACTAAAATTACTTATAAACATCAAAAGGATTAAAAAGAAAGATAAAGGAGAGTTTCGTGTAAATTGGATCGCTGTAAGAGACTCTGAATGGATAATCATGATCGTGGTAAGTGACCTTTCGCGAATGGTACATATAAAAGAGAAGACAAAGAAGTATTCAAATGTTTCCCGACGATCAGCTTTATATTTATGGCTGACACTATAAAGGGTGAGAGTTAAATGTGTCATCAAGTTGACTAGAGTCTTCGGTGTCGCCTACGATAGATATTTTTATGGGCAGTAACATCGAGCCATTGCGAAACTTGATCGAACTATCGAAGTATAATTCGCGCTGCGCTCGTCTCACGGCGACTCTTCTCAATTTTCTTCTCTTGTTCGCTAAAAGAAAGTTAAAAGGCTACGAGGTAACTCGATTCGTCTGCAACCTATGAATTATCGTCTTCGAACAATTATTTTTTCCCACCTTGTTTTTACCAACGTGGCATCGTTTAAAAATTTCCCAGTAAAAAGATATAAAATAAAAAACAATCTCTTGTTATATAAAAATCGATAGCTACGCGTTATGAAATATATCAAAACGGAGATACGAATTGAAATTCGTGAAATTTAATGATACAACGAAACAAATACCACTGTTCAACAACTTTTAGTTCTTTTTGCCGGTATTAAAGAGCGACAAAAAATTAAACAAATATAAAAATTAACGAGAAGAGATAACAGAGAAGATTCATTTACTTATTTCTATGAATAGTGCATGGTCAAAAAGTTCACAATCTTTTTCATCGGAACAACACGACTACAATCTCAAGTATATCACGTTTCTCGGAACTGGTCTAGTCCGATCAAGATACCAATTCACGAGACTGTCATTCGCCATTCCATGTTATTTACTATCCAACAACGATGAAAAAAGGATCGAGGATCGCTAAAGCTCGGTGAAGCGATCGTCTCGCTCGAGATCGAGAGAATCGCCGTGTATTTCGCTGCTCAACAATTAAAGTTGGCGAAACGGCCGATTAATTACGACGAAACGGAGTCGACCCTGGCCACGGATCACGATTAATTTCACTTTAACGACGCCTTTCAATGCCGTACCTCGCGTCTCTCGGTCCTGACGGTCCTGTTAAGTCCATGAAACTTCTATTTTTCTCGTCCTTCGCCATTTCTTTCTGTTTGTTGTCTCGAAAAGAAATCGTCCCCCTTTTTCTCTTTTATCGTTCATTGTTCGCTAAGAAAGAAGGAAAAATTTTGCTGAAACATTTCCTGGGCGTTTCCTTGATATTATTTTCACAATTCTTGCTCCAGGCTTATGTTCTTTTCTCGCTGGTGGATATGTATTTGTTGTAACGTCGGAGATTTTATAGAATTTACGACTTGAACTGGTCGTAAGTTACTTGGAATTCGAAAATAGTTTCGTTTTGAACGAGGATGAAGATAAGACGAAATAATTATTCTTTCGACATTTTCTATTCTGATTAAAACCAAACCGAGTTCAGCTGTTTTAATTCTCATCTTCTTTTCATTCCTCCAATTTTGTTTCTCTCTCTCTCTCTCTCTCTCTCTCACTCTCTCTCTCTCTCTCTCTCTCGATGCAAAATTGATACAACGCGCGACAAAATACATTCCACGTTTACTTTTCATGAATATCCGATGTCTTGGAAAAGAAATGTATCAAAACAGAAAATCGACGACTCGTCGCAACAATTGTACGAAATATTTCTCACATTTCTGCGTAGTTGTACAGAGACGCGTTTACAGGTACGAGTACGGTAAATTAACTGCAATGTCTGCACGTTAGAATAACACAATTTAGATTCCGCGTCGCAACAGCGACTGCAATTTTCTTATTTTCGTGCTGTCGACCCAAAACAAACGGTGTGCACGAAGCTAAAGAACGCTATTCTTATTCAAGAAAAATTATTCGTTGCATCACACGGGTTATGCAACAACAGAGACCGTATAACGAAGAAACTTTCTTCTTTTTTTCCTCTTCCTCTCTTTCTTTTTTCGTTTCATTTCCATTCGCAACTCCCACGCAACGGTTACTGCAACACGAGTAGAATAGCTCAAAAACTCGTGCTTCTTCTATCATGCAAAATACCGTGGAAAGATGGACCAACTGCAGAGATTTGCAACACATTATCGCGATGTCTATCCTGCACGGGGTACGTTTCGTTCTTTCGTTTGTTCGTTCGTTTGTACGGATGACATTTCTCTCGATACCTTCTGGCGAACCGTGGGGAGAAGGGAGAAATATCCGCGAAATAAATGTCAGATATAAACGTATCCGTATATAACCGTAGCTGGCGATCTCCCAAGCTATAAATTAGTCAAAATGGGAAGAGTTAATACGTGTTTGGACTGCCAGGCTATGTGTGTTATCTCTTCTATAAACCGTGGGAAGTGCTTTTTCCGATCGTTTGCGTTGATTTAAACGCGCCTCGGGGAAAATCAGATACGACGCAGCGTTCTGAACCGAGTCTGAAAAGTTACGCGGGGCAACCTGGTGTAAAAATTTCCTTGAAATCTATATATCGCGGATTGAGAAATTCCCCGCCATCAACCTCTTTCGTAACTTCTATTACTCATTTTCTGCGTTTTCAATCGCGGTCGCTACCGTTATATGGCGAAATGATCGAGAGACGTTGGCGGAAAATTTTGATACACGTCGTTTCGATAAATCCTATGAATTATGCTATAGTCAAGAACGATGTTCTGATGGACCGTAGTTCTAGCGAATGAAACGTCTGCAGACAGAAATGCGTACACATACTCGTACAAGATATATAATTGTTCTCGCGTGTCTGTCGAAACAATGAAATAGAATGGAAATTAGAGAATGGAAAAATTCGTTATTTCGTAACTTCAACGAAACGACGAATTTTACTAGCGTTCGAAGTTCCGGTTTAGTAGATGAGCCAAAAGGTCTGCACTCTTCTTGCGCTTACGTATGATGTAAGAAATAATTGAATAACCAAACCGAATACCGATATTGGACGTTGAATAATCGATAACCAAAAATGGAATAATCAGTAAACCGTAGACTTTTATGCAAATTTCTATATTTGAGATTAAAAAAGTAGGATCTCGGTAAAGATCGTTTTACCTGACAAATATCACGGAAAGAACTAATTTGGATATTTTCTATATTTTTTCATATTGTGCGCAATACAATCTGTACAATTTTTCATTATCAAATTTCCTAGGAATACGTGACAATCCGCTGACTAATAATCAAATTACACTGAAAAACAGGCTAAGAAGATGAACCACGCACGCAAGTAAGCTATGCAAACGCAAACAGCGTTAATATACCGCATGATGGGGCCACGAGCAAGAAGGTCCATGGCAGTCATTAAACGAGAATCAATCTTTCACTTGCGTTCCATCCATCAGCGAAAGTGGTGCACGCGGTTTGTCTCGCCGAGGTTGTCCGAAGGTTAAAAGCGCGGTTCGTTTATCACGAGAAAAGAAGAGAACGAACGTTCTCTATCCGCCAAGGCGTATTCCAGCACTAGCTACCACGGTCATTGACGCGCGACCGTAAGAAAAATGTTTCTCATTGCACCGACACCGTTTACATAACGGTGTTTTCCTTTGGAGAACGCGCGCACTGACGTCGCATAGTGCGGCAGTGGACAAAGATCGAAATAATCGTTGCTCGATTTTGATCTTTCGAGAAGATTGGCAAAAATCAAAATTTAATCGCTTGAAAATTAACTCGCTCGTTCATTGTACGCCCTCGTTTGTTAATTCCAGTTAAATAGCATTTGTTACGCTTTAAGTATGGAGACTTTAGGAAAAGATACGTATAATTTTAATCCCTAATTTGAAAATTCGTAGTAAAAAGGTATTGCATTGCATTGCCACATAATATTTTGCTGCTGAAAATTGCTGCGTGGTCTTTATTCTTTTAGCGAATTCCATTCGTAATCGCGACTCGATCGAGGAGTCGATTGCTAACTACATTTATTCCAAAAGAATCTTAAAAGATACACAAAACCTCTGTTCTTTATTCAACGTTAGCGCGATATCTAACGAAACGGAAGAGAGGATAAATGATCTCTGCATGACACTTACGAAGAAATAGAAAGATTGTTCCCGGTATCGGTGTTATTCACTTAAACGTCACCGTGTGTGGTTAGGCAAAGAAATAAACGTTCAAGATGCTTCAACTGAGCCAGGGAGTAGAGAAAATACTAACAAAGATTCGTTAAACGGACTTTTACTCGACTCGAATCCCTTGACGTCGTGTTTCAGAAAAACTGCACATTATATGCATTTTTGCTATTTTTCTTCTGAATCCTCGTTCAAATGCCGCACTGTGGAACGTGAGAACGTGGCCTGCGAACGTGCGAGCGTGACCAACGAATTTTGATTTTCGTCCCGAATCCTCATTCGAATGCCGCACCGTGCGTCGTGTCGAGTTCACCGCTTGAAAATATTTTTAACGAACCACCGGCAGGGATTATTTTCGGTCGCCGACACACTTTCTTCCCCGGAGAGCGAGGAAGATGAGTCGGGAAGAGAGAAGAACACTCTCGCTTTTTTCCCATTATCATCCACGCTCTCCGTGTTGCCAGCTTCCATTTAGTCGCAACTACGACGTGGCCAAACAAACGTTCACCATTGCGTCACACCGTTAAGGAGTGCCTCTGGTTGTTTACAATTATTTTTGTCGTCGCAGCGTCTTTCGCACTGCGAGTCAACGCTACGTTAAAAATACAGAGAATCTGCCATTGATTTGGAACACTGATGACGATTTGGAAAGCCAGAGAATTGTTGTTGGGTATTTGAGCGTTGAGTATAGTGAATATGACGATAATTTTTTGCATTCGCAGAAGTTTTCCCTCCTCTCTCTCTCTCTCTCTCTCTCCAATCGCAAAGATATTCGAGATCTGCTCGATTAGATCAACGATTCGATTAAAATATCCGCCCGATTCATTTTCCAAGAATGTATCAGCGAAAGACATTTATTAATTTGTTCGCGAAACTGGTGTTTCTTACTGTTTTCGAGAACGTATCGTTTAGATCGTCGCGTCGCGGCGATGACGCAAAAAGGGAGGGAGGTTTCCGCGAACGAAGCGCCTTTTAGCCAAGCTGCGGATTGCAGCGACCGCTGACAAAAAGCTCGGCGAGGAAAGCCACAGCAGTAATGGCATTATCGCGGTCGTGTAAATCAGCAATTTATAAGTAGAAACGCGGTCGAGTCTAAAAACCGGTGTTCCACGTCTCGGTACAGTCGCGTGAAATGGCTCGACTTGTGGTAAATCGCCGGTATCTAGAGAAATTTGTTACTTTTTTGTCTAGCCCCGGTACACATTGAGTAAGGCGAATCATAGCAACTGAGAGTCTTAAGTTTTAATCTCTTCGAAGGATGAATATATTCAAATCGGAAAATCTTTTTTATTTTTTTTTTTATTCTTTCGACTTGTACTTTACCGTGTTTGAGATTCGCTCGTAATTGTTCGAACGACGTATCTTCTATACCTATCTCGTTTCTACGATAAAATCGTTAATGATTGATTGTACGCGTGTGAAAGGTTAATACTAATAGATCGACCGTACGCGGGATGAACGCTACTGAAGATTCGAAACTTGGGTCAAAAAAATTTTCGTATTCGTATGTTGCGTATTCTCCACAACGAAATTCGACTTCCGAAAAAATGCACCGTAGTAAATTTATACATTTTTTTTTAATGAAAAATAGATATTGCTTATTTTAACGATTCTGGCAGCGTTAATAAGTTTGTATAACCTTTTCATTCCTGCTTCGCGCAGCAATATGTCTGACCAAGTCGTTCGTTGGTCGTGGTCCTTGTACATCCCACAGCAACGACAAATTTTCCCGGTTGCCCTTAGGAAACTGACAAACTACTTCGCGAGTAAGATGATTGGTGGTCGGTGCGAGGATGCCTCTCTCCCGCGGGACCTAACGACCCGGACGAAACCAAGAGAAAGACGACGAAAGAGAGAGAGAGAGAATACGAGTGGAAAGCCACATGTATAAGAACGTGGGGGCACGCCAGCAGCTTGTTTCGTCGACAAAACACTTCTTATTGGTAGCAGCAGGCATTGTGCTCGCGCCTATACGTTACGCTAAGGAGGCGAAGCAGTCAGCGAAAATATACTCTTATTTCGCTCACAGCACCGACTGGCGTGCCCGTAAAGCCTGCACTGGGTGATAAAATCTTTCTGATAATTTATACGAGCCATGGCCGGGACGATGTGGCCGGATGCGACAATGGATGTATACGTATGTATACGTATACGCGAGGTCGCGCATAGGCGCAGCCACCGTGAACGTTTTTCTGCTCCACTCTCTGTCCATCTCTCTTTCTCCCTTTCTCTCTCTCTCTCTCTCTCTCTTCTTCCTTTTCAGTCCCGTTTCACCCTGTTGTTTCTTCTCCCTTGTATTTTTCCGTCGCTCTTTTCTTTTTGCCAGCCTTTCCCTGTCACGTTCTATCGCGTTCCTCCCTTGTATGCGCGCACAATGCGTTTCTGCCGGTACCCCGGTACCTCGTTCGATACCTCCTCTCTAATTTTTCCGTTCTATCCGGTTCCGATCTACCCGTCTTCCTCTTTTAATTCTTTTCCACCTGCTCCTCTACATTTTTCCTCTGTTTTAATTCCTCTCCTATGTACGTTCGTACCTCTATGCTTTTTTTACTCTCACCGTGTAGATTCTTCTTTCTGTCTGTTTCCCGATTGCACGTCCCTGTTGGCAACTGTAAGATACTTGTTTAGACTCGTGCAGAACATCGGTACGGGTATATTCTAATAAAATTCCAAACTATTTCATATAGCAGGCGCAACATATCGGAAAAGAAAATCTACGCGTTGAAAAACTCGCGAGTCACGGTATATACACATATGCATCCGTGTTCACGCTTGCACCGGATCTTTCTCTTCGGTACGCCTGTACTCCGCCATTCTTGCCCCTTTCAATCGCCTTTTATTTTCTCTCCGGCTCGATTCTCTTCCATCTTCCTCCTTCCATTCCCGTACACGCTATACCAGACACTCGTACATACGCGATACGTACAATGTACATACGTTGTAGACACGGCGACGACGCGTGGGTGTCGGTGGCGGTTATATTTTACGGACGTCGAGAAAGAACGCTCGACGACGTTGAACGGTGACGTATATCGCCTTAAGGGCCGTTTTCATCGTGACACTGATCGCCAAGTTCAATATCGACTATTTTCATGCGAGCGCGCGCGCTCGCAACGAGATCGGGAATCGCCGTGGGCGCAATTACCGAGACCCTCTCGACTTCCATCACGTTCCCCAACTGCGTCTTCGAGTTCGCCGAAGCCTTCGTGACGCGACACACACGGTGTGTGTTTCTATAATATTAATACGTAATTATGCTCGAACTTAATCTTCATATTGTGAGGCTCGCGCGCTGGAGATGCCGTTAATTATGCTGTACAGGTAATTCGCGGAGAGAGTACACGTCTTATGAAATATTCCGATGTGACGTCGTAAAGAGTACCGGTTTACGCGGCTCGAGTTGTAAAGCGTTCCCGCTGTTGCGGAAAATGAGCACTGGTAATTAGGTTGTTGGCTAGGACTGCAAGGGGGTTACGTTTTTCTTCGTGGCAATAGAGTTCACGCCGTTAAGAAGCGTGAATATTTGTTGAAGATGTTGTTTCCGGTGATATTATAGGAATGCAGGACTGATTATTTGACAATATATAATAAAATAATAGAATGACTCTCGTTGATCTCTGAACGATTTACGTAGAATTGTTTCGGTTCTCAATTCGATCAAATTCTTATAGATCTCTCATGCACGATCCTCGTGACGCGCAATCAGACTTCTACGTAGTATACCGTGCTTCCTAATCTAATTATCCTGTATCTCATCCATTGTCTCTCTTTATTCATGCTTTGATATAAACGTTCTGTTCACTGATATTCGTCGTTTACACGAATCTTCTCTCTTACAATATAAGGCAGCATTGGAATAGTCCGCACGTAAATTTTTATGAAAAAATCAACTTTTTTAGGACGGGAATTAAAGTCAATTTATTTGGAACGAGGGGTTGGCGCTTGATTAACTGAACTTGTCCCTATTGAATCCACTTATCTGAACGTGAACTTCAATTATTCGAATGAGAAATTGTGGATAATGTGGAGTGGAGAATCAGTGAACAGTAGACCTTCACTTATTGGCCGATTAACTGAATTCCAGACTATTGAATCCGCTTAACGCGAACTTCTCTTTAAATAAATTTATATTAACTATTCTATAAAAACTGTTCTGTGAACCTATTTGACTACATAAATGTCTTGCATCTATATATATATATATATATATATATATATATATATATATATAATTATGTTTTAAGCTTCTTATCATACGTATTTAGGTTTGCATGACCCAACCAATTTTTTATTTGAAATGTAACTGAATCAGATTTCTTAGGTGGATTTATTTTTACACGTATCGTAGTGTATTCTAATGAATATTTTTCCAGATCCTTCAGTAAGATACATAATTAACGCAAGGTTTTTATAAACACAATAGAAAGGTTAACAACAACAGGCTAACAAAGGCCTTGCGCTACTTTAATTCATCCACACATAAGAGTTAGCGTTAAAGAAACACGTTTCAAAGAATTAAAAAATCGTTGAAAATAAAAATCTCACAATTACGGTTAGAACGTATACTATCTTTAGATCGTTTACCGTTATTGCTAGAATGAATTAACTAACCGAACCATAAATGCATCCATGTGTTTTCTGTCAATCTGATCTCGAATTTTAACATGCTTCTCTACAAAGAATCCCAAAGGAGATATGTTTCGATGATTTATAACGATAAATAGTAAAACGAGAAACAATTTTTACTAACCCAAGAAATTTCAATGCTGAAGCAGTTTCAGATCATTTCACATATATATATATATATATATATATATATATATATATATATATCGTCCGTAAGAAATCTTCGATTTTATCGCGTTATATCCTCTTTACAGAAACACATAGAATACAATTTCCAAGATTAATAACTAATAAAAAGAAAAATGATTTCCCACAATTTAAAAAAATTCAATTCTAAAGGTGTTGATCATGTCATATATTATCCAGGAGGCTGAATTATAATGCGTTACATCTCCTTCATAAAAACATCAGAAAAGTTTTGCATTCCCATCACCGATACTTAACAAAACGAAAAATTCCTCATCTGAAGAAAAATACAATCTTGAAAGAATAATCGCGTCGTACATTGTCGAGGAGCACCAACTTCTAATACTCTCGACGGCGATATTTGTGCACGGCGCGGTCCTCCAATCTCACGTACGATATACGAACGATGAACAAGTTTCGCTGACTGCACGCTGGCCGTGGTAGAATTCGGCGAACGTCTTCGATACTCGGCTGGAACCGGCTCGAGAGAAAGGTCGAGGGTCGGTCGATCCGCGTCAAACTAGTTTAACGAGACTTTGATGCGACTCCCACTCGCGGATTACGATTCATAAAATTCCATGCACCGAGGTACAACGACCGACGAAAGTTGTTGCTACAGGTCAAGGAGACGCGCAATAAAGGGTGGCCGGATTTTTTCGGCACAAAGGACGCCCTCATACCGGTGGACGCCCGTTATCCGGTAGTCCCTTATTCCCTTCAATAGGGAGAATAAGTTCCACGCGAGATGCTTTATGGTTATTGCGCAAGGTATTTTCGGATAACGCCGCACGGTGGCCCAGGAATAGATTTATCATCTTTGGCCGGGAAGTTTCGCGAACCGTCGCTCTTGGGAGCTTTTCCGGGCGAGAAAGACGACGACTATCGAGCTAATTTGTAATCGATGATTTTGCGATGTCAATTTCTGCTCGTTATAGATATATAGCCGTGAACAATTTCTGCAAGCGAAATGATTTATGGTGATTTTTACGATCTTTCTCCGGCCCTCGAGCGACCTTCAGTGTCAATGACGCGATCTCTGAACTTCCAATAATTCGATGTGCCAATGGTGCGATCTCGCAAACTATCCTTAACGTTAGAATGAATTTTGAGTATCATATTTACGAGCTTGGTAATCTTCTTTCATCTTTGAATAAGGTTAAATGTCAATGACACGACCTGGACAATCGCCTTCATCTTAATGTAACTTTAGGTATACTTAGAATACAAACTTAGTAATCATCCTTGGTCTTCGAACGAACTTTAGTGTCAAAGATACGACCTCGTTGATCTTACGTGATCGTGGAATGGCTTGAGGTGACATTAGAACAAACTCTATGCTTAATCTCGACATTAGATGATCGTATTTCTCTTTCCTGCTTGAAAATAATTTTTTGACGTAGAACACTGAGAAGGTAGACAAGGAGGAATAACAGTTTCTCGTTTTATACCATCTCAAAAGATCAATACATTAAAATCGCCAAAGTATCGGAACGTCGACATTCTTTCCAAACATCAAATTTGGAAGATCTAATCTGAAACTTTGCATTCTAGTTCCTATATCGCCACGATACATCCTCGAAACCTCCATCTTCCATCTCGGACGTCTCTTAACATTCTAGAACCTACCCGTGATATCACTTTAATTGAACAAGCACGCTAAATGCGCCTGGTTCGACTCGAACCTTCGAATCGAAGAACATTGTCGAGCAATCCTCGTTATTGTACTTTTGCGCGATTAAATCGACCGGTGTGGTGGCGAACGTGTGCCAAGCGCGAGGGTGTGAGGATTACACAGAATCAACGGAAATTCGCAAGGGTGGCGTGGATTCAGGGAGGAGTGGACGCGCGTGCATATTCGATGAAAGCGCGCTTTCGCGAAATGGTAAAATACGAAAATTGGCTGATATTTCGGGAACGGGATTATTGGACAGCGTACACGTGCAGGAAAAGCCTGTGACGGGCACAGCACGTGTACCGGCAACGTTTTTCGAAAACGGGTTGCCGCGCGTGTACGCCGCGCCGCGTTTCTATCGATTGCGACAGAATCCACGCGGACACCCCCGGATCGCTGGGGATTGTTGCCACGCGCTTTATATTTACGAGCCACAGCTGTCCGATCGCGTCTACAATTTACTACGAAGCGTCCTGCGCACCTGCGTTTTTTAAATTATCTAACGAGCTCGACGGTCTGCCTCTGTATCACCGCGTATGACGCGCGAGCTGTTCGATCCACCACGCTCCTTCCATATTCGTTAGTTTACTCCGTTTGTAACCTGAAAATTTGCATCAGCAATTGCTGGTACAATAGAACCTCGTCTATTTCGAATTAGAGATTGATAGAGAATCAGATTTTATCTGTTAATATTTTATCTGTTAATAGTACTTAATAAATGTCTGAGGGAAAGAGATACAGTGGCTAGAAGAAAGATACAGGCACATATTTTTAATCTTCCAATGAAGCATTTTTTTATCAGCTTCTGTATACTTCATCTTCATAGCACTGGATTTTTGTAATAACACGCGAATACTGCTAGATGATACGAAGTTTCATATACTTGAACCTAATTGATTAACATGTTATATGTTATTATAAATACATCTTTCGTGGCCATTCTATATTCGTAGGAATTCATTGGCTATAAGTATAGAACGGTAAGATAGGAGCATCAGCTATGTTTCAAGAATGATTTCTTGCAGGAAAATTCGAAGTTGAAAGTTGGAAGTATAGAATAAATCTTGTACGCTTCAAACTTCGCTTCAAACAACATACAACTCGAAGATAATCCTACTATTTGGCATTTAAGAAACGAAGAATCTTTCGTGGAATGTTATTTATGTGTTTCCTTTGCTTTATTATTGCAGATGAAGTAGACGTGATCGGCTATACGAGCAATCAATCGGACACCGATGATCACAGCAGTGTGCAGAGCAGCAGCGATAGTGGCGTTGCAATGTCCACCTCCAGGCTGACACTTTCCGAAATGATGGACAATCTTTAGGTAGATATATCTTTTATAAATTCAGAATCATTTAATTAACATCTTAAGTATCGTAGAATACGGAAGTTTTTCAGCCAACGATCCTTTACGATTTATATTCTGCCTTCGAATATCTAATTCTAATATCGATAGAAGAGATAAAATAGTTATTCTATGTAGAAGGACTAATTTTATTTCAACGTGCAACTAATTTTTACTCTCTCTTAGCTTCTTTTACACGCACCAAATTACCTTTCTTCGATTAATAATATGTATATTTAAATATAAAGATTCGACAACAGTACCGAAAAATGAAAAGGAGCATTCAATAAGAAAATTTTATACGGAGGAGAAGAACATAAGAAAAAAGATACTAAACTACCAAGCACGTTAATCTTTCGCCTGCGCTAAAAAACGACTATAATTTTTAATGTTCGACTCGTTACCGACTCGTTGCTGACCCAAATCGCTGCGAATCAGATTTTCTGAATATCGCGTTCGCAGGAAGTGTTCACAAGTATTGGTCCGCATTCAGAACACGCTGTCGAGGGCGTAAATGCCCTTTCAACTCGTGTTTTTTAGCGCCAATTATATTCAGAATGCGGCTGGCAACAACGAACCGGTAGCCAAACCGTTCTTCTTTTTTTCCGTCTCCTCTCTCTCTCTCTCTCTCTCTCTCTCTCTCTCTCTCGACTTCTCTTTGTTGCTCTCTTTTCCTCTCGCGGGCCAACGATATCAAAGTCACGTTCTAAATTTAATAGCGTTAAAAGCTCGAGTTGAAAGAGCATCCTTAACAGCACCTTCTGAATAGGAGCCATTTTGCAAACGCGTATACAACGTGGATATCGTAAACGCGAATGGTCGGTGCACAAGAACTCCATTTTTAAGCTTCATTTTTTCCTTCTGTTGCTGCAAACCTTCGGATAATAACCATGAGCCCGGTATATACTTGAACAATGCGCCTTTCACGACCTCGAAACACTTCCGTGCGAATTACCCCGCATCAAGTTTTTACGTAAGATTCGATTAATGGAATTGTCGATGAAGATGTTCCGTTTTGTATTTTCCTTCGGGAATTTTTTGATTGAAATTCAATATCTTGATTAATCATTCTACGAAATAATATGCAGCGTGGTCTGTGCAATATTTGATAGATCAAACGGATATTTTCGACCATTAACTATAATCTGTAACGAGTATAATTGCTCTTAACAGGTTTCTGATTTAAGAGATGACGCGTGCTTAAAGATAAGATAATTTATTGCATAATTTATCCGCTCAACACTGTAACAACCAGCTCTGAAAAATATTTAATCTCAATAAACGCCTATGTTAATTTTGCTACTGTGTTCTTTTAGCAGTCGCACAAGAAAGAAAACAAACTAATATTAAATGGAACGGAACACGCTGTATATTCGTGCTAATAATTATTCATTATTGAATAGCAATCGTGCAACGGTTCAAATAAGAAAAGAAAAAGAATGTTTCCTACATAAAATACAGAAGAGAAAAAATTGTAGTATACATACGTTAAAATGAAAGGGAGATAATCAAACGCAGGCGGAAAATTAACTGCTTCAAAAAGAAAAAAGTACATAGTTTGCATGCTTGCCTAACGCCATTTTCCCATAGCGTATTCGTAATTATCGTGCCCATATCTTACGATAAACCAGCGGGTAAAAAAAGAGTGAAAAAAGGGGGAGAAAAAATGTGTAATATCCGAGGCAACACGCGTCGTGTCGAGCAGTGTAAAGATAAAATAAAGTAAAGATACATCACGGTGTAATAAAAAATATCATGCTGCTTCTTGAATCATTTCCCACGGAACGAATATTTCGTTTCTTTTTTTTTTTTTTTTCGGGATACAATGCTGGGAAAAGGAAATGTTTGGAAAAGAAATCGAGTTTATTACTGGCGGAAACTCGTGGCTTTAAGCGATGTTGCGAATTTAATTTTTCTGCCGGTGTTGTTCTGAAACACTTTAAGATTCAGGGAAGAGAATAATATTTCCGTTAAATGGACCAGTACTGAAAACAACGATTAAAAATAACGAAACAGAAAGGGGTAATGCTGACAGCTGTTTTAATCTGCAATTTTCATTTCGTTCTTTGAAGAGTTTTTCATTCCGCGAATTGAAGTTAATTCATACTGTATTCTTGCAAATATAACTTTAACATTTATATTCAGCCCTTTGCGTTTACAAAATTTCTTTGCTAGCTTACAACATTTTTTCAGGAAATTTCTCCACTCTGAATCATACGCTCAGAACAGTTCACAGAAAACTTGATTTAAAAATATAACTTCGTAAGAACATTTTTCCACTTCGTGTTTCCAACGTGCAACAAATTCCAGAATAACAAGTTCTATGAGGAAGCGTTATCGCTACCGTGGCTTTCGAGAATGCAAAGGGTTGAAAATGAAGAGATAAAATCTCCGTCTTCTTTTCTAGAAACACAACCTAATTATGGAAAATACTGTTAGCTGCAAGAAATCTTTGAATATTCGTGAACTGAACTGTATCATTCATTTGTTAATATTTGGTGGCAGAAATGAGAATCGTCTTTAATCAAAATATCGCGCAGTTTAAAAGACGAGTACGTGAACGTAATAAATTGTAAATTGTTCCGCGAACGCTGCCTGTCGCTATAGTTACACAGAATAAATCCCTCTTATGTTACATCGTGATGTATCTTCACTCACGTTATCACGCACGCGTCAAGCATGAATTGAATTTCACCGCGAACGAAAAAAGAACGGTTGTTCTCGGTTTCTCGCGAAATATTTACCGAAAACCTGTCAGAATGTAAATCTCTCGCTTTTCTTTTTTTGCAATCGTAACCCGCCACCAGAACTAACATCGCGAGGTTTGAGAGGGAGCGGGACGCGTAGAAAAAGAGGGTGGTGAAAAAGCAGCTCGGAGATCCTCGATAAACAAAATTCTCACGTCCGTACCTCTGGGCTATTTGCAGACAAAGAGGTGGCGCGGTGGCGGCGGAAGAACGTGGAGGGAGAGCATTTGAGGGCGCAAAAGAGCAGAGGAGAGCAGAGGAGAGCAGAGGAAGAGGAAGAAGCGATGGAAAAGAGGGCGAGGGACGGAGAAACACGAGGGAAAGAAGAGAAACGCACGTGAACACGACAGGGGAGGAGAGGGGGAGAGTCGGGGTGGAAGCGGCGAAAAAACTGGAAGAAATGGAAGAAGAGAGAAGAACGAAGGAAGGAGCCATCCAAGCGTGCGAAGATCGACGGCGTGCGAAATATCAACTCGCGTACACGCACTTACGCACCAACCCCTTTGGTGCACTCTCGTAGGGTCGCGAGAAGCGCACCGCGACGCCCAAGCAACGGGCGTTCAAGAGGCGACATCAGCGGTGTGTACGCGCGTGTACATACGTACAGACTTCTAGCTGACGCGGGTGGTCTCTGCGAGAGAAGAACGAAGCGTGGAAGAAGAAAGACGGGGTGAGAAAAACGACTTCGAACAACGAGTTGAAGGATCGCTAGACACGAATGTAGAAAATCGAAGAATAGGGGCAGAAGGAACAGGGACGCGTCGAACTTTGGCGAATTACGATAGAACTTAGGTTCAGTTAGAAACTGATTATCGCGAAAGAGGAGATCAATGACGGACGTAACCACGTATGTAACGAGACGTTGATGTAATTGACGAGATGTAATTCGCGTGCCTCGCGATAAATAATGAAATGAGAGAAAGAAACGCGAGAAACGAGCGTGAAGCGATCGAACGTCACGTGTAAATTGTGGATCGAGTATTGTACATATTTTTAAGGGAGACTAAATTTATCGAGCGGAGAGCACGGTGAAGAAAGTAAGAAGCGAGTTTCGAGCGTTTCTTTCTCGACACGGAACCATCACGAAGGAAACGGCGTTTTTCAAAGAATCGGGTGATGTCGATCGGAGAACGAGGATCGATCAAACGCGAGAGATCGACGAGTCACCGGTCGCTGCCGCTGATCGATCGGGATTAGACGAAACTCGTGGAAATTCTAACAATACGCGCGCGCTGGCGCGAAACAGCGCTTCCACCACCATCTTTTAGAAGCTTGGTCGATCGACCCTGGTCTCGGGTCTCTTTTCGTATAATTCAGTGTGTAAAATCGAGCAATTCGTTCGTGATGGGTCTCGAGGACGCGTCCAAGTAACTGCAAACACGTACGATGCATTTGAAACTGACCGGGTAGGACAGAGAATATTCGCCGCTCTATCTTTTCCGAGATGTATGATTTTTATCGCCGCCGCTGTCCGCTTCCGATCGCGGAAGGCTCGTCCAGGGTGGGCGATTTGATTTTGCGAGTTTGTTGTTTTCGCTTCCGACGGGAGGAGAGGCGCCACGCTTCTTTGTTCGCGCTTCGACGATGGCGTCGTGGAACACGCGTCGTCGACTCTACTCTTCATAAAAGCAACTCCATTCGAGTGTACGCCTACCCTTTGGAAACAATGGGAAGAAAGGGATGAAAGAAGCGGAGGAAGAAAAGAAACAAGGAACGTTCGCGAGGGAAGCACACGAACGATAGACAGCGCGAACAGCGTTTTCACGTGTCGGTTCCACGACGATCCTCGATCGTCTGCCTTTTGACGATCGTTATTAAACTAGGAGCGTCTTTGGTGTACTCCTCTGCGGAAGAAGAGCCTTCATTTCCGTCGCGTTGTACAGTCTGCGTGATCGCGCGTACCAAATAAGAAACAAAATACTTGAAAAAAAAAATATAAAAAAATAAAATGGAGAAGATGTAGAAGTGTTTGAAGAGAGGAATGGGTAGGAGGTTTACAAACGTGGAAAAGGGCGAAGAAGGGAAGAGAAAGGTGGAGGTAGCAGCAGCTGCTATGGAAGATCGTACATCGAATTAGCAAAATCAGGGATGAAACGAAGTTAGAAAGCACGGATGGGACTATTATCGTTCCAAAACAGGGGAGACTGAATCGCAAGCCTGTCGACAAATTTCTTCGGGAATCCTACGGTTAATTAACGAAACCGAAAGAACCTCCACCTTTCGAAGGATACACGCGAGTGTATAGCCTGTACGAAATAACGAGTCGGGAGGAATGAACAGATACGGAGAGGGAGGAAAACACGAAGAAAAGAAAGGGAACGAGATCGAAGTAAAAGCGTACACACTTCTAAAGTAAGGACACGCATATGCATACACACACGTACACACATACACGGACACATGTGAGCACTCATTACATACGCGTACACAGAGGATCCTCACGAGAGTTAATGAAAAAAAAAAAAAAGAATTAAAATAACCTGAAAAAAAGAAGATAAAAAAAGTGAGAAAAATAAAGAAGTACCACGTATACGTGAATCGTAACGTAACGATTCTTGTATAATTAAGGGGAGTGAGTCACCTTTGATGGTGGAGACGGTTCGTGTAATCTTTATTACGTGATAAGTAAACGTTTAAACATCGTTTCGTTGTAACACACGCATTCAAAGAGTACAAATTCCTGTTAAGTCCCTCGTTGGTTGTTCGAGGCTTGAACCGGCACACTACCTGTTGTTGTTGAGCGATCACGCGTTGTTGTTTCCATTCAGAGCCACGGAATCGGCGTTTCTTTAGGGTCAGTAGCGAAGAAGAAACGGTAAGGGAAAGAGCAAGACGCGAAAATAGGAGACGAAGAATGGTCCCGAGTGTCAGGTATAAAACAGGGAACAATGTTTCTGGTGTGCGTGAGAGAACGATGGAAGAGAAAACTAATTAGGATGAACGTCGTAGCGGAGAAGATTTTGGAAGAAAATAAGGTCGTACAAGGGTCCAAAGTGGTCCGGGGAACGGGATCGATCGATGCGTAAGCCTGTTACGCGACAGGGATCGCTTTGATGAAGAAAAATCGATCGTCTAATTATAACTCGAAGTTTTCACTTTGCGGCTCGAGTGGAACTTCGTGGAGAAAGGATAACCGACGACGATCAACGGCTCGTGTTCCACCGTTTCTCGTGTTTCTTAACGAGGGGCACGCTGGATCTCGGCAACGATCGTTTTATGAGTATCTTAATTGGCGTAGCGGCGAAATTCTAATCAAAAAGAAGACTGTTCCTCGATGGCCGTGCGAGCAGCCGGAACTGGACCGTCGATCGTTCGGTTTCAAAATTGGAAACGAAGGGAATTAGAGGATTATTCTAGGCTTTCGAATTACACGCGACAGGTTGATACAAAAAATCGATCCGCGGCCCCTGGATCGAAAACAGCGAGACAGCAGTTGTTCGAGTCGAGTTTTCTGGCTAGGTTTACGCAGACCAGATAGACTGATTACCAAACGTAAACGAGTGATCTCTGATTTAAAAAGAAACGAAGAAATAAAGAAAAAAAAGAAAAAAACGAAAAAAAGCAAAACACAAAACGGTTTTAAACGGCGGTTAGTTTGTAAGAAAATAGCAGAAAAAAATGAAGAATAAAAAGATTAAAAAAAAAAAAATAAGAGAGATTACGCGGTATAACCTTTCGCGAGAATAGGATCTCGGGGCGGGATAAAACAAACCGAATCTGGAGAACGCGCGTTTTCTCGCGGAGAGTGCCCTCGGATTTTTTACATGCGGAACAAACAATCTGACGATACTTCGATGAGCGTGATCGTACATTTTAAGGAGGGAAAGTCGATGTAAAAATTAAACAGAGACGACGAAGACGAAAATTCGTGTCGATCGAATTGAATTGTCAATGGAGAAAGAGACGGAAAGAGTTTTTAAAACGCGAACGACAGTCAACTGGAAGAAAAGAAAGGTACTTTCGGGGATCGAACTTTGTACAATGCGAAGGAATGAAGAAAAACGAGCAAGATAAGAGCAGAGATCATGGTCGAAGTCTCGAATCCTACCAGGAAAGTGACCAAGCCGAATGAAATATTTTCAGCAAGGCAAGCCGCGACTTTTTAATATTAAACATAAATGATACTCCCGTACAGTCGTTGTTGTATCAACAATCGACCTTATTCTATAGCTGAAACGCAATCATATTGGTTGTTGCAGAAGATTTACCGCGGCCGTGTATACACATCAAATATAAAACGGTAGGACTCGAGATCGACCAGCAAGACGGGAAAAAAGGAAGCGAGGAAGAGAAACGATCGGGTTGGGAAGGTCCTCGGCTGTCCTCTTGGAAAGTTCAGGCGATCGGCGCGTCCAGATCGTTTCTACTTCATTGGAAAATCTCACGAGAATGCCTTCTTCGCGATGCATCTTCCTTTCGAACTTTTATCGAGAAATAGTCGAACTTCCGGCGATTTTTTAATATAACTTGATTTTTTAATATATTAGAATTTACTCTGTTTATTGAAATTTTAAGAATTTTAAGAAATATAAATTTTTTTTTTGCAGATGTTGCAAATAAGTTTCATGGATGTCGTTGCAGCTCATTTTTTATCGTTCTCTTTTCTTTTAAATATCGTATCGTGAGCAGGATTCAAGCTGAAATTTCTATTGTGATCACGTTGCTTTATCAATGATCGTGTTCGCTACGATCGAATCGCGACGCGTCGCTCGACCAATGATAGGGAGACATATCCAATTGTTTGTATTACCTCGTTGGTAATTACTTGCGTTCATTTTCGTTTATATCTGTTTTATTCTCGTTTATTATGTCTTACTCGTTGGCTGTCGTTCGTAAAGTTATGAAGAAAGGTACGAACAATAAGAAACAGGACGGAGAAATGAGAGAGAAGAGAACTAAACGCCGTTGATTTTCGACAGAGAGTATGATTAGGGTAACCTTCGATTCACGACCGACGAGTTTAGATGTATCTTCCTCCTTTTTTTTTTTTTTTTTTTTGTTTTGTAAACGATGGGAAAACTGATACAAACGGGGGGAGGGATAAGAAAAAGAAAAGATGAAAGAAAGAAAAAGAGAGAGGTTGTCCTTTCGGAAAGATGTGAACGAAAAGGCTAGAACGATGAACACCAAGAATAAAGATATAAAAAGTGGGAAAAGAGGAAAATACAAAAAAAAGAGGAAAATTAAGAAAGAAGGAGCGTAAATTACACAAAAAGACTACAAAAGTAACAAAAAAGAAAAATCTATTTGGAGAAAGTTGATGCGTGGGATAAAGAACAAATAAAAAGTAAATTAACAATTTCACAAAGTAAGAAGTTTCGTTAAGTGATTATTAAACGATGAATGTCTCTTCAACGAGTAGATCGTTGATGAACGCTCCTTCGTGAAAGTTATAGCCCTTTTTTTCCTTTTCTCTTTTTATTTTAGTTCTTTCTTTCTTTTTCTTTTTTTTTTTTTGTTTCCTTCTCTAATTATACTCTTTTCCACTTATTTTTTCTCACAGTCTTTCCACGCGTTCGCGAACTATTATTTTCGTTTCGTCGTTGCCATCCAGTCGTTGTACGTGCCGTAAAATATCTCTTACGAAGAAACACACATACACACGAAATAAATAAGAAAACAAAAAAAAAAACACAAAAAAGAAAAAAAATGAAGAAAAACGATGGATCTTATCGTTTTTTGATCTGGGTTCGTAGTACCTTGTAGCGAGATAAAGATGTATGTATTCTATATATTAAACTGGGACGTACTCGCCCGATGTATTGTGATTTATTTTTACCTGTCAAAATCGATGAAAATCAGAGAAAAACCATGAAAGACAAGTATCGCGAAATGGGCATAACCGACGATGTGTCGACGATGTTTCATCGATGTTGATTTCCTGATAACTGAACGTGACGCTCGCGTGTTTCTAACTCATTCTTAAGCTTCAGCTTTATAATTATTTTTCAAACCATATTCCTCGTTCTTCAATAATTTCGCCAAAGTTAGCATGAAATATTACGTACCATAAATTTACAAATTAACAAATCTATGAAGCTTGCAGTCAACCCGTTCGCCATCTAATTTCAACGTCGAACGCCTCGCGCCAAAAGAAGGAAGATAAGAAAAAGGAAGAAAAACCAGAAAATTGATTGAAATAGCCAGCGATCACCAGATTCTGTTTCAAAGATATATCGGGCCAGTCTGTTCCCAAGAAAATGTGATATTAAAATTAACACGAGAGAGGGGAAATACGGGATGCAGAGAAACCGGGGAGGATCAATGCTAGAGGGAGAAATGGCAAAGAAGGAACAGAGACGGTGAAGGAAATTTTCGAGTTTTCAAGAGAGGGTTGGCGGTTGGAACGAGGGGGCGGGAGGTCGTAACAAGAAAGATCGATGCACCAACGCATAGGAAGAATTGCCTCAGGCGCGTATGTGAGGAACGTAGATTGCGATGAAAGAGATATAGAGACAAAGTTAGGGCGGTGGAACGTAGCGTAATTAGCGTGAATGATTTATCGCGAATGACGGTTTGGGCACAGATCACAACAGCAGCAATATGAATTGATGCAGTATTGAGCTGACGAAACGAACGGCAAGAAATAATGAAACAAACTTGTTACTCCAGCCGCTAGAAATATATGTAAGATGTATAATTCAAACGACGATATGCAAAAGCTGCGGTTCATTCTGAGCTCAAGGGTGTCGCGAACTTTTATTCGATCTCACCTCGGTGTCGTTTCGAGCGATTCGTCCGAATTTTTGCCGGATTAGTGCGTTATAAATAATTAGCGACACGTGTCATACGATTTAATCGGATCGTGCGAAATTTCGTATCGGCGAATAAATGTGACACCTGACGCGATCGATCGATTAATCCGGGATCGATGAAGACGAGGATCGAACGAAAATCATCGAGGTGACTGGGTGATCTTTTCTCGCATAAACACATACATATATATATATATACACACACACACACACACCCCGCCTCCCCTCCTCCCCCTAAAAAAAGAAGAAAGTCAGCGAATTAAATCGCGAAACGCTTGAGCTCACCGTACGTGTCGCGCGGCCCTCAATCTAACGTTTAAGGAATCTTTAAGTAATACTTGATCGATAACTAAGAATAAAAATAAAAAAAGAGATGAGATAAGGAGGAAAAATACAAATATGAAATAATAATGAAAAAAATGGGTGTTATTTTTAGATGTCTATTAGATTATCAGAACCAGAAAAACTAAAGGATAAAAAAATGCTTAAACATAAAAACGAATAAAAAAAAGTGAAGAAAAACCTACTATTAATACTACTACTACTACTACTACTACTACTACTACTACTACTACTACTACTACTACTACTACTACTAC